>JBCAQO010000001.1:2202534-2692219 GCA_039111635.1 Heterobasidion occidentale | reverse complement strand
CACCTTCGTGGACCTTCGTCAAACACCAAAACCGTGTCTGTTGCTATGCTAGGACCCACCCGAGGTATGGAACATGTCAGGCCGTGAGACATGAAAAGCATGTGCTGATTTCAGACCCCCGGACAGATCACCTCAAATGCTTCGAACGCGTTTGCCCGCGGCTGTAGAGAAGGAAGGACGATAATATGGAAGCATGTGAGCAGGGAGTAATATCAACACGGCCTTCACGGGGTCTCGCCCTTTAAAAGCATTGGCCCACCGGTCTGATTTTTGAGGTCCCTTCGAAAGCTAAGGGCAGACGTCACCATGAAGTGCTTTTCGTCTTTGCTCCTTTCTCTTTGCTGGATTTCTCTGGTGCATGCACAATGTAGTCAGTCATTGTAATGTATGCCGACGGCGCATGGATGCTGACAGTGAAGCAGAGTATTGTTTTGTCCATCGACTCCGTCGCCTGACGGAATTTTCCAAGTGAACTCAGCCTGGTCGACAGCATATGCCAAGGTGAGTCCATATCCACCATTCAAATCGGAATACAGACAGGGATAAATTTGTGTACTGCAGGCTCGGCAGTCAATTGCGAATCTGACGTTGAGCGAGAAAGCGAGGATCACCACAGGTGAACTTTTAGCTCTTACCCGGTAAACACAGGCTGACTGTTCACGTGCACACGCAGGTGTTGGCTTACTTGGATTTGGTACCTGGAAGCGTTTTCTCGTGTACGGTTTGATGCTAACATCTAACCAGCGACTTGTACTGGCCAAACCAAGTCGATCGACTCAATCAATTTCCCTGCACTGTGTCTTCAAGGTATTTTATCATAGGTTCAGCTTTTGACCGATGTACTCAGTGAACCTTGATATACACCTTAGATAGCGCGTTGGGCGTCCGAAATACCAACGGAAATTCAGTATTCCCTGCGTATGATTTCATGATTTCGGTTTACAGCAATCACTGAATGGACAACATATTTCAGAGGCATCAATGCTGCTGCAACGTGAATACTTCTCGGTTATTCGTATAACCAATATCTGAAGTACTCTGTATAACAGCTTCAACAGGACGTTGATGAACAAGAAAGGCGTTGCAATGGGTCAAGAATTTCGAGGAAAGGGCATTCATGTACAACTGGGCCCAATGATGTTGGTGTATATAACTCTCTTCATTCATGTGTTAACATTATGGGGATCGGCCAGGAATCTCATGCGTATTCCGCTTCCGGGAGAGCTTGGGAAGGGTACGTGAAATATTGTCTTGCCATGCGTTATATTTGGGAGACCAAAGCTGATGAAACAGATTCGGCGGAGATCCTTACTTATCAGGTGAAGGCGCATACGAGACGATTATCGGTATACAGTCTCAGGGCGTACAAGCCGTTGCGAAGCACTTGATAAACAAGCAAGTACTTTCCATTTTCCCCCATCGTATGACAATTAAACTGTACGGGATAGCGAGCAAGAACATAATCGCATGAAGTCTTCTTCTAATGTCGATGACAGGTGCATTCACACTCGTACTATTTGAGTTTATGCATTTTCTGACACCTTTACGCCAGAACGGTCAGTAGCGAATATTGCTTGCGCGCGCTAAAGGCTCACATGTTCATTAGCAACATGAATTATATCTGCATCCTGTGAGTCTTGTTCATGGATTACCTCGTCCCAAGGCGCTGATATGGCATTGCTCAGTTCTTGCGGAGCATACAAGCCAACGTTGCTGCTGTTATGTGCAGTTACAGTGCGTGACATTGCGTGTTATGTGGAAGCCTCATTTATGCAGATCATACACTCGTCAAACAGATTTAGGTACGCACCTGCTCAATATTATCCATATCATCCGCTGACGCCATTCAGTGAACGGAACGTATGCATGTGAAAATAATAGCACACTGAATGGGCTGTTGAAGACCGAATTGGCTTTCCAAGGATGTGAGTGATTGCTGTAGCGTCTCCTCGAGGAAGATGTTCTGATAGACAGCAGATGTCATGTCGGGTATGTTTGATCAAACATTTCGAGCTCCAGCTCGCAAGATTGACAATCCACGCCAGACTGGTATGCGACTCATTCGACGACGTCGGCCAATATGGGATTGGATGTAAGCATGCAAAGAGTTATTTGTTTTTCCCGAGCTTGGATCAACCATCATCACAGATGACCATGCCTGGCGACATGTTTCCTCTATCTATCGTCAGGTATGTCAAAACATTGGTCTTGCTATGCCGATCTTTTGTATCCAATGGTTGTCATCAGTTACTTTGGAGGCAGTCTGGTCTCTGCTGTACAGAATGGGGATGTACCCCAGTCTCGTCTTGATGTTCGTGCATCCCTATCGCACAAAGTTTTAATTACCGGCTAATAAATGTCCTACAGGACATGGCGATCCGAATTCTTGCAGCGTGGTATGGCTCTATTTGCTTGACAATTTGTTTAGTAACAGATTTCTAGGTACCTTGTGGGGCAGGATCAAGGCTATCCTGCCATCAATTTGAACACCGACGTTCAGAGCGATCATAAAAAGTAACATCGCGCGATATCTTCCCTGCTGTCGCGTGGCAATTGACGTACCTCTGGCTAGTTTGATTCGAGAGATTGGCGCTGCATCTACTGTTCTTCTCAAAAACTCCCGCAATGTTCTTCCACTCAAAGCGCCGAAGTCTATCGCCGTCATTGGTACGAGCTAACCTGATAAATATCATAGCGTCAACTGACCATGAGAATAGGAAGCGGAGCAGGCGCGAATGGCCTTGGCCCTAACAGGTGCGCGAGTCTCGTTCGCTTTCACAGGCGTCTCTGACTCTCTACATAGCTGTCTCGATCACTCCTGTGATTCAGGTGTGCTCGCCGAGGGCTGGGGTAGTGGGTGAGCGATTCGAGCGAACGTGATGCTTTCCATCATCATCTAAAATCCATCGTTCACAGGACTTCGAATTTCCCTTACCTTATCACGGCAAGTCTAGAACAGTGCAGCATTGCGATGTACTCTACTAATTCTATCCCTTCAGCCATTGGATGCTATTAAGAATAGATCATCTGTTGATAACACCAGCGTCTATTCTTCCCTTAGCGATTCTGACACCGGTGCTGCAGCCTCTACAGCAGCTGGGAAGGATGTAGCTTTCGTCTTCATTACTGCCGACAGTGGAGAGGACGATTATCTCGTTGAGGGGAACACTGGGGATAGGAACGATTTACAAGCTTGGCATAGCGGGGCATGTTCTGACACATTGTGTCCTAGATGCAGGGCTAACGTGAACTGCAGGATGCGCTAGTGCAAAAGGTCGCAAGTGTCAATAGCAACACAATCGTTGTCGTCAATTCTGTCGGACCAATTATCCTGGAGGCATGGATAGACAGTCCAAACGGTATGCACAACAATGGTTTACGTGGTGATCTTTTACTAAGATCCGACTCGTCTAGTTACTGCTGTGGTAAAATCGTTCTTCAAATATCGACTTATTCGATTCACAATTTCTTTGGCTAGGTTTGGAGCGGCCTGCCTGGTCAAGAAGCGGGAAACTCTTTGGTCGATGTCCTGTATGGCGCGTATAACCCCAGGTATTTTTTTTTTCAAATGGGTGGAAATATGTCTGATAGATGAGGGTATCAGTGGACGACTTCCGTATACTATTGCCAAGAACGCAGATGATTACCCTGCGCAGATTGCGGACCAGTTCACTCTCGTCACCATTCCGATAAATTATACGGAAGGTCTTTTCATCGACTATCGCCATTTTGACGCGGTAGGTGGCTGAATGGTCGGTCTTGTAAATTATATCTCAGGGTTTTTTTTCCACAGGCAAACATTAGTCCGCGGTACGAATTTGGATTTGGACTATCCTACACAACATTCGCGTACTCTGGCCTTCATATCTCAGGCTCTGCAGCAGGTTCCACTCCTCCAAGCGGACCAGGATCATCCCTCGATCCGTCGTATGTTTACATCTATCTTGAGCTGGATATCTAGTTATCATTTCGACTAGGCTTCATGAGAAGGTCATAACTGTGACATTTACTCTCAAAAACACTGGCGCAATTGCCGGTAACGAGGTGCGTTGTGACGATCATTTCTCTGGATTTATACTCAACGTTCCTCAGATCCCGCAACTCTATATCTCATCTCCAGCATCCTCCAATTCTCCTCCCTACGTCCTGAAGGGTTTCGACAGTATTCACTTATCACCGGGACAGTCCACCCTGGTCACGCTACAGCTTTCAAGGTATGATCTGTCTATATGGAATGTTGTGACCCAGAGGTGGGAAATTCCCAGTGGGGCAACGAAGATCACTATTGGTGCCAGTAGCAGAGATCATCGCTTGACGGGTACAATCCAGAATTGATCTTGGTATTGATACCTCGTGTTCGAGTACCCTTTTCCTTCCACCTTCTCGTGTATGTTCTGCTCTACTGTGCATTGGCCCTTGGGGCATTGCTGTTTAATCTTATTACACATCTGTCGAAATCGTTGCGATTCAACTGGCTGACTTTTCGGCCGGATAAATCCGACCCCGCTGAACGGAATGACTTAGCTATGAGTTTGCATTAACCTTGCCTTGTACACATCGCCATGTCTGTTGGCGCAGCGTTGAGACGATGTGGCCCTGTCCATCGACATCTCACCTCTAGATCTTTGGCAACGCACGCCTCTCTGCCTGAGAAAGAATGTGCATCCATCACTCCACCCTACGCTCTTTTAATTCAGAATCTGGTCCATGTTCGCAAGGCGCTGCAAGACAGACCACTCACCCTCGCGGAAAAGATACTATACAGTCATCTTTTCGATCCGGAGAATGGTGCCAATGGAGGGATTGTTAGAGGAGAAACGTACCTTCAACTTCGCCCCGAGAGAGTAGCTATGCAGGACGCATCTGCACAGTGAGACGAACCGTTACTTCTCCACTCTCTAATTCACCGAAAATTTCCGCGTCCTTGTTGGATAGGATGGCATTGTGAGAGATTATGCATTCTGTCTTTGTTCGCTCACCGAGCTCATGCAGGCATGCTACAGGTTGCAATTCATGAGTGCTGGCCTTGGTCGAACAGCAGTTCCCTCTAGCATCCACTGTGATCATCTGATTCAAGCATCCACTGGGGCTGATTCCGACCTGGAAGTAAGATCTCTCCAATCTGAAAGATAACTGCCGTGTAACGCGAACATCAGCGGGCTATCATATCTAACAGAGAGGTATTTGACTTCCTCGAGAGCGCAGCCAAGAAATATGGAATCGAATTTTGGAGACCTGGCTCTGGCATCATCCACCAGATAGTGCTTGAGAATTACGCTGCTCCTGGTATGCTCATGTGAGTGCGGGAGAATTCACATTCATGCTTTTGTTTCACTCGTTTACCATGATACTGCCTCAATCAGGTTGGGCACAGGTAGTCGTCTCTTTTATCGTGATTATATCTATTGCTAATCCTCCGTTAGACTCACATACCCCCAATGCGGGTGGTCTAGGCATGCTTGCAATTGGTGTCGGGGGTGCAGACGCTGTAGATGCCATGACAGGTACACCTTGGGAACTGAAGGCGCCGAATGTTGTCGGTGTGTGCATTCATGCATATCGAATCCTGTGAGCTATATTCACCGACCCTGCAGGTATTCACCTCACTGGAAAGATGAATGGATGGACGACGCCTAAGGATTTGATCCTTCACCTTGCCGGAAAGCTGACAGTCAAGGTCAACACCATTGAATTTCCTGTGAGCTACCAACTTATCGAATACTCAGGGAGGAACGGGACGTATATTGGAGTATTTTGGCCCCGGTGTCTTCGATCAATCTTGCACCGGTAAGACAACTACTTCTGAGGGACCCATAACTTGACTCAATCATCTTGTATTCAGGTCTCGCAACAATGGCAAACATGGGCGCTGAGGTCGGGGCAACTACATCGACCTTTCCCTACACTCCCAATATGCGGGCATACCTTCACGCTACAGGCCGCGGGCCAGTGGCTCGCGCTGCTGACGAGGCGGCTTCCAAGGGTTTCCTGAGTGCAGATGAAGGCGCCGAGTACGACGAAGTTATCGAGATCGTTGTATCTTCTCTTTTGGTCAAACTCCACTCCTTATATTTTTTGTAGAACCTGTCCGATCTCGAGCCTACTATCAACGGCCCATTCACACCCGATCTGGCGACTCCTTTGTCTAAATTTGGGTCCTTCGTTCAAGAGCAAGGATGGAAAGACGAGATCTCCGCTGGACTCATTGGGTCGTGTACCAACAGCTCATACGAAGACATGGTTAGATAAAATCCTATTTTCCGCATATGGAAGGTTCTGAAGATATCGCATGCAGACTCGTGTTGCAGACCTCGCTCGACAAGCAAAGGCTGTTGGTTTGACTTCGAAGGTGCGTACACATATATATTGCCAATGTACAGAAACCCTAATGGAATTCAAGATCCCTTTCCTCTGCACTCCTGGATCAGAGCAATTCGCGCAACTATGGAACGCGACCATGTGACTGAAGTCCTGGAAGATGTTGGTGCTGTTGTGCTCGCCAATGCCTGTGGACCTTGCATCGGTCAAGTAGGCCAAATCACCAACTCCGAAGCACAGTTCTAACGATTTATAGTGGAAACGGGAAGATAAAAAGGAAGAGGAGAACGGTTTGTGACAATCACTTCAAAGTCGATTACAAACTAACCCCACTACCAGCGATCCTTACATCTTTCAATCGGTAAATATTCTCTTGTTTTATAAGACGGTTCCTGCTGATGAAGGGACAGCAACTTCAAGTCGCGAAATGATGGCAACCGCCTGACCATGAACTTCCTGGCCTCCCCGACCGTTGTAACCGCCATGGCATTCTCTGGGAAACTCTCTTTCAATCCCATGACTGACTCGATCCCCTTGCCCTCAGGCAAATCTTTCACCTTCTCCCCGCCGTCGGGACAAGATCTTCCTACTGCAGGTTTCACTCCTGGAGAAACCTCTTACTATCCGTCGCCGGTGCCTGAACCACAGCCCGAGACCGAGGTTGTAATCAAGAAGGACTCGCAACGGCTGGAGGTGCTTGAACCCTTCAAAAGTCACTTTGACTCAGATGGCACGAACAGCAGAGGTTTAGAACTCCCCAGTTTGAAGGTTCTGATGAGGGTGAGAGGTAAATGCACCACCGACCATATTTCTGCCGCGGTGTGTCCCCGTGATCACTCCTCTCATTTATTTGTGAACTCAATCTTGCCTCCGCCAGGGTCCGTGGTTGAAATACAAGGGGCATCTCACCAACATATCTGAGAACCTTCGTGAGTCGTCCTTACCATTGACCCCACGCTCTGCTGACGCGAATGGGTCTTCCAGTGATCACGGTAAGCATGCCTCTGGTCTGATCGGATGAAGAAACTCAAACAATTTCATAGGCCGTGAATGATGAGGGCGGCGAGGTGAACGTGGCGTTTGATCACGATCATGATTCGTCGCAGAGCGAGACAGATACTATCCCTGGTGTGGCAAAACGGTACAAGGCTCGGAGCGAGCCCTGGGCGCTCATTGTCGACGAAAACTACGGCGAAGGAAGTGCCCGTGAACACGCTGCTCTGCAGCCGCGATTCTACGGTAAGTCGCATCACGCTCTGCCATCTATCATCTCTAATTGTTGTCAGGTTGTGCTCTGATTATCGCGAGGTCATTCGCTCGGATCCACGAGACGAACCTCAAGGTTTGGCATCTCCAGCATCATTTGATGTTCTCGGCTCATGACATGACACAGAAACAAGCCGTCCTTCCTCTTTGGTTCGCCGACAAGTCCGACTACTCGCGTATCGGTGCTGGCGATGTCGTGGAGACCCACGGTCTCGCGAACCTCTTCAACGGCGATCCCGGGGCCTCCATCACCGTCAAAGTCACCAAGCGCAACGGCGAGACCTTCGAGATCCCAACCAAGCACACTATGTCCAGCGATCAGCTCAAGTGGTTGAGGGCAGGCTCGGCTCTGAACCACATCCGCTCCCAATTCGATTAGGGGTGCTGCTGCTGCGACAGAAAAAATTACATTAATGTCTCGGTTAATAGTAGTACTGTAGATGCTCCAACGACACGTTCATGATCGCGATGCCAGTGATTGACCAAGACTCTTGAGGTGGCCGGGATGTATGGATGCGCTATCTGCGTCGCCTTTCAACCAGGCGAGGGCGTCTTTTGCTATCACGACTGCAGACGCCGGCATGCCCGCGAGCTGAGCTACCTTGAGACCATGGCTGTCGCGGTTCACACCAGGCCGCAAACGATGAGAATAGGCAAAGCGCCCATCCTGAATTGTGTGTGTGTGTGTGTGTGTGTGTGTGTGATGAGACCGATGGCAGGAGACGAGAAAACGCGACCACTGACCTCCGTTTCATCCACGTTTGTGCAGAAAAACCCGATGTGCTCAAAGGCGCCTTCGCCGCGGTGGTCGGAGGAGTACCCCAGCATGTCCGTCAGCTCGTGGAAATGGGTGGCGAACAGGGCTCTGCAGCGGTTTTTGGCGTAGAGGTGGTGGACGGTGGCAAATGCGATGGCCAGTCCGTCCTTGACGGTCGTCCCCCGCCCGACCTCATCCATGATCACCTGAAGACGCACGTCAGCAAGCGATCTATAGATTCAACGGACGAAAACAACCACACCAGGCTGTTGGGCGTCGCGCGCTGGAGTATCTCGGCCGTCTCGAGCATCTCCACCATGAAGGTGCTCCTGTCGCGGAACAGGTCGTCCTTGGCGCCGACCCTCGAAAACAGGCGGTCCACCATGCCAATCACGGCGTGGTCCGCGGGGACAAAGGAGCCCGTCTGCGCCAGGACGGCGATGAGCGCCGTCTGCCGCAGCAGGGTCGACTTGCCGGCCATGTTGGGCCCCGTGATGACGTGCAGGCGCGAGTCGGGCGTGAAGGAGACGGTGTTGGGCGTGAACACGCGCCCGTTGGAGAGGAGGCCGAGTTCGACGGTCGGGTGGCGGCCGTTGACGACGTGGAACGTGTTGCTGTGCGCGGGGATCAGAATGTCTGCATCGGGGATGTCTGGTTTTGCGCGTACTATCTGTCAGGGTGGGTCTGACGAAGCCCATCTCCGCCGCTAGGTTGGCGAAGCTCAGCGTGACGTCGAGTTCGTCCACGATGCACGCATTGCGTCTCAGCAGACTTTCTTGCACGATGACCTGATCGGAGTCAACGTCGTTCGTGGTGGTTGCGCGCGGGATGCGATGGACGGACTTGCCTCGTTGCGGAGCGTTTCGAACGCCTGCTTCTCAGCCGCGTGTATCGCGCTCGACGTTTCCAAGATCTGGCCGCCGAGCTGCGACCATTCCTAGAACGGCGTGAGCACGGACATCGAACGGAACGAGGGAGCATAGAGATTACGGGGTAGAAAAAGCTGCTGGTGCTGTTGTTCTCTGAGATGGGCACGAAAGCGCTCGACGTCCTGATCTTCGCGCAATCCCGTTTGGCTCTGGCGACGTGGACGTGCATCCCCTGGACCATTGAGGAGCGCAGAGTCAACGAAGGGGCATCTGCACCGCGGATGAATACAGACCGTGTATAACGAACAGAGCTGCACGCACCAAACTCGCGCTGGAGATGCTGCTCCAGCTCCAGCCTGCGAACGGCTAATTGGTTGAATCGAGAATGAAGCCGGCCCAGCTCGTCCGAAAATCTTGTTAAGACATGTCAGCACGCGAACACACAAAGATGAGAGGCCGCTCACTCTGGGCTGAATGTCCAGTTGTTACCTACTTGCCATTTGAGCTCGCTCTCGGCACCGTCTTGGTTCGAAGGGATCACATTGTCGGTGTCCATTTCGTCCAGTTCTTCCGTGTCATCGGCCTCCGCGCGGAGCCCCTGCAAAGCCATCCCGATCCTACTTTGCAACGCACTAAAGTCGTTCATGCGGGAGAGCAGCGCGTCCAGGCTACTCCATTCCTCTGCCACGAGGCCACCCCGCTCCTTGCCTTCCATGACTTTCTCCAGCTCCATTCGGCTGCGAATCGCGGCCCAGATGGAGATGCAGGCGCTCATGGCCGACAGGTCGCTGGCGTCGCCGCGGCCGAGGAGGAGCTTCTGCACGATGCGCGTCGCGTCCTCGAGGTTGCGCAGAGCTCCGACCAGGTCGTTCCTGAGGTGGGGACGAGCGTGAAAGAAGGCGACTAGAGACTGTCGCGCGTTGACCTCCGCTATGGACCCGCTTGGGGAACCTAGCACCAATATCAGACAAGGATGTACACTGATTATAAGACTAAGATCCCTACAGAGCCATCGAGCGAGAAGCCGCGTCCCGCCGTTCGTGACGGTCCTCTTCACGACGCTGAGCAGGCTGCCGGTCGTGCCTCCCTCGCGCATCCCCTCTCGGATCTCCAGGGCTTTGATGGTGTGCGAGTCGATCTGCATCCGCCCCTTGCTCGCTTCGCGGTTCGGCGACGACAGGCGGGGCATACTTTCCATCAGACTGGCACGTAGATACGTCGTGAGCAAATACACTGCTGCGGTCTCGTGTGAGGAGAGCGTCAGTCCGACGGGCAGCGTCTCGGCGCTCCCTGGGGTGCCAACGTTCTCTTCGATGCTGGGAGTAAGGGTCTTGGGCGCGGTGATGTAGGACGTGAAGCAGCCTTCTTCGAGGACAGCGGCGCGAATGGCGTGCGATGGGTCCTCTTCCAGCTCCTTCGCCAACACGACTTCCCGGGGACCGATGCGAACCAGATCGTCGCGGAGGCTTTCGTAGCTCGACTCCTTCGTGAAGAACTCCCCGGTGGAGACGTCGATCCAGGCAAGCCCCACCGTTCCCCTCCCCCCATCCTCCCGAGGCCCGAGCAACCCTACCGACAGCAAGTAGTTGTTCTCGTACGGGTTCAGGAACGGCTCGTCGATGAGCGTGCCGGGCGTGACGACGCGGGCGACGCGGCGGTCGAACGTGGGCTTCGCGCCGGGCGGGACGGGGCGCATGAACTCCTCGCAGAGGGCGACGAAGCGTGTGTGCTGCTGCACGAGCGTCTTGAGGTGCTTCTGGAGGTGGATCGCGGGGAAGCCGCACATGAGGATGCGGTGGCCGTCCCAGACTCGGGACGTGAGCTTGATGTTGAGCAGGCGCGCGACCTCGTCTGCCTGCGCGAAGTAGGACTGGGGCGCGCGTGAGCGAGCGCCGGCGGGGCGGGCGGGGGGGGGGGGGCGGGGGCGGGGGCGGCGGGCGTACCTCGTAGAACTGGCCGACGCGGGTGAGCAGGATGCAGTGCGGGAATTTGGCGAGGTTTTCGAGGATCTCGGTGGCGAGCTGGTTCCGCGGCTGGCGAGGAGTGGGTTCATCTGGAGTGGAGTACAGCGGTCAGGGCTGGTCACTTTTCGGTGAGGGTCGATACAACCTGCTACCTGGTCGGCCTGGTCCTTGGGCTTGCGGCCACGCTTCGCCTTGACCTCGGCTGGGGCGGCGTCAGCTGGCTCTGGCTGTGGGTCTGGCTCGCAATGGATGGCGGAGACGGTCGCGTCGTCGGACGCGTCGAGTTTCCTGACGCGTCTCTTTCGCGTCTTTTTGACGGGGGCGAGCGGGGCGTCGTCGGGGAGCATGTCCCCGGCCTTTGACGCGTCGATGAGGTACGACGCGTGCGCGGCGCTCACCTGGACTGTTTACGTGCACGACGGGGAGAACGGCGCGGTCAACGGGGGGCAGGGAGCGCGATGGCTGTTTGTGGGCGCACGTCTGTGGGGCAGGTCGCGGGCGTCGGCGTCGAGCTCGAGGCCCCCCGCCCAGGGCGCGATGGGAGGGGCCGGCGTGCCATCGGGGAGGAGCTGGGATTTTGGGAGGGCGGAGTACCTTTTCTTAGTAATCGAGGGCGGCGGGGTGCTGCCCTCTGCGGCGGGGCGGAAACGGCGGAGGAGAGCCGAGGGACGTGCGCGGCATTTCGAGATACAATCAAGAGCACTGCGCGGGGGACGTGTGGAGAGGAGCATGCGAGAGCGCAGGGCGGCGCGGCGGACGGACTCTGCTGGCCTGGGCGGGCTGACGGCAGCGGGCGGAGTCTGAAACGGGCAGGACCAACTTTACGCGCCCGCCGACCTCTCTCCACAAGCGGAGACCCAACACCACCACCACCACCACCTACCACCCCCCGCTTTTCACCATGTCGTTCGCAGGCAGACGCAGAGGAAACAAGGTCAAGAAGGGCGTCCAGTTCACCGTCATGGTAGTCGGTCAGTCCCCCCACCCTGCCATCGCGCCCGCCGTGGGTGCTCATTCTGACACGACGCCCCCCGTTTGGGCCTCCCAGGTGCTTCTGGCACTGGCCGCACGACGTTTGTGAACACCCTCTGCGAGTCGGAGGTCCTCAACCACAAGGAGTCCGACAACCCGGAGACCGCGCACGTCGAGGAGGGCATCAGGATCAAGCCCGCCAACGTTGGTGCGTCACGCTGCCTTGACCGCCGCGCGAGAGGCGGAAGTCTCACTTTGGACCACAGAACTCGAGGAGGACGGCGTCCGCATCGCTCTGACCATCGTCGATACCCCTGGGTTCGGCGACAACATCGACAACGAGTTCGCGTACGTCGGGTTTTCGCTCGGCAGTTTCGCGCGACGATAGTGACCGTTCGTAGTTTCCAAGAGATCGTCGGCTACCTCGAACGCCAATACGACGACATCTTGGCCGAGGAGTCTCGTATCAAGCGTAACCCCCGCTTCAGGGACAACCGCGTTCACGCCCTGCTCTACTTTGTCCCTCCCACGGGTCACTCGTGCGTGTCCGTCCAGATGAATCATGCGTGCACGTCTCACAATCTCCGTTAGCTTGAGGGAAATGGATATCGAGCTGATGCGCCGCCTTTCCCCGCGCGTCAACGTCATCCCCGTCATCGGTAAAGCCGACTCTTTGACCCCCAGCGAGCTCCGTGGGTTTAAGAAGAGGGTGCGCTTCCATTCCACGCGGTTCGATGCGGCTGTTGATCTCGCTTTAGATCATGGAGGACATCGAGCACTACGACATCCCGGTGTACAATTTCCCCTACGACGTCGAGGAAGACGACGAGGAGACTATCCAGGACAACAGCGAGCTCCGGGTACGTGCCATTAAGCCGCCTTTGGCATCGCTCCGGACGTTGACCCGCGCCGCAGGCTCTCCTTCCGTTCGCCATCATTGGCTCCGAGGAGGAGATCGAGATCGACGGCCAGCCTGTCCGCGCGCGGATCTACCCCTGGGGTATCGCCGAGGTCGACAACCCCAAGCACTCTGACTTTAGCAGGCTGAGGAGCGCCCTCCTGAAGTAGGTGATCGCCCCGAGGGAAGCATCGCGTTTGCTCACGTTTTGGCCAGCTCCCACTTGGCGGACTTGAAGTCGTTGACGCACGACGTGCTCTACGAGACTTACCGTACCGAGAAGCTCTCCCGGACCGTGCACACCGATACGCAGTACGTCGCCTGTGGGTTATCCGAGACTCGATGTACTGAGACACGTTCTAGCGACTCGTCGATCCTTCCCGAGGAGCTCGCGACGCAGAGCGTGCGTCTCAAGGAAGAGCAACTCCGCAGGGAGGAGGAGAAGGTGGGTTCGCGGTTCGTTGACGAGCGAACGCGGCTGACATGCAGTGCAGCTTCGGGAGATCGAGCTCAAGGTCCAGCGCGAGATCAACGAGAAGAGGCAGGAGCTGCTCGCGAAGGAAGAGTCGCTCAGGTACGTGGGCACGGATCGTGTCGTTGACCGCGATCGATCGCTGACGACGCGTGCTGTAGGAACTTGGAGAGCCGGCTCGCCGCGCAGGGCTCGCAGCAGGAGTTCCGGGACTGAGATTAAAAGGAATGCGGTGGCTGCCAAGCCGTGTGGGAGAAGTGAGCGCGTATATACCCCCGAGTCGAATCGAGTCGAGTCGAGTCGACAGCCTGCGTCTCTGTTTGCTCTGCTGCCTTCCCAGCCGGATATTTTTCACTTTTTAATTTTTACGTTTTTTTTTCCCGCCTTTTTGACTGATGCATATCTTGTCGACGACGCTCGTTTAGTTGGTCTGTGTTGGCTGCTGTTCACTTTTTGAAGAATACCTCGTGTCTTGAACTAGTTGACTATCGGATGATTTGCTTAGCACGGACGGTTCGCTCCTTTCTAATGCGACGCACAGCTTGAGGGAGTCTCACGGTGGGGGCATCATGATGAACAGGACGGACAAGATTGAAACCGAGATGGGGGGCGTGAAACGTGATGTGGCCAGGATGGGATCAGTGCATCGACGACAGCATCGAGCCTCGCGCGAAGTGTAAGTATATCTCTGCGGCGTGCATCGCGCGAATCGAGGGGGAATTGAGACTCCGCCGAGTCGCAGGCATCGTCGTCGAGCAAGGGGAGACGGTTGAACGGTCTTACAGCAGCAGCAGCAGCAGCAGGAAGAACAGCCTGTGCATCCTGCCGCTGTGAGTCGCCGCGGGGGCAACCGAAAGGAGCAATCGCGCGTGTTGACCTGAAGCGGGGTTCGCAGCAGCAGCGTCCTCGTCCCTCTTGGCCTCATCCGTTCATTCACGTCAACGTTCACCCCCTCCCCGCCCCGGACGCCACTCCTCCAGGCCACCTCGCCTCGCCCGCCCCTGCTTCTGATGCAGCTCGGTGAATCGCGTCCTTCCTCTGTCCTCGCTCAGGCAGGCGACTGGCAGCCTCGCTCCCTCATGGACCCCGGCCCTTCCTCGTCCGCACCGCCGCCCACCTCCTTCCTCCCCTCCACATCCCTATCCCAGCGACGGCGCTCCTCCGCCGCCCACGCCCGCCCCAAGCACCCTCCCCTCCCAGCCCTATACCCAGTGTACCCATAATCGATACCACCCCCCCGGATTCCCTCGACCGCCTCGCAGACTACGACGACGACGACGCCGCCACCACCACCTACAACGGCTTCGCAGCCTACAGCCCCTTCGTTCGCCCTGTCGTCTCCCCCGGCCTCGCCGCCGTCGCCGCCTTCTCCCAGGCCCGCCTCGCCGCCGCGTCCCAACCGGCCCCTCCAGTCCCCTACTACCACAATGGCCTAGACTCCCCGCCCCACCACCCCGTCGCTTACTCCCCGCCTCAGCCCTCCGCCCAGCCCCAGCCCGCCGTCCACCACCAGGACATCATCCCAGACCGCCTCCTCCTCTCGCCCCCGGATCAGGGTTTGGCCACGGAGCCTCGTCCCTCGTCCCGTCGGGCCCTCACGAGGGCCTTGGAGCTCGCCCGCGAGGCCGTCAAGCTCGACTCTACCAACGATGACCCCCACGGCGCCGTCATCGCCTACGGCAAGAGCGTGGCCCTACTGAGCAAGGTCATGGAGCGCGTCATGCGCGGCGAGGACAGCACAGAGTCCAACCGCAGGCGCGGCGGGCGCCGCAGGAGCGTCGTCGCGCAGGAGGAAGAGGTCAAGAGGCTGAAAGCCATCGTGAGTGGCCCGTCGTCGCGGACGTTATCATCTGTCGCTCTCGACTCTCACACTTTTGCCCTCCCAGCACGATACGTACGCCGATCGCATGAACATCCTCAGCGTGATCTACCACATCACGCCCACCCCTCACTCCCCGACCTCCCTCTACACCGCCTCCATGTCCGCCTCGACGGACACCACCCAGCCATCCTCCCCCGTCTCGGGCTCCCCGTCCTCGGATTCCTCCGTCCAGACCTCCGTGCAGGCCCGCGCGAACCACTCGCTCGTGCCAGCGCAGACCATCGACACCCAGAGATATCTCGAAGACGCCACCGTCAGACTCAACGGCGGCGACATATTTCCCATGGACGACCCAGAACCCGAAGGTAAACCGTCTTTCGCCCCTCGAGCGGCGTTTGCTTGCCCCAAAAAACTAACGCGGTATCCCCTCTTAGACCTCGCCGGCACCTCGTCGTTCCACCCGTACGCCGCAGCGTCTATGCTGCAGTCGAACCCATCACACGAGGTCCTCCCTCAGCCGTCTTCCAGCCGCGCCTCCGCCTTACCTCCCGCGCGACCTCCCCCGGTCGGACACCCTCCCACACGCCCGCGAGCCGCCTCTGTTCTTCCCCCCGCCGCCCCTCCGCCGCAGACGTCTCTGCCCCCCGCGCCCGACCAACATGGCGTCGTGAACAAGCACCTCAACGTCGTCACGCGCCCGCGAGGAAACTCGACAGGCCACATGCGCACGGGCTCGGGCAGCCGCCTCGAGTCGCTCACGGAGGAGGGCGACAGATACGACGACCGCACGCTGCAGACGCAGCAGCAGCACCACTTTGAGTACGAGGAGGACTTCCGGAGGCCGCGGACGCGGAGCATCGTGCAGGCGCAGCGGGACGCGAACCGGGAGTCGCACCCGCTGCCCCCGCTGCCGTCGCCATCAGAGTCCTCGGGCGGCTCGCTCGCCACCCCGCGCACGCTCGTCAACGAGCACGAGCAGCTCTCGCCGCCCTCGTCGGCCAAGTTCGTCACGCCGAGACCGCGCGGGATCTCCCAGACTTCCGCGCGCTCGGAGATCGTGCCGTCGACGACGCTCATCAACCACTCGACGACGATGGGCACCATCCACCAGAGACGGACGACCAAGGTGTCCGCCCCGCCGTCCACGTCCAGCTCGCCCAACCCGAGCGAGTCGGCCGCTCCCTCTTCCATGAAAATCGCGCCGGTCGGTCTGCCCGTGTCGTCTACGTCGAGCCTCGGCTACGGGCGCAGCCGCGCAGCGTCGCAGCCGGGCCGCCGACCGAGCCTGACGGGGCTCCCGACGATGTCGCTGGACCTCCCCGGGCGCACGTCATCGTCCATGGTCGCGACCATGCCGATGCCGCGCAAGGCGTCCGCGACGTCGTCGTTGTCGTCGTCCAAGGGCGGCGCGCAGCTGCCGCAGATCGCGGTCGTCACGAGCCTGATGTCGCCGCCGCTGGGCACGCCCGTGATGCAGCTCGTCCCGCCGCCGCCGATCCTGCACAGCAACCTGCCGACGACGCCGACGTCGCCGCTGCCGCCCGCGCCGCCGCCGGACCCGCTGCGCAAGGCGTACCACATGATGAACCTGCTGCGGCACACGATGACGTCCAAGTCGGGCGGGTACGTGACGCGGCGGCTGCACGTCCCGCACGAGGTGTGGTCACAGGGCGGCGCGAAGCTGCAGAGCCTGCCGGAGAAGGTGCGCGTGGTGGAGGTGCTGTGCTCCGCGCTGGAGGAGGTGCAGACGACGAGCGTGGACATCTTTGGCGCGGGGAACGTGAGCAGCGGGATGGCGATGGGCATCGGGAGCATCGGAAGGCGCGAGGGCGACCTGTGGGCGCTCCGCCTTGAGGAGTTCTCGGCCGTGTGCGACGGCGTCGTGGCGAACTTTGGGAAGAAGCTCGGCGTCGGGGAGGGCTTCGTCGTGAAGAAGTCCACCGGGGTCACCTCGTGGGGCGGCAAGCTGACGCGCCAGCTCGACAAGTTCACCAACGGAAAGAAGTGAGCACCCTCCCGTCCGTGTTCGCGTCGCCGCGTGCTGAGCTCACCCAAGATCGCTGGACAGCCTCGACTCGCCCGCGTCGTACGTGCACGGGCTCAGCCGGCTCTTCCTGCAGGCGCAGCTGCTCGACGAGCACTCCAAGGCGGTCGCGATGCAGCCCGTCGCGCCGTCGTACGCGGCGCTGCCGCCGGAGCTGCGCGCCGCCGTCGAGAGCAAGCTCCGGCGCGCGTCCGAGTTCTTCGCGACGGTCGTGCTCACGTTCGTGATCCGCGACCTTGCGCAGCTGCTCGACAAGTACGTGAAGAAGTGCGAAAAGTGGCTCGCCGAGTGAGCGGGCGGGCGGGCGGGCGGGCGGGCGGGCGGGTAGGTGGGATTCGGAGGCTGTCGTTTCGCTGGATGAAAATGGGGTGCGGGCATGGTCTTTTTCTTTCTTTCTTTCTTTCTTTTTGCGTACCGACGGCCCTGGTTTCGCGCCCCCTTCGACACGCCTTTTCCTCACCGCCTCTCGTTGTATTTTATGCTTCAGGATCACGCCGATCTCGATGCTTCACCGGATCTCTGACACCATCTCTCTCTCACACACATCCATACGCACACGCACACACATCGCTCCCCCCGTGTTTTACAACACCTTTTTTGTGCCGGGCGTTCGCGACCTCCGCCTCCGCCTCTCTCTTCTCTTCTCTTCCTTTCATTGACGGTGGGCCCCCGAATGACAGTTCTCGATTTCCATTATGTTATACAATTCTGTCGATATCCCCTTTCTCTCTCCTCTGTCTTTCCGTCTGTCTGCCTCTCCCTCTCCGTCTGTCTGTCCGTCTGTCTGCCTCTCCTGTTCTGCGCCTCCGCTTTCTTGGCCTTCCTCCCGCCTCCTCCCGCCTCCTCTTTTCTTTATCCCTTTTTCTTCGCGTCTCTCTCTTGTTCTGGCATATACATACATACAGGCAGGCAGGGATACATACAATCACTCATACATACATACATACATGCACGCACGCACGCACGCACGCACGCATACATACCTTGGACGTCGCCGGGCGCCGCGATCGGCGAGCGCGCCGTAGATAGTGTAGGAGTATCAAGCCTGCCGCTCGCCGCCCGTCGACTCCCGGTGCGTGCGTCCTTGCGTGCGCGCGTGCGTGCGTGGCATGCGCGCATGTGTGCTTGCTCGCTGTCGTGCGTCTTCCGATCATCGTAGGGTTCCGGAGCAGCGACGTGGGCGATGCAGAGGCAATGCAGCCTGGAGGCGGGGGGCTGAACACATGGCCATGGGGCTCGTTCGTCGTTCCGGGCGTCTGCGGCACTGTATAAATCCCAAGCAACGCGTTTCTAGAAACCCTCTGCTCTGCGCGTCTGCGTCTCTGGCCGAGATGGATAGATGCACAAAGATAGAGCGAATGAAATTAAACATAGGGATGAAGATGGAGGAGCTGGGCCGTCGTCCGCGCGAGTCGGTCCGGGCAAGGTCTCTGCAGGCGGAGGTCCGCCGGAGATCGCGTCGTCCAGACTCCAGGACGCACGCACCACACCGCACCGCGCACCGCGCTACATCGGATTTGCATTGGCGTTGGCGTTGGCATTCGCATTCCACGGGTCTGTCCCACGCACGTTATTTACTCGATGTATATGTGCGACTATGTATGAGTGCGTATATGTATTTATGTGTTTATGCATGCATGTATGTGACTGGGGGAGGGTGATGCACAGGCGCGGCGGGCACTCCGAGTCGACGAGGGAGCGCTCGTGGTTGAGGAGCTGGGAGAGAGGGGGCGAAGGGTGGGCCGCGGGGGTACGGGCTACGAGCGAGGAGGGGGGAAGCCTGAGGGCGTGGGTGGGTCGGCGGATGCGAGACGCGAGCTGGGCTGTGTCTATCCGAAGGAGGGGCATATCCATATCCATATCCATATCCTAGGAGGCGAGCGTCCGAGGCGCGGATGCGAGGGCGAGAGGAGGACGAGGACGAGGACGAGGACAAGAGATCGTGCGGCGGCGAGCGAGCGCGTCGCACGGTCTGCCGCCGCGACCCTCGGCGAACGAACGAACGAACGAATAGAAAAACACGAGCTAAACGAGCGAAGGGACAGACAAACATGAACCCACACGCGAGCGAGCGAACGACGACGCACGGTGGCCAAACTGTCTTCGGGAGCAACAGGAGAAAAAGAGAAAAAGTCGAAATTCAAAGCGCGCCTCTGGCCATACCACCACACGCACCATGCCGCGCCAACGCCAACGCCAACGCCAACGCCAACGCCAAACCCCACACATACCCCATACACCGAAACCCGACCGCGCGACGCAAATATGTACCGCGAAAAAAGAGAGCCATAGAACAGCTATAAACAGGGAATAAATTACCAACCGGGCGCACGAACGAGGGAGTGGGGGCTCAATGCAGGATCACGAGGACGGCTGCGGGCGGAACGCGAAGGATGGCGCCGTGCCCGCGCGCGCAGAGGGTCAGCGCGACTGCGGACCCGTGCGCGGGTCGACGTCGAGGGGCGGGAGCGCGACGGGCCCCGGGGCCGGCGCGGGGTCCGCGGTCGAGGCGAGGGCGGCGTCGGGTGCGGGGTAGTACAATGCCTGCTGGCGCCGCGCGACGGCGAGCATGTGCGCGTGCGCGCGGATGCCCTGGACGACCTCGAGGCGGGTGGCTGTGTGCGAGAGAGAGAGAGAGAGGGTGCGCGTGAGCGGCCGGATGCGACAACGATGACGGGATGTATGCGTGCGGGGCGGGGCGGGGACGCGGATGTATGCGCGCAGAGATAGCAAGGATGAAGACGGGAGGCGGACTCACAGTACTCGAGACGCGACCCCTCGTCCACGCCCTCCTCATCCGAGTCCGCGAGCGGGTCGACGGTACTAATCACGTGCCACGCGTCTGAAATCAATCCAAATTCGCACCAAAGCGTCCGTCAACAAAAGGACAGACGTAGAAAGGAGGAGCGACGCACGCTGGAGCATCGTCCGCTGCGGACACACGTGCATCGCGACTCCGCGCGCCGTCGTCGTCGGCGGCGGGTGCTGCAGCGGCTGCGCCGGCGGGGAGAGCACGCGCGGCACCGCCGCGGGGACGCGGCTGAGAGCGGGTCCACGCGCGCGCGAGCGGGCGGGCGCACGGGCGCTGGCGGCGGCGGGGACGGTGCCGTTGGCGCTGGCGCTAGCACTCGCGGCGGCGCGGGCAGCGGCGGACACGCGGGGGGCGCGCGTGCGCGGTGCGCGGCGGCGCGGGGCACGCGGTTTGGGCACCGGGGCGGAGGCTGGCGCCGGAGGGGGCGCAGGCGCAGGCGTTGCGGATGCGGGTGGGGCTGCGGACGCGGATGCGGATGCGGAGGGGACTGCGGGAAACGGGGGCGGGGCGGGCGGGAGGATGGCTGGGGAGTTGCGGTCCTGGACGATGTCTTGGGAGAGCTGGCGCCTCTGCGCTGGTGGCTCGCGCGTCGCTGGTGGACGCCGGTCGGGCGGTCGGTCAGAGTGTGTGGGAGAGAGAGAGAGGCACGCACTGGACGAGGCGGAGTCGTCGTTGTCGGCCGCGGCGACGGCTATCGAGTCGTCGTCGTCGCCGTCGGCGGGCTCGATGGCGCTGTGCGCGCGCTTCTTGCCCTTCGGGGGCGCCGACGCGGGCGGGGGCGCGGGCGAATCCTGCATGCCCGGGCTGTCCACGTCCACGTCCACGTCCATCTCCGCGTCCGCCGCCTCTGCCTCCCTCGCGCGTGCCCTCTCCTGCGCCCGCTCCTTCTCCTTCGCGCGGTCCCTCACGCGGGCCTTGCCGCTCTTCTTCTCCTCCCCGCCCTCCCCGGCGCCCTTCGCGCTCCCCGCGACGCTCCCGCCGCGCGCGGCGCCGGCGCCGGCGCTCGGGTTGGCGAGGAAGTCGAGGCGGTAGCGGGACATGCGTGCGCCCTGCGCGATCTCGTCCTCGGGGTCCACGTTCTCCGCCTCGAACTCGGGGAGCGGGAGGTCGACGAGGGTGGGCACCATGCCCGGGTGCGCGCGCGCATGGGCATCGGCGAACGGGTTCGGAGTGCCCGCGGCGGCGGCGGCGGCGTCGCCCGAGGGGGAGGTGGGCGCGGGGGTGGAGGCGGTGGAGGCGGTGGAGGCTGTGGAGGGGGCGGTGGAGGAGCGGGCGAGGCCGGAGCCTTCGTGGTAGTGGTGGACGAGCCAGAGGAAGGCGCGGGCGCGGGAGGCGGAGGAGACGTGGATGGGGAGGAAGAGGTCGAGGAAGTCGATGTCGAGGCGGCCGAAGTGCTCGTGCGCGACGTTCTGGAGGCGGGGCGAGGTGAGGAGAGGGGGCGAAAGGCAGGGAGGAGAGACGCACGGTGAAGTTGTTCGATAGGCAGAAGAGGACGTTGACGATGTTGGAGGTGGGCACGATGCCTCTGCCCTGTGGGATCAGCGGGATCAGCGATCGATACCCGGCGCGGGTCACGGTGACTTACTGCGAGGACGCGGAGCTCGGACGGGGAGCCGGGGACGTTGTCGGTCTCGTGTGGGAGCTGGCAGGCCTTGAGGAGGTTCTTTATGCGCGGGGCGTCCTGGAGGTTCCCGTCCGTCTTTTGGAGCGAGGGAACGGGGTGGTAGGTGCGGAGGGAGGTGCGCATCTCTGGGAGGACTGCGGGGGCGGGAGAAGAAGGTCAGATGGGTGTGTGGGGACAAAGGGAACGGGGGCGGGACGGACATGTCATGGTGGTGTTGACGCGACCGACGTTTGCGAGGAGGGCGATCATTGCAAAGTCTGTGGCAAACTCTGGAGAGTCCTGCATCTTCTCGCGGAGGGCGCGGGAGCAGCGTGGGGACTGGAGGAGGGCACGGACATAGAGATCGCGGAAGGTGACCTTCTGGGGGGCGGGTGCGGCGAGGGAGGGTGCGGGTGCGGGTGCGTGGGGGTCGGTGAAGGCGCGGAGGGAGTTTGAGAAGAGGGCGTGGAGAAAGTCGTACTGGATGTCGCGGCGGGTGAGGGGTTGGGCCTCGTCATGCTTGATGGCGAAGAGCTTGCGGCGTGCGTAGAGGGAGCTGTGCGGGGATCAGTGGGAGGGAGGGGAGACGGGGAGGGGGGAGGGACGTACGTGGACGGCTTGTGAGAGGCCATCGTGTGTGTGTGTGTGTGTGTGTGGAGGGGAGGGAAGTGAATATTCAGAGCATTGCAGCGGGTTGCTTGAGCTTGCTCAGCGGAACAGGCCTCAGTCGCAGGCCGGACCCACCCCCGGAGCGCCACCACGTCCACCCACCCGCTTTCGGTCATCGGCACGACCCCGGTCACCCTCCGGCCGCGTCTGCTGTGCGGTGCGGTGCGGCGCGGCCTCGACTGGCTGGCGGCGGCGGCGGCGGCGGCGGGGTTGTCGTGTTGCGGATCTGATGGGATGGTCGCATGCTGATGGCAAGGCTGGGAACACAGATGCTGGGGACAACGAGAGCGATGCTGGCGGCGACGGCGCGTGGGACCGGAGGAGTTGCCGGGCAGACGCGGTTCATGGATCTCATCATTCCTGGTCGACCACGTCCGAGTGCTGCTGCCTCTTCGCCCCTTGGCTCCTGGTCTGAGCTCTACGTCCGGCCAAGGGGATGCTGAGCGTCCCCCCTTCCTCTGCCCCCCTCCGTGATGCCCTTGAGTCCATTTTTGCTCGTCCTCTTTCTCTTCGCACTCTGCTTTCCTCTCTCTGAAGCCGCAGGCGCGCCTCGTCCGCTCTCTCTCGCTCCCGCAGACCCTTCCATTTCTTTCTCTCAAGGATGGCAGACCGCGCCTTCCACCGCAGTCTCTGGTGGTCAGCTCGCGTTCACGGACGTCCTCGGCGCGAGCTTGTCCGTCATCCTCCCAGGTCCGTCCCCACCCCACCCCCACCCGCGCCCGCTTCGTTTCGCTCACGCTCACCCCCACGTCCCCCCAGTCGGAGCAACGAGCGTGGATTACATCGGCTTCATGGGCTCCTCAGGCGGCCGCGCTGTCGTCTGCATCGACTGCGACCCCGCAGGGAACGGCGGCGGCCCCTTCAAGCTCGTCAACTCCCAGCAGCCCGGAGTCGCCCAGAGCCAGCTCGCGGTCAGCCTCGCTCTCCCCCATTTATGTAACCATTTCGAATTTTGACCTCATCCACCCCTTCTCCCAGACCGTTCTAGTCGCCTTTGACGGCCTCGACAGCTCGGTCCAGCACGTCCTCAGGGCCTTCAACGTGCAGACAAGCGACGGCGGCGCGGGCCAGCTGACCTTTGGCGGCCTCCTCGTCTCCGTCGATTCAAACGCAGGTGAGCTAGAATCCCCTTCCATCCGCCCATTCCACCCGTTCCACTCCATTCCGTGCTTCCCCCGGCCCCCTTCTCGCGTCCCGGTACGCGCCCGTGCATCGCGAACCGTGCTGACTCCACCTCCCACCTGTCAGCCGCGTCCGCGTCTGCAGCCGCGAGCTCACTCGCGGCGCTCTCCTCGTCCTCGATCGCATCACTATCAGCATCGACATCGACATCAGCATCAACATCGGCGATCGTGTCCATACAATCCACCTCTGCATCCGCAGCGTCCTCCGCTCTTTCCTCTTCGCTTTCTTCTTCTTCGAGCGCCTCCGGCTCAACACTCAACACCTTCGCGCCTTCGCGCTCCCCCTCCGCATCCTTCTTCCCCCCGACCGCCTCCTCCACCGCCACCGCGACCTCCGCACCCGACACCTCCCGCACGACGCCCCTCCCCGGCTCCACCATCGCCGTCATCGCCATCCTCTCCGTCCTCGGCGCCCTCTCCCTCATCCTCGGCGCAGCCGTCATCGTCGTCACCCGCGCCCGCCGCCGCACCGCCACCGTCACCCCAGGCTCCTCCGCGCCCCCGCCCCCCTCGCCCCCGCGCGGGCCCTCCCCCGCCCTCGCAGGCCCCTCGCCCTCCCTCGCGCCCCGCCCCACCTACATGCCCCCACCCGCGCCCGTCCCCCTGTTCACCCCGGCGCGAGCACCAGCTACGCGCCCGCGCCCGCGCGTGCCCGCACCCCCTCACCCGCGCGCGCCGCGCCCTTCGCCGCGCCCACGGCCGCAGGGCGCGCGATCTCGCGCCCCGTGCTCACCTTCTCGCCGTTCGACGACCCGCCCGGCGCGGCGGACTACGTCCCGCCGACGCCGACCTCGGGCCGCTCGCGCGACGACGGGCTGTCGTACCGCTCGCGCGGCGGCGCGTCGGACGAGTCGGGCGCGTACGCGTACGGATACGCGTACGGGGACCGGGACGGGTACGAGAACGCGCCTGGGCGGTCGGTGAGCCCCGGCGCGTTCAGCACGTTCAGCGAGTTGAGCGGTGAGTGGTTTTTGTCGCGTTCACGAGGGAGGCGCGGTGGCTGATGAGTGACGTTGTGTGTGTGTTTTTTTTGGTTCTGCGCGCGCGCACCACAGCGTTCCCGAGGCCGCCGAGCAGGAACCCGCTCCCGCCCCCGCCGGTGCCCGCGAGCCCGAACAGCCAGCTGTGGGTGGAGCGCCGAATACGAGACCTCGCGTGAGCGGCGCGCCCCGACTGGTGTATAACGTTTAGCTTCCGGTGCCACGCAGTCGCGTCGCGTTGTGTTTTTACGACTTGCTTTGTTCACGCCGTGTTAGGATCTCTGGGACTCGCGCTTCCGTCGGATTGTACGAGTATGTAGCGCTGCCTCCGCCGCCTCCCTCCGCTCTCTTCTCCTTCCCTCCCCCTCTCCCTCTCCCTTGCCCTTCCCACATCGCCCTTCATACCTTCGCCCTTACCACCCTTGCACGTGCTGCTCTTGCCTTTTCTACCCTACCCTCCGCAATCCGAGCGCTTGCTTGTTTATTGCTCGATTCGTCTCAGTCGACTAATTTTTTTCTTTCTGCTGTTTACTGATGAATGGCAGCGGCCCGCCGCTCGACTGTGGATCTGCGCGCTCGGACGGCGCGGGGTCGAGGGCCCGCTTGTACGTAGACGTCGCGCGCAGCGCGATTCGCAGTACTTATAACCTATACTTATGCGCAAGAGCCTCCGCTTGTGGATCTCGGTCGAATGGCGCGAGGCGTCGAGGGCGGCGATAGCGTCGCCCACGGCCGCTTGAAGGCCCTTTTCTTTCCGTGCCTTTTCCTGAAATCTTTCGCAAAGAGCCGACGTCGTCGAGCCTGCACACCTAGACGCACACGACGTCGTGCGAGGTCCGAGCAAGCGCGATGCTGAGGGGCGCGGTGCCGCACCGGCCTGGCACCGCGCGCGTGTGGTATATACCGCGTCCGATATCTAAGTACACAGGGGACTCGCGAACGAAGAAAGAAAGAAGGCAGACAGACAGACAGACGAAAATAAAATAAGGCCTATTCAAGAAACAGGACGCCACGCCACGCACAAAAACAGGGAAGGAAAGTCGGATGAGGAAAAAACAGGGGGGCTCGCGCACGCGCGTATACGCCCACGTCCCGCGCGCCATCGTGTGACGATGTGGACTCCCGAGAGATGGGCGACGGGCGACGGACGGGGCCCCCGAAAAAAAAACATGATTAATTCCAAAAGGGCGGTGGAGGTGTGATAGAGGACACAGCATTATACGGAACTCGAAGGTTGGGTCGCGCGGGCGGGGCGGACGGATAAAAACAGGCAGGCGAGGTGGGGGGACGCGCTCGTGCGTTGTGGGGGTGGTATGGACGGACCGGGAGGGGGTGGGGCGATGATACACCGAGCGAACGTGCGCGCGCGCCCCCCGGCGCGGCTGCAGTCGCGTTATAGAGAGGCGGGTGAATGTGTTACGCGCGTGTGACAGCGGGCAGAGGCACGGCGGCGGATGTTCCGAGAGCGGTAATAAAACGATATTTAATTGATAAACAGCAGTGGGCGAAAACAGTGCAGCGTCGAGAAGGTCGACCCGCGGGAAGGAGGGAGGGAGGGGGGTCACGCTAAGGGTCGTCTGTATGGCGAGGGCGCGCGCGCGCGTGAGTGTGAGAGGTGCGGATCGTCGAAACGGGAGAGGGGAAAGGGGATGGAGACAGGGACCGAGGCGACAACGCACCGTCAGCCCAGAAATCGCGCACGCGCTCCAGCACCTCGATGACGACGCTGCTGCGGTACATGAGCCCGTGGTCCGCGCCCTTGACGACCTTCACCTCGCAGCGGCCCTCGCCCATCGCGCGCTCCATCCACAGCACCGCGTTCTCCGCGATCTTCTCGTCCCGGTCGCCGTACCACACGCGGACGCGGTGCGGGTACGCAGAGTAGGAGAACCCCCACGGGTGCTGCTCGTGGTTCAGGATCTGCAGCAGGTCCCCGTGCGTCCCGCGCGCAGACTCGGCGTGCGCCGCCACGATCAGCGCATTCCCCAGCGCGGCCTGGTACGCGCTTGACGCCGCGATCCCTGCCGACGGCGACGTCATCGTGCTCGGCGCTGGCGAGGACACCGAACCCGCCACCGAGGCCGGCGCAGACCGCCCCGTGGCGCCGAACGAGACCGAGCGCCGCCCGCCCGCGCGTCGGTTGTGCCCGTTGCTCTGCAGGTGATCGTCCAATTTGAAGCGCTCCTGCCCGTCCGGCGTCCCGCTTGCGCTCGAGTTCGCCGACGAGTGAGCGGTGGGCGACCAGTCGATCGCGTCGAAGCCGAGGCCCACGTCCAACTTGAGCGAGTGCGGCATCGCAGACGGGGGAGTGCTCATTTTGCGATGGCTGGATCCCGAAGACGACTTGCCCTTGAGCGAGCCCATCGACCGCAGCGCCTTGAGTGTACGTCCAGGGCCCCCCGAGGGTGACTGTGACTTGTCGCAGGGCGGAGTCTGCGGCGTCGTTTGCGCACCCTTCAGTCGCCCAAGAAAGCCTCTCGAATTCTTCCTCTTGGGCGTGGCCTGATCCTCGCTGGACGCGCGCTTCGCGGATCGGTCACCCTGCGGACCGAGCGTGCTGCGACTGTCAAACCGGCCGTCGAAGTCCCGAAGGTCATCGTATTCGCTGAACGCGCTAGAAGCGGTGCTAGGCCGTGGCAGCGCGTCGACGCTGTGCATGCCGCTCGGAAAGCCAGAGCTTGTTGAGGGCCTGGCATCGGACTTGTGACGCGCCCACGGGTTGCGGCTGCGATGCGGCTGCGCCGCGGAGGACGCGTCATAACCGATGCCTTTGTACTGAATAGTAGGAGGCTTTCCCAGCATCCATGCTTGTATCTTCCACTCTGCGGCCTGAGCCGTTTTGAGGAGGCCAGTGGGCACGTACTTCAGCCACTTGTAGCCGGCTGAATCAGACTATGAGGATCCGGCTCGTTCTCATGCTCACATTGGGATCTGCTCACCTCCTTCAACGCCTCCCACCCAAGGTGCGAGCAAGAGGACGTCTCCACGTATGCGTTCGGGGAATTTGCTCGCAAACGAAAGCGCGTACGGCGCTCCGGCTGAGTGTGCCATGACGCTGCAGTGATCGATGTTCAAAAGATCGAGAACCTCTTCCACTGCCGATGCCCACTCGGGGATGCCCCGCGCGGATTTTGACTTGGGGGCGTCGGTTCGACCAAGACCCCATCTGAACCAGATCTGCAAGTCAGTCCAGTCCCGCCAGAGATGGATGATTACGAACCTATCGATCGTGATGATTCTGAGCCCCAGGCATTCCGCCATCGTCATAGAGGCCCATGACGTATCGTACACTCCCGAGCCCCAGGAATACCACGACAGGATAGCCTGTCGGACTCCCCAAGTCGGACAAGCTCACATTGAGCGGAGAGCTTATGGAGGCATGAGGTGAACGGGTGAGTTTCAGCAGCGTTGTCAGACGAGCGGAACGAAGATATTGTGCGATGGCCTGTGATTGAGTCGCGGTTCCACCGGGCAGTTCGATGGGGAGAAGTGAAATGGCATCTTCTGCAGGAGTGGAGTAGAACGATTGTGGACGGACACCTTCGAAGTTGGGCGAGTTAAGGTTCACGGCGCCCTCGGAGAGAACGGAGCGGCGGTACTGCAGACTTCGACCTTTGGGCGGGGTCGCCTGAGATATGGGAGATTCAGTTTGGCGTTGAAGTGTTCGTCTAACTTCATCGGCTATGCTGTCAACAGAGGACCGGGAAATTATGTCGGCTTCCTCTTCTGGAGAAAGCGGTTCTGGCTCAGACTCTGGGTCCTCCGGAACGGTCTCATGACTGTGGCTCTGGGTACTACTGTAGACGGACATACGACCTGCAGATCGCCGAGAACGGACGCGTTGCTCGGGAGGCGCGTACGCCTGAATAATTTCTGAGATGGAGGGCGCCACGGTGCGCGTAGAGGATTGGATAGACAGCGGAGGAGACGCCGGTGGACTGGGTCGTCTATTGTGGATCGCGAGTATGAAGAGTCGAGGGTGATGGTGGAGGAAGATGCCGTGCGGCTCGACGTGTATCGCTGAGTTTGATGCGAGGAGGATGGTGATGCCGGGAGCGGTGAATGGTCGCCCCTAGCACGTCGAGCCTTTTGCTTGGAAGACGCGTTTCGTGGGAGACCACCGCCCAAGGTGATGCCCGGAGGTGGGGTTGGCAGTGGGGGCTGGTAGAGCGGGTGAAACCTTTCCTTCCTGCGGCCAGAGCGCCCCGACATTCCGCCTCCTCCCATGAACATATCGTCCATTCCAAAGTCATTCATCCCATCCACTAAAGCGTCCATCGTCTCCACTCCTGAAATGGGCGCGATGACGAGTGGATATGGCTCGACTGACGTCCGGGGTACGAAAAAATCGATTGGGGTTTGCGGCGGCGTCTCGAACTGTGTGTGACCAGACGATCCCGAGATGCGGAGGTAGGAGAGCTCCTGCGAGTCGTCGGGGTAGAATATGTCAGGGTTCGTGCGCGAGCGACGACGAGCCGTGGATTTCGGCGTGAGTTCACCACCGTTGTAGCGTCGCGGGTTGAGGTCTGCGGTCTCTCCAGAGTGGGAAGGTGTAAGACGTGCTCTCCGCGTCGTCCTCTGAGCGGTTTATGGAGCCCTCGTCCTCGCTCCAGCCATTCGAGTGAGACTTGGAGGTATGTTGCGAGTGGGGAGGATGAGCCCGACCGGTTTGATATTCCGAACGCGAATTGGAGCTGGAAGACTGTCGGGGATACCGGTCGAAGTATGCTTGCGTGTGACTGGGAGAGTAGAAGGAATCTGAGGGAGAAGGGGTATCGGGATAGGTGGTATGTTTTTCCTGGGCGCGCCGCAAGGACAGAAGAGACGGTTTCTTGGATGGAGTGCGTTGGGAGGTTCCGGTGGTGAAGGATGGCATCGCTGCAGAGCAACAATCGGGCGGGAGTGAGAGTGGTGTGGAAAGGAATGCAAAGCAAGGTCAAGAATACAGAGAAAGGACAGTCAAACTCATCGACGTCTCCGTGACGAGCACAAGTGGTAGTACGAAGGGCTCAGCCAGCTCTCTCTACAGCCGATCCTGTTGCTCCATCCCAGCCGCGGCGCTCGCCGGTACCCCTGCCTCGTCCGGCTTCTTAGCGGTCGGCTCGCCGTTCATCACCGTCCATGTTTCAACGACCTCATCCTTCCATGCGCACAGATATTATATTCTTGATCGACCATACATACATACATACACGGGCATGAGGCTAGACTAATAGGGTGAGTCGGTGTATGAAGCCCGTGACCATGGCATCGAGACCATAAGCTTACAGAGCCAACTGCATGGTAAATCACCCTCGTGTTCGATACTCAGGTTGCAGTGTTCGCAACGAGCATATATCCTGTACCTGCTTCAAATACTCCTCGGTCCACGCCTGAGACCCGTGCTGTCCAGCACATAGAGGACTAAAACTGCGCAGCGTGGGGAGCACCCCAGAACCTAGAAGTGCGATCCACTCTTGGGGGGTTACATGGACTGCGCGACCCGAGACAGATAGCCTCTCCAGTTTCGGACAGCACTGCTCGATGCAGGCCAGCGTGTGCCGGTCGGTGTCGATCCCATTCAATTCTATCTCCACCAAAGACGGGAATGACGGAGCGTCGCTGTTAAACACGAGCCCTTTGCAGTTGGCACCCCATGCATAAAGGCATAGCTCTTCCAAAGAAGAGCTGCAAGACCCTAACAACGACGGAAGATGCGTCTGCAGGTCGACATCGTCTCTGGCGGAGATGGAAAGGCACCGAAGGCTGTCCGAAGACATAGGAGAGATGTCGGAGAGATGGCTGTCGACGATTGTGACGTTGTCGAGGGAAAGATGTGTCAGATGGAGGGAATCCGGCAAAGTGGATCGGGGAATCGTTAATTCGACGTAAGACAGTCGAACACGACGGAGCCTCGTAAATTGCGAGAACAGCTCACTGTCCCATACCAGAGACGCGCTCATTCGACTGCAGTATATCGTCGAGCTCCCATGATAGCCATGAGAATAGCCGTCGATTATCAACTCTTCGAGCTGATGGGGGCACATGAGGGGATGCAAAAACCTCTCCGCGTGGATTGACATCTCCCCCCTAAGTCCTAGGCGCTTCAATTTGACGACGCTGAGAAGTCTCCGGACGCTCGACGTATCGCAAAACGTCAATGCCGTCTCTCCCACGACGAGACGGAGATCGAGTCCTTCCACTAACGACACCAATGCAGGGTTGCACGCAAGCGTGCGTTCAAGCAAGGTGCACGAGCGGTAAGAGTTCAGCTGGGGGAGCACGTAGAGGCGCTTCTGTACGTGCCAAAGCCAGGCGCGCGAGACACCCGCAAGGTGAGTATAGTCTCGAGACCACCAGTTGCCACAGTCGAGGATGATCGGGATAAGATCATCGACGATGCGTTGTCGTCCATTGAGCAATGGGTGCATGGTGCATCAAAAGGTGTGTGTAGGCGTGTACAACAGACGGTAGTGTGAAGACAACGGAGTGAGTGCGTCTGCTAATACACGATGTCAGTCACAGGGGCGGAGCGGAGGCTAGGTTCGTACCTGTCGTACGCGACAACTGAATGTTAGAAAGAAAGGTGCAGAACCTGGGCGCTCGGGCGTGGCTCGTTATATGGAGTTCTTGTGCATGGAGGCTACGGTGAGGCCTGCGCATGATTGAACGTCGTCGCTGGCCAGTGGGGGTTGTGGGCAGGTAAGTAACGTAAATATAGTCCGGACGAGTCCGGCCCTGCCCGGCCGCCTCTGGCTGCCTCCGGACTCTGTTCAATCGTATCAACTCTATCTTTATGTGAGTCACTCACCGTATCGTCGTCGTGAACATTGACGAACCAATAGAGATTCCCATTCCAGTCAATGGTAGTAACCACATAGGCCGTCTTTCTCGTTCCATGAATAGATTTGGAAATGGCACGAAGGGGCTATGAGACTTCCCAGTACTCAAATAAACACAGAGAGGTGATGGTTTTCTGCGCGGAGAGCGTTAACGTACGAGAACAGGAGCATGTGATGGGTTTGAGCAAGGGGTACGTTGGTGAGCCAGTGGGAATCAAGATGGATTTCCGACTTCCACGATCATGGTGCTTCTTACCGCTGATAACCATCTTCTACATTCAGCACTCAGATAGCGTATCGAATCATACTCGTCTGACCTTTCATGAGTTCCCCCAACATGTATCGTCGTAGTATTGATGGCGATCGTGCAAGCAACCTGCGAGACGATTCCGAGAAAACCCAACTAGAGGTCAATACAGCCAACAAACCAGGTCTCCAAGGGACAGAGGACGTCTTCGTGGATGAAGAAAGTCACCAGATCCAGTACAAGACGCTCACCTGGCAGGTAAGCAAGCAGCAATATACCCAGAGCAGTGCTCTGCCGGAAAGCTTGATGACTGAACCATTTCTACTTTTTTCGGGGCTTTCAATGTGTCCATCCTCAGTTCGTCAGTCTGCTCATGATTGCTGAGATAGTAAGCAATGGAATGCTCTCACTTCCCAATGCCGTAGCGGTTGTCGGTGAGCAGTTCCACCTGCACTTGTGCTGCTATTCTTCGAAAAACTCTCAACGACGATGAATGGAACATATTCCCTGAGCAGGTATTGTTCCGTCGGTGATCTTGACGGTATTTCTAGGCATCTTGGGCTGTTCACCGCGAAGTTGTTGATCGATTTCAAGGGGAACCATCCCGAGGTTCACAACATGGGTAGAACTATCATCGCTTTCCCTGACACTGTCATTTCATCATCGTTGTTGCATCAGGAGACGCCGGTTACATCTTGTTTGGACCAGTAGGTCGTGAAGTTCTATCGCTGGGTACAATCATCTTCGCCATCTGTGGTACTGTATGGTGGCTTGTCCACTGCTCTATTCTATACTCTGATCATAAAATAATTTTAGGGCTCCGAATTATTATCAGGGCAACAAGCCCTTTCAACACTTTCTAACCAAGGATTATGCACAGTTTACCTTGTGCTCATCTTTTCCATCGCAACCTTCCTTTTGGCCCTACCTCGGACCTTGGATCGCTTCAGTTGGCTTGCCTTGTTGAGTGCGGCTTTCATTACGGTTGCGGGTGTGGTGGCTATGGTGGGAGCGGGTGTCAATCCGATTCCAGGACGTATCATCAACGCTACCGTACCAACTACTTTCTACCAGGCGTTCTTGGCTATCACTGGTCCGGTATGTCCCGCTTGTTGCATACGCCTGTCGCTCCATTATTAATCATTGGGTCGAAGGTATTTGCCTATGCTGGCAAGTGGCAGTGCTATTTTTCTTTTTCGTGAACTGTTGCAACCCTGAGCCCTGTGTCGATTTAGGGCATTTCATGTACGAAGTTTTCTTCCTGCTTTTCCATTCTTATGATCTGACAGCTGCACTAGGTTCTTCATTCTTATATCAGAGATGCGGCACCCTGAAGATGCAATGAAGGTCTGGAAACGCATCTTTAAGTGCACCTTCTCTCTTATTGACAGTAAGATTTCCTAGTCGGCTTGGGTGCTGCAAGTATTCTCTACGTCATTCTACGTCATTTTCAGCATAGTCGTCTACATCTACATCGGTAGCACCGTGCAATCACCAGCATTACCCTCCCTTCCCCCGATCTGGGCAAAAGCAGCCTTTGGTATCGCATTGGCGAACTTCTTATTGTGAATGGCTGGCCCTTTGTTCTTCCTGGAAGTCATACATTAATGTCCTGTTTCGCTCTCTTTAGTGCCGGTGCTTTGTACTCCCACACTGCGGCCAAGCTCGTTTTCGTTCGTCTCTTTCGCCATTCTCGGCACGTCTACTCACACACGATTCTGGGGTGGGTCGTGTGGGTCTCGCTATGCTTTGCAGCTGTCGCTGTAGCTTTCATTCTCGCGGTTGCGGTTCCGATATTCTCATATTTGATCGGTATCGCGGCTGCGCTGTTCGCCTCTTGGTACACGTATGGTTTGGCTGGCTTCTTTTGGCTGTACGATGCATACTATCCGCACGGCGGTGCTCAAGCTTTAAGAACTAGATGGATCGGGACAACGCTGGCAGTTCTGACCATTGTAGCTGGCGCTTTCATTTGCATAGCCGGGACGTATGTTTCTGTCGAGGTAAGAAGCCTTTCACGTGCGACATGGTGGAGTTCTGTACTCATAACCGGTCACTTCCGGGACGTGCAGCTTATTGTCGTGGCCTATCGAAGCAATATTGTGGAGAAACCATTCACTTGTTAGACGTCTGAGTTGCCGATTCAGTAAGACTCAGTACCGTCCTCGTTGTTGCAATTTCACAAGGATCTGGTCATCAGAGTTCAATCATGCACATGCTTCTCGCTGAAATATGCCCCCTTTATACTTATGCTTAACCATGGCTTAGTTGTGAACAATAAGTATCATCAGAGCGTACCCTCTGTTATTGCTTATTTTTGCAGTTCTCAAATGATGTATGGGTCACACTTTCAGGCAAAGTCAAAGTACACTCAAAGAATTTAGCGATTTCACAGCAGGTGTCGGTCGGAGGACCGTTATTCAAATTATGTGTTTGTTCATAAGCCTTATCTAGCCTCGTAGCATCTTCAAAATACCGATGCGGAACAAGATGCGGGAATGCCGGAAAGAGCTCACTCGGCCCTACGGCCATCCACGAGCGCTATGTAAATAGTCAGACACAGCAAGGCTGACGCTGACACGCCGTATCAACACCGTGTCCACCAGGCGTTCTCTCTACTACCACCATCCAATGCCCACAGGACTCCATGTCAAAAAGATATCCGGCCGCCCCCCAAAGAATTGGGCCCAGACGCTGAATGCCATAGCGTTTGCGGTGGTCTTCAATTTCGGGTGTCTGATGGTCAATGCATCACAATTCGTTATTTTGCTCCCGCTGAAGCTCCTGCCATTCGAGTGGGCCGGCCGATGGTATGATAGCGGGATTCGGTACAGCAAGGGTGCATTCGGCGCACTGTTGAGTGAGTGGTCATGTGTCTGAGTCCGGCTGGATGAGTAGTTGAGGGTGTGTGCAGTCTTGATGTGCCAGTGGTTTGCCCCAACAAGGCTGGTCGTAACATTCGAGCAGGAAGGGCCGGGCGCGTTCTCGGAAGATGAGTTTGCTCGGCTCGTTGTCAAGGATAAGAAAGGGCGAGTAACAGGCATAAACCTCCCACTAAAGTCGGTGCTCATTGCGAATCACCAAGTGAGCCGCCTCGTGTATTGTTCGCTGCGCTTGTTGCCGAGGCTCTGATCTCCTCAGGTGTACGCTGACTGGTGGTATGCGTGGACTTTGACATACTTCTCGGGAACACATCGCGATGTGTTCATCGTCCTCAAGAAGAGCCTGAAATGGGTCCCTGTCGTAGGATGGGTATGTCCGATCCCCTTGCGAACAGGAATCTCACCGATGCCATTTTATTTTTGATGAAACTTCGTAGGGAATGCAATTCTTCAACTTCATATTCTTGGCACGGTCATGGGCCTCTGATCGGCTGTATCTTGTGAAAGAATTGGCATTCTTGGGTCGCCACGCCGAGCAACAGGATACACCTTTCACATTCATATTATACCCAGAAGGCACGCTCGTGAGCCAAGATACAAGACCTATCAGCAAGAAGTTTGCCGACAAAATTGGGATTGTGTGTACCCATTCCCGGACTAAGATGACAGCCAGCTAATGCGTAAGTTCAGCCAGACATGACACATACTCTCCTTCCACGATCCACAGGCCTACACTACAGCCTTCGAGCGCTTGCACCACGGATACCGGCTCTTCAGTTGGTCGATATCACTGTTGCATACCCTGGTATGTTCGTATTCCGCAACAATCAACTTCAACTTACCTTTACTTCACAGGCATACCTCTGCTGGGCTACGGCCAAGAATATTACACTCTCCGTTCTATATTCTTCGACCGCATACCTCCCCCTTCTGTCCACATACATATTCGGCGCTTCGACGTAGCCAAAGAGGTGCCGATTGGTGACGTTTTCACCGGCAACTCGAACGGCCTTCCAAATGGTTCCACCGGAACGAAAATTCTGGAAGCTGAGGTACCTGAGGTGGAAAGGGAGGTCTTTGACCTTTGGCTGCGTGAACGTTGGGTGGAGAAAGATCGGTTTATGCAACGATACCTGGACACGGGCACCTTCTCCTCGCATCCGAAAACCCAGCCCCCTGTTATCATCCCACTACAGCTGAGACATCGGAGAGAGGTGTTAGACGCCTTCTGCTTTTTCGTGCCTGCCATCGCAGGGTTTGTCTGGTCCAAGGTGAGGGATATCACGTCGTGATTCATGTCAGGGATCGGTTTGGATATAATTTACCTATACTGTTTAGTATTCTGATCATTTACCAATCATGTTGTCTGTTGTGATCTATGCTATTATCATTGTGGGTTGTACGGGGAGAGTCGAGCGCTTTACAGATGAAGAGGTACGTGCATTGGCGTAAGTCTGGTGATCCACACGACAATTTTGAGCGAGGATGAAGGATGGAGGATGTGTATGTCTATTGACCCATTCTGGAACGCTGCTGCTCAATCTGCTTCACCATGAACAAGCTAGTGTCCAAGAAACGGTCGACACAGTTCACAAGGCAGCTTTCCTCACCACGTGAGAAACGTGTCGACGGTGTCCCAGTGATACATCTGTTATACCAAGGAGCCCCGTATTAAAGTATATAAGCATGCCAGAGAATGTCAACGCACTTGTCCCAACACATGCTAGTGAATGAGTGAATGGACTGTTGAACGCGAGCTTGGGCCTGCTCGCGCTCGAGGAAGGTCTGGAGCTCTTTCTGGAATTACACCAGCTTCAACGGAGGTTTGAAGAATGATGCACTCGAGGAACATACCTGGGTGGATTCATCAAACGATTCAGCCATAGTTAGAGAATGGTGAGAGCTGTTGAGGCGCTCCTACTAAGAGCCAACTCACTCTGGCCGCGGGAAAAATATTGGTATTACGTATTCGTTATGACGTATCCAGAGGTTTGCCTCACACTCGACTGAAGAGACGTGTAAAGGCAGGACGAGAAAGTTAGATTATATATACTCGTATAGTAGAAAGGAAGCTCGTAATTGGCCTCAGGATGATTTCTTCGTTGCCGTTTTTTCTCGATCGAGGTGCACTCATCACATGGAGTGCCCTGATCTGCCTTGATGCCCATCGACAAGCTCTTCCAGCCCTTCGAGTCAAAAGAACGCAGTAGTGCCCTACAGCAGTGCCATGGTGACCCGAATGCTTGAGTGCTTAAAGCATTTGATAGAACTTTTGCATTGGCTAATAGGAGCTTCGATGGGAGCTGTGTAAGTAGGAGGATTTGAGTTTGAGGATCACTGTGAGCCTTTTGTTGGTCAAATGTATCCTTGCGAGATTGCAGCCAGGAGTGATACCGAGAGGTACGGATATGGAGAGGAAGACGCCCAATGGGCACCTTGCAGACTCGACAGAGCCGGTAAACTACGTGGCAGTTTTTGCTTCCGCGGCCGCGAAATCCATGATTTGTCATCAAATAGATTTCCTAGTTTGTCAACGCGATCTTTCCCTGCTGCAATTTTGTCGGGAGGGGTTTGCAAGGTCTTCCATCGACCACAATCATCACATTCTAGTCTGTTGCACCGTTTTTCTTCAATGAATTCTGCTGTCTGCTTGCACATGATCGCGCCGATCTGTTGGCACATCGGTGCTGCCTATTGAACGCCCGTACGAGCAACAGTCGTGCGAATGGGCCGACTGCTTACACGTGAGCTAGGACGGTTTGGTTTCTTTACAACGATATCTGGCAATGAAGGACTCAACGCCGCACAGCATTGCCTCGTGCCGCCCCATCTGCTTCTCGCCTCGTGCTCTTTCCGTCTTCTCTTTCGTAGTCTTTTCTTCGCCTCACTAATGCGTCTCATAGTCCCATAAGCTACCCATTCCCACTCTCTCTTCGATGGAACGGCATTCACACCAATCCACGTCCCAGTAGGTCTATTATTCTGTCTCTTTTTATATATTCCATTCTGATCGTGGCTATGGCAGGCCCCAATATGTCTCTCGCAAGACGCTTGCAATTAAGCGCGGGGACTCTGAGACGCTCACTCGAGAGGATGTTCAATATGACCTACTCTATTATATTTTCTCAGACAACAACCGAGTATTCACAGATGAATCCCCTGGCAAACCCCCCTCCAAGGTCAACTTTTGCGACCTCTATGTCAACGCGTTATACAATTCCACCAAGTGCTCTAAGGTCATGCGGGACAAGATGCACGATACCCCCGCGTTTGCCATCGAGTTCGCAAAGATATCTCTTCTTACCAATGTCGGCAGAATAAACACTACCATGGCATGTACGTACTTGTGGACTTCTTCATCGACATCAACTCATCGTACTCCAAAAAACAAGTTTTCCCTGAGATGAAGACGGCATTGAGGAGCTATCATCCTGTCCCTTCGTTGCAGAAAACAGACGGAAACGTGCAGGACGCGCCCAGAATCAAGAATTGTCTCAAGGCGGCCTTGCTGCCGGCGGAGCAGAAAGCAGCCCCTCCATCTACTCCAAATGATATTCTTGCCCGCATCGTATGTATGGTCATGTTTTATACTAGATCGAATGCTTATCTACGACATTCAAGAGGAAAGAACACGTCCCTCCAACTAGTATTGTCAACCTGATTTTTGTTTTGACCAATTACTCGACGGTGAGACTTAGTGGAAGGTCAACATCTCATGTACTCAATCCAGTCACATCCAGTCCCTTTCCCCCCTTCATTTTGACCCGCCAGTTGAGTTTGTAGACCTTTTCTTACCCATCAACATATCGTCGGTGGCCCGCGCGAAAGCTTTTCTGTGGATTATATTCCACTATCACGAGGGCCCTCACCTAGCCAACCCTTTTGCGGACGAGTACGCTCTCAGGCATCCCCAAAAGGTACCGTGGCTTCAGCGCCTCTCTCAAGAAGAGCAGAGACGAGAAAATGTCGATCCTCCTGAGGAGATTGAGTGGGGCCGGAAGATGGCGGCACAACGTAGCCAATTTCTTCAAGACCTCGTTGCAGGCGTTGATGTTGATAGAAGGCAAAGAGTCACCGGTAACTCATCCCATTCGCAGGGTGTGTCAGCGTGCCACTTGGTTGTTCGCTTACCTCTTCAGTGCTAAAGCCATTGATATTATGGCAGAAACAGAGACTTCGTTCCGCAGGTTCCGGGCGCAGTCTTCTTACGCGATGGAGGCCAATCGAGTTGCAACCTTCCATCATTACAACCCGTCCGATCCTCAGGGAAAGGCCAAGGCAGGCAGCTTACACCCCACCGGTATGCCGCGCATTTTACCACAGCGGCTATTTTTTGACGACCTCGTGGGACCCAGTGAATGCTAGCACACGTATACGGGAAAGCGTTCGGGAATACCGGCAAGAGCGTTCAATGCTCCAACGTTGGAATCTTTATTCTTTTCCTGTGTACGCACAAAGTTAACAGCATGCTATATTACAGAGGCATGGCACCGTGTCCAAACCATCGATCCCCTCGTTGACTCTGATGAAGAAGGCCTAGATGAACACGCGCGAGTCGACTACCGTAAGTGTTCCTTCTATTGACGTACACATTTTTGACACCCCCAGCGCGCTTCTGATACGAACGTCCATACACCCTCTTCTGCAGAGCGCCGCCTCCACGTCTTGAACTCTATTAGGACACCACCTGGATCGTCAAATAACCCAAATCCCAATTAGTATGTTATTGTGTCCAAAGTCACATACAGGTGACTTCAAATCCCGGTTTGATACCAATGACTCCCAGTGTTGTACGATCTAAGTAAGCCAATGTATGTATCGGTTGCGTGCACAGAAAAAGAAGCACATATGGGCGCTATGCTTTACATAAGTACACTCAAAACACTCGCCTTCCTCTATTCCAGACGGATGTAGTGATCTATAGAAATGATTGTCTCTTTCTTCTACTGAATATACTGGCCGTTTCTGACCTCGTACCTTACAGTAATATCTTGTTTTAATCCCGGGCCCCCTCGTGATCTCCCTTTGACAGGTTCAGTGTCCAAAATAAAATATGGCAATTCCATATATAGTGATGCGAGTATAGCTAGAAAACGATATCCAAATCGAGAGGGCACAGCCCTTGATTCAAATACAAATGTGCGTGGGTGCGATGAGATGGAAAAGGAGAGTGGTTGCCGTCGAGTTGCAGAAATGGGGTGTCACGAATCCAATGACGAGGCACAGCCTACAAGAGAAAGGGTGATTGAGAGTAAGGGGCAAGGTGGTTAGGGGTGAAAATCGAGAGCCCAGTGCTCCATGAACATGAAACCTTTTTTTCCTGCTTTTCCAGGTCCAGTACCACCGAATATCGAAACATGACCGTACTCGTACAACAACCAACAAATGAAGGGAGTATGAGAAGAAATAAAATGGGTTCCACCTGCAAAAGAAATGAATCGGATGTAAATCGGATGTCCAGACAGATTGCAATGGTGAAAAAAAATTCGCAAGGAAGGCAAGGCCACCTCTGACATAATGTTCAGTGGTAGGTAAGATTGTCGGTGGTCATGAACGAGTGCAGACGAAAAAGAAATCAGAAAGAACGAAACACGATACGCACACATTGCTAGAATCCACCTGGAATGCTGAGAACCGGATGCTCAAAGCCGAGGCGATCACGGTAAGGGAGCTCAGCGGGAGCGCTAATCCTCCTCAACTTGCGCTCGTCCATTTCTTCGTCGTACCCGGTCATGCCATGCGCCGACACATCCGTGGCCATGCGGCGGCGGAGCGTCGACATCATGTCTCGGCCCGTGCGTGCACGCGAATTCAACGCAGAAAGGTTGGATTCGGTCAGGTTCGTAGGCGAGGACGAGCAGCTGCGAGGGACAACGGTAGTCGTCACCTGCAACTTGGGCGCAAAGGGTGAGCGCGGGGAGGTCGGGGGAAGGCGAGGTGTCAGTGCATGGAGTTTGTGCGGCTCGGGCACAGCGACGGCAGCCACGGCCTTTTGCCTGTTGCCGATGGGGAACACGAGACGCAGTCGAGGAATGGGCGTGGGCTCGGGGCTCGCCTTGCGAGGAGGCGAGCCAGAGCGCAGGAAGGCGGGGAGGGGGATCGGGGATCGGTGGCGTACTTTGTCTTCTTTGACGTGGCCATGGTTGCCCAGACGAGCAGTGATCTGATCTAAAGACGGCAGAGGTTTTGGGCTTCTGCTGTTACTCTGGGGAGAGACTTATGGACGCTGGACGCCTTCTTCTCTGCTGGCAGCCTGAAATCGACCTGTTCAACCCAGGGTTGGATGGTCGAATAGATGTTGCCCGTGATACCGTCCTGCTGCCCAATGGCCTCGAAGAGTGCAAGAGGCGAAACGAGACCTGGGGACGGCAGGGAGTAGTGGAAGATGGCCGGCGACTCCGGAGGAGTCTTGGGAGTAGACGTGGCAGTCGGTGAGGGGGGAGCCTGCACCTTAGACAAGAATAGGGCACGACGCTCCACTGACCAAAAAGATGAGTGGTGAAATTACGTTGAGAAGCAGTGCACGTACTTTGCTTGCTCTTGTGCGCTTTCAACGCAATCTCCTTGCGGAGGTCCAGTGCTTTCTTGCCGCCCGAAGCAGCATTTCTCTCTCTTGTGGAGGCCAACAGTGCCTCGAAGCGGTCCGAGTCCAGGCCCTTCGCGTTGACATCAACCGGTCGCAAAGGCGAGGACTGTCTAACGAGGCGGGGGGAGATAGTAGGAGGAGGGCTGAGGAGAGCCGGCCTGTAACTATCCTGGAAGACAGCTGGAGACGAGGGCTGCGAGTCAAAGGGCGAAAAGGGTTCAAACAAAGGACCGGATGGGGGAGCGGGAGAGATAGAGATTTGGGGGACTGCTGAGATGCAAGAATCCATTTGAAAGGAAAGACAGGGGGGGAGATGTGCGCGGGACGATTCTAGGGACGCTGTGAATGGGGAACGGAAGTAATTAGGGTGGGGCGACCAGCACCGGTGTAATCGTAGTAGAATTGCACAGGAAGAAACTTGGTCAGACCCAGAATGTAAGAGAAAGAGAAAGATGAGAGAGAAGAGAAGAGAACCGAGCGAGAAGAGAGAAGAGAGAGCAGCACGAGCAGAGCTGTAGAAAGAAAAAAGAAAAAGGATGGGTGGCTAGCGGGCTTGCTCACTAAATATCACGCCAACGCGGCGCAGAACGGTGATCGGCCCTGTTCGAAGCGCTGCGGGTTACCGCAAGCGCGACCAGCTTAGCGACGCGATCTCTCCCATCGCTCCCAGCCTCGAACGCACATGAATCCGTCCCTAGATACTGCGCGAGTAAGTAAGGTCTTGTATTCGCCTTGTTCTCTCTCCCGTTTCTTGTTCTTTCCTTGGCATACCCTTGACGACAGATACGCCCTCGACATCCATCGCTCTCAACGTTCCACGTTCAACACCGGGCGACGCAGTCACACAGCTTCTGACATTCGTCGCCACACTCGGCCGGGCACCTTGACCGTTCTCGCTCCGTCTCGATGACCGCAAGCACTCGGTTCTAGGCGTCGGCCAGAGAGCACTCGAACGCCTAAATTATCTTCTAATGATCCTTCTACATTTTGAGTACACCGCACAATCGCACAGACTTCATATCACGACTGCGTGAAAGACCACTACAGGCCTTCCACCTTCGCAGCCTCCGATAGCTTCTCCCGGAATAGCTTTTCAGCATCCGTCCAGACACGGCCTTCTTCCTCTCGGGGAAGGTCAGGAGAGATGGAAGGAGATCCGAGCTAAACTGCTCGGATGCCTCCCGAGGAAGCAGTGTGGGGAGGTGATCGATGGAGATGACTGACAACGGAGGATTGCCCACACTGCACAATGAAACGCCATCAACAGATAGAACACAGGTGGAACGCACGCTGCAACAACGCGCAGAATCTGAGCTCACTCACCCAACATTGACGGGAACAGTCGGGTCTGAGAACGTGGTATTCACAGAGTACACAGGAATGGGGTTGTTGGGGTTCGTCGTGTCGCAGCTCACGTCAACAACCACGCCTAAACGGCGTGATTTGCCTGCAGCAGCGATCGTCTCCTCGGTAAGGAACGAGGGGATGCGCGAGGTGAGGTAAATGCAGTTGACGAAGATGTCAACATCGAGGATCTCTTGGAACGGACCACCCTTCGCGGTTTCGTCCATATCCCACTTGACGATATCGTCCCTATGAATCGGGGGAAATGAAACGAGATGGACCGGAGATGGAAACCGCGGTAAGCATGCAGTTAATCTACGGAAGCCGGCAAGAAGATACTCAACTCGTCGAGCCCGATCTTTCGGAACAGATCGACAGCGCCGCGGCCGCAACGACCCAAAGCACCTATCACCAGCGCCTTAACACCCTTAGCACTTCCCCCGAGCTTCCGCTTGACATCCTCCACCATCGCATGCTCGTTCGCATACGGCTCAAGGAGCCCTAATTTTTCGTTCTTCTTCTGAGATGCCAACGCCAACGCGCCTGCGGCCGCACCCGCGAATCCAGCGTGAAATCCAAACGCAGCCACGCGCCTGCCATTCGCGTCATTGAGGAACTCGATATCGTACAGCGTGCCGCCGCCACGATGGAAGCGCGCGAGCACAGAGGACCAGCCTGCCTGTTGTTTGTAGCAATGCGCGAACTGGATGTGGGAGTGAGGCAATGGGGCATCGGAGACTGGGAGCTCCTTCAGGCCAATGATGGGCACATCCACGGGTGCGCTCGGCCAAGAGTTATTATCGACCAGCTTGCATCCTACACTGTGTTCAACAATTGAGCGGCGATCTCGGAATAAATTTATCAAATGACTCACGCCTCGTATTCTGAATCATCGAAGATCCGCTGCTCATCGCGCTCAACGAGAATCTCGAAGCCAGACTCGATGAGCTTCTTGGACGTCGTTGGAGTTAACGCTGCTCTGCGCTCAAACTCTTTCTTTTCACATCTCAGCCAGAACACTTTTTGGGACATATCGGCGATGAGAGGTTGGGACGAGAGGAAGTTGACGAAGGGAGGGGCTTGGTTGAATTTGAGGACTCCATTTGACTCGATCTGGTCAACAGTTATTGACTCGAAAATCCTTGATTGCCATTTTAGGGAGTAGATTCGCGTCACATGATGTTAACACGGATGAATTGGAAATTAACTTCGAAGAGTAGAACCATAGTCAACCTATACTGTAAATTCTCTCACTATATCACGACAATCTCAACTGATCCCAACTTGTATCGCGAACGTCAATTCCTTGGCGAATCGGCCTCGCGCCATCTCAACTCTACCTTTCTCCAAGCGCTTGAAATCCACACTGTCACGTAGATCATATTTAACGAGACTATGATTGGGAACACGAGTATTAGTCCAAGATGGCTATGGGTTAAACGTTAAATACAGATGCATGATCCAGTGTTTTTACCTTGTGGCTGCGCGTTGGAGACAAATATATAAAATGTAAAGCAACTTCGATTGGAGAAAATTTGGTACGGACAATTGGCCAACGAGATAATGAGGCAAGTTGTGGGCCTGATGGAGGTAATTCGCTCTGCAATCAAGTACACACTAGGTACACACCTTGCGACAATTGTGGCTGCTGCCATGTATTTCTTGACTGATCCAAGGGCGCAGTAGTTTTGTCAGTTATCTACCACAACACTGAAGATTCTGCATACCGTCAATATTAATCTCTTCCGGCTTCGAGTTTTGACCTGGTGTTGGGTATCTTGAGAGATCATGGACCACGGCAGCATAGAGGTAATGTAGAGTACCATAATACGAGGGCCTTCAGTCAATGATGACGGTATTCGTCTACGTCGTAGTACACCAAGGTATCTCCACCAGAATAGAACGGATAAGTGTCTCACTATCCGCAGCAGTATCCAGCACGGGAGTTCAGGCTTTTTTTAACAACCTTATCGAGCCTTTCCTGTTGGTGGCCAGTCATGATCACAAGGTTTGCAAGGAGGGCCACGAAATCACAGAAAAACTTGGGAAACGAGTTCCAGCTGTCCTACCGATCACGAGGCCATGTACGATCGGCATGGCTGCCGAGAGATGGCAGCGCCGCTCTGTAATTCAGTGATCGGCAACTTCCGACCGCGGCAGAGCGTCATGGCCCCTCCTCCCAAGGACGTTGCACCTTCCGACGAGAAACATCTGGATATTGATGACGCCGCAGAAGGAGAAAAGATACTGGACGAGGAGAACGTCAGGGTCAGTATCTTTGTGATCGTTGGCGAGGTACATAATTTCCTGACGTGTTTGTCCAGGAGTGCTTGCAAGATGCAGAGGAGCTGAAGCAGGAAGGCAACGAGTACTTCCGCGCAAAGAGCTGGAACGAGGCGTTGACCGCCTACAGACGTGGGTTAGGTCGGCTGCCGAAAAAGAAGGTCTCGAAGGGAAAGGAAAGAGCAGTGGCTGAGCGCGATGAAGATCTCGAGCCCTCACAACAGGAGCCCACAGACAAGGACAAGGATCCGGAGGGGATCGCCGACGCAACCTCTCCATTGGAGGTTAATTGCGCCAAGGCAAGAGCAGTTCTGAACGCGAACATTGGGGCATGCTATGTCAAGATGGTGAAGTTCTGCTCTAGATTCCCTCGGAACTCGCCGGGCTGATCAGATATTGTACGACCTCAGGGAGAGCACGAACAGGCCGTCAGAGCCTGTGCCGATGGTCAGTCTACGTGTCTCTTGATTGAGATCAGAGATTCTGACCGGCTGTCGCGTTAGCATTGTTGGATGATCCACAGTATATCAAAGCTCTGCAACGACGAGCCCAAAGTAATGAAAGGATTGGATCCTGGTCGTCATTATCCAGTGCTCAAGAAGGTGTGCCTTTCGTGTTACATGGTTTGTTATAGTTCTAATATGACACTTGGGCAGACTACAATACCCTGTTAACCTTGCTTCCGCCATCTTCGTCGCAAGCTGAAGAAGTCAAACGAGCACTGCAAATCCTCAAACCAAGAGTTGAGGAAGCGCAGAAGCAAGAGATGGGAGAAATGGTGGATAAGCTGAAGGGTCTCGGAAATAAAATTCTAGGTAAGTCGCTTAAATGTAGGGTGGCAGGCAGCGACCAACACCTCGTACAGGTAACTTCGGGTTGTCAACGGACAATTTCAAGTTCGAACCTAACGGACAAGGAGGATATTCTATGAATTTTGTTCGATGAACACCTGAACACCTCCTTTCCGGTGACTTGTGCTGTGAACGTGGCTTGGTCATATGTAGAATTAGATGCCGATATAACACATCAATGGCGCTGAACGTGTATAGTTGATCAATCGACAAACACTGTATTGTTGCGAAAAATGGTCCAACGGTCAAAGGGATATATCTATAGGCCAACATTTCAATATATACACAAGGCGCAAATAATGGCTCTTACCCTTGCGAGAAGCGTGCCGCGCACAAGGGATAATGAAACCGGCCCATAATCTCTAGAGTCCCTTGAAGCCGCAGCATTGTCGCCCATGATCCAGATATGACCTTTAGGTATGACGACATGCTCAGTCGACGGTGCTTTCATGCCTGTGGGGTCGACACAGACGACATCCCCAGGTAGACCAAGGACACGCTTGCAGACGATACGACCAGGTTGAACTGGTGATGTCAATGTGACTAAATCGCCGCGCTGGAGGTGGTTTGGATTGAGACGAATGGGCAGCCTGTATTCGATGACGAGTTCCCCAGACTCGGCCATGGTAGGAATCATAGAAGGACCTTGCACCTACAGACTGTTAAAGAAAAGATCGCGAGTGTGTAATAAATCTTACAAGCGTGGGCCTGCCAACATATTCGAAGAATAGGTGAATCGCGCAGCCTATGTTAATGGTCTGTGCCAGTCCAAAGCTTCAGTGAAGAGCATAGAGAAGATACGGTGGAGGCTGGAGGCGAACGTAAAGTGCGAATGTTCCTGTCCGTTGAACAAGCTCTCTCGGTGACTTTATGAAAGTCTTCAAGAAAGCATTACCGCCCAGATGTCGTGCGAAACGTTGCATGAACGGTTCAAAGACAAGTTGTTCAGAAACTCGAGACCGATCTGGTGTCGGCGGTTGCCGTTGGGTGAACACGACCCGGTCACGTCGGCGATGCCAGCCTCGCGTCTCTCTATGCGACGACCTATAAGCCAAAGTACGAGTTTCTACGTCTCAACGTTCACAAGTGAAAACGCTTCAAAGTCAATTTGGCGTTCCCATGACATGCAATGCACATCACGGCACTTGCAGGTCAATCGTCGAAAATGACGCCTTATGCAGTCGCAAGCCTCACACACTCTGCTTGCTTGTCATTAATACTTTTTGATGTTTCTCGGCGAGTACCATCCATCTCCTTACCTCTTGAGCAGGCAAAGGGGTAGCACAACATTATTAAGCACAGTCCCTTCAGCACCCTTTGAAACCTATCGAGGCATCCTGACGATGAACACAACCTCCGAGTAGGTTTTCCAACAGGCATGGCAAATCTCCTCTCGTCCTCTACACTGACGGGCGTTGTCCCGAGCCATCTAGATCTGGAAAAGGGCTGACAGCTAGTCTTAACTTTAGCAAAGTAAATAGATGAGTCGACTCCGGAATTTTCTCGATATCATGGTTATATAGTTCTACTGAGTGTCTTGAATACATATCGCGATCGCTTTGCCTCGCAGTTGCTCTGGGCCCTGCTATCACTACATATGATATCAATGGCCTAGCAGCAGAAATTGACGTGTCTGAGATCGACTCTAGCGGTGCCCTCGGTTTCCTTGGTCGGCTTTCGCACCGATTTAGTCTTCACGACTCATGTTCGTTTTCGACCGTGCAACGCTACTTGTATTCAGCGTCTTGTATATGCTTCCATGTGCGATATTCTTGGCTGACGGCGACATATGTCTTTTTCATAGGTTTCTGCCCGGTGAGCCTCGATTACCTTTGTGTGAAAAGCTCAACTTGTTTATTGCTTCTATGGAGTCTATCATTTCTTGGACGTGCTTTGGGAGGATTAGCAGCCTCTATACTGACGACGAGTGTAAGTTATGGTTTACTGGAGTACTTCCTTGTTTCAAGAATTGACTATTCTTGCTGTTTCAAGTAGCCTACTTCAACGATTGGTATTTGCTTGACGAAGTCCCCAGGATTTTGCTTAGGCGAAACTAGGACCGATGTATAGTATCTAGTGTGCATGTCAATGCTCAACCATAGACCCGATTGCTTGCATGTATCACGGAGAAATAGAAGATCGAGGAACATCCAAGTACTTGGGCCTGTCTAACAAGGGTACGTCGTATGATATGTGGCAGGTGTAGTATTCTGACTGACTCAAAACACTCACGCATAGATGCCTGTTATGGTCCTTCAATCTGCGACTTGATCGTCACAGGCCCACTCGGAATTCTCATTAGTGGAACAGTCGGCTAAATCAACGCCGTGACTATTCATTTTCTTCGGATGTGCTCGAGTACGTGCCAGGCTCTTACGTTCCCTGTGCTAGACACATTCCGGTCACCTTGCCGCGGCGCTGCTGCGCGTCCGAGCAGAACGCTTGTACTACTCTTGTACTGCGCAGTGAGACAGGCTGTCAGGCACGCCGCGCCCCACCGATCGAAGTTACCTCGGCCGTTCGTCTTCAGACCTCCTGAGATCATTCCATCAGGGTCCTTGTTTCCTCACATATGGTGCTCGATTCATCCTGGCCTGCCGAGAACCTATGCAGGGGTGCTCTGTACCGAGCCGATCTGACAGCCGGCCTCTGTCACTCCTCTGTCTTATTCTTTGATCACCGTTGAGTCAGCGGCCCAGGTGGGCCACGACGATGTTCTAAAGCTTCTGGACTATCCGGCTGGTTTCTCGTCTGACAGGATAGACTCGCACAAGCACAACCTGGAATGACCGTGGACGACCCGGCACTCTGCATACCTATCGCAGAAAGAACCCGAAGATGCATCTCCCAAGAATTTACAGATGTAGATGTCATTGTACCTGAGCCTTTCCTGTACCCTTTCTTCTCCGTATGTTCTCGAATCTCTTCAAACGATTGTTAATATTGTGCTCAGGGTCAATTTTGAACCTTTGTGCCGCCTCAGAGCTGGCTACACCGGGATCACATTCCGATCGGTGCTCGTCGGCATCGTACTCGCACTTGCGATCCCCCTTTGACCCACTTGTATGCGTGATCGTACTCCGCACACGGTCTAGAAATAAAGCTGCCGTCCATGGAGCACTTCGTACATCACAGGACTACTTTACGTATGTCCTCCGTCTGCGTTACCGCGTGCTGCGCCATCACTTGTTTTCTCGCCTGCAGCTGTCTGCTCTCTGTCTGCACTCTGGTGCTTACGATATGTCAGGAACTCGTTTCCGAAGTATGTCGCCTCCGCCGTAGCAGCGAAAACTCTCATGCGGCCTTTGGCAGGTGCCGCGGGTCCTATGCTTATCGTTTGCGTGCGCGTCCTGACGACCAAGCGTTTTTTTCGAGTTGGGTCGCTGCAACTAACGCCGCTCCGGCTGCGCCTTGCAGATGTTACGATGGGATGAGGCTCCTACGGGCGCCCATTTTGCTCGCCCTCTGTCATCGTTGATGATGCCCATCTTCTTCGCGCGCCTGACTGAGGTCTGCTGGTCGCCGGCTGTCGTAATCTTCGTCACGTCGTCACCGACGGACAGACGAGGGTCTCGAAATTTGGGCGTGTGGCGGACGTGCGAATGACTACACCGTCGTCCATGGATGATTGATGATAGGCATCGTCATCACGGCCTCGGGCGGACTCGAAGCGACGCGTCCTTGATTCTCCACCTTCTTACTTATTAGTTGCTCCCAATCAACGCCGAAGCTGATGAGCATCAGGTAGCAACCTGTGCTCTCCGGACTCGGCGGACATCCATCTTTGTGTACCATGATCGCATATCTGCCAAAATTTTATTCAATCGCCACCCCGAAGTAGAGGATGATGATCTTGTCGAGCACATCGTTGAAAGAGGTCTTCGGGCTGCCAGACGAAGTGCAGGAAGACGACGGCAGACGCATGACATCACACAATTGTCCAGGAACGCTTTCCCACGGTACTTCTAACTCGACGATGTCTTCGTTCAAGAGGAAAGCGGCCACGAAACAGTCTAGTCTTCCTCCAGGCTGTCGGATCTCCCCCTCTTCCCCATCTACCACCATCACATCCACAGGGATCCCGTCGCTCGATGACATCTTGGGAGGGGGGCTGCCCCTGTCCTGTTCTCTGCTCGTCCTCGCGCCCGATCCCCACTCGGCGTATGGCGAGCTGGTGCAGAAGTATTTTATCGCGCAGGGGCTCGCGTGCGGGCAGACCGTGTGCGTCGTCGACGATGACGCCGAGGCGTTCGTGGCCGAGTGCATGTGGACGCCGTCCGCGTCCGCGCCGTTCGCGCACGCCGCAGTAGCGGACGACGAGCCCGCGGAAGACGCGCCGGGCGAGGACACGCAGATCAAGATCGCGTGGCGCTACGAGCTCATGGGCAAGTTCCAGACGACGGTCGGGCCGTCCTCATCCTCGACCTCGCCGTCGTCCACCGCCTCGAACCCGTATGTGAGTTCTCGCGCTCATGCAGGCCGCGATGACCCTGTCGAGCGCCTGCGGCGTGATGCGTTCGGTCGCTGATCATCACCCCTCTGTCCCTCCCCCCCTCGATATGTGTCGTTTGATGCCCTGATGCTAGATCCTCCGACGAGTTTTGCCGCACGTTTGATCTCACATGTCGCGTGCCCCGCGCTGTCCTCGAGGCCGCGACGGGCACGTCGCGCGTGCGGCCGATCCCCGTGTCTGCGTCCGACGCGGACGCGAGCGAGCGGCCGGGCTCTCTGGGCGGGCCGCGGATCGCGCGCCTCGTGGACAGGCTCTCTGCACTCTTGGAGGCGTCGTGCTCGCCCGCGTCCCCCGTGCGGATATGCGTCCCTGCGCTCGGATCGCCACAATGGGGAGACCTCGAGGCTCAGGTGCGTTGCGACTCCGTTCGCGACGCGTCGAAATATTCACGTGCAATATTTTTTATTCATCACTCTCATCGACATCGTCGCTATGCGCGCGCGTGCGTCAGGATATCCTGCGCTTCTTGCATTCGTTGCGTGCGCTCCTCCGCCGCCACCCGTCCGCGTGCGCCGCGATCGCGCTTCCGCCCGACATCTCCGCCGACAGGTGGGGCGGCCCGGGATGGGTACAAAAACTCGGCTGGCTGTCCGATGCGTCGATCGCGCTCGCAGCATTCACGGGTGCGCACGCTCCACAGCCCCCTTTTTTTTTGACCCGCACGGGGCACAGCGCTGACGATTGCACCGTATCCACGCCGGCCCGCATTCAATTTCGGCACATTCAATTGCGCTCGCGATCGCCAGCCGATCCCGCGCTGTCGGCGATGTTCCCTGCGCACCACGGCCTGCTGCACATCCACGCGCTGCCGGCGCCGCACACGCTGCTGCCGCCGAGCGACCGGTTCTCGACGCTGCGGGGGATCGCGCTGGCGTCGGGGGCGGCAGGCGGGGGCGAGAACAACCTGGCGTTCAGGTGCATGCGCAAGCGGCTCGTGTTCGAGACGCTGCATCTGGACGTCGAGGGCGGCGTGGGAGAGCGGCGCACGACCCCGGCGGCGCGCCCGGCGGCGTTGGACGAGGCGCTCGTGCATGGGCACGACCACGGCCACGATCAGGAGGACGCGCACGCGCACGTCGAGGGACCGGCGGCGGAATCGCAGCCCAAGAGGGCCGCTGGGGCGAGGGTGGAAGTAAAAATTGAAGAGGCAGATAAAAAAGCGGAAGCGGGGGAGGGGGATCAGCCCCAGAGCAAGAAGAAGGGGAAGGCGAAGAAAAAGGTGGCGTTTCGGACGGACAGGCCAGACTTGTATGACTTTTGATATGATGATGGTAGTAGCGTGACAGGCGCGTGAGGGAGGAGGCACTAAGCTATCTGTCGATCGGTCGGGAAAATGAAGGCGAGTCCGCGAAGAGCCAGACGGGGGTGTGATCAGTCATGCATGACGCATGAAGCTTTGAGAAGGGCGAGGGCGAGGGAGGCGCGGAGACGGACGAGGAGGTGAGAGATCCGTAGTTCCGCTAGATGGAGCGGCGGGTGTGAGTGGGCCGCGCTGCTGCTGCGGGCGGGTGCTTGGGGAGTGTCTGGGCGATCAGAAAGAGAGATCGCGTATTGAATAATGGAGGGATAGGGATAGCTGCGTTGCCAAGGGACTAAATGGTCGGAGGCTAGCGGAGCGAGAGATTGTGAGGCGAGAGGTTTTGTCAGTGGTGAGAGGATTGATGGGAACATCGTCCCTGCCCACAGCTCGCCATCAGAGTATCAGCGCTTGAGCACTGGATTGAGGGTTCGGGTGGAGATGACGCACGCAATCGGGATGGATAAAGCGAGGGGGTGGAGGACGAAGAGCGTGTGCAGCGACCTGAGCGTGTATAGCGAGGAGCCGAGTACGCCGCTTGCGTCGAGGATGTTTAACCGGGAGAAGGAGCTGCCAGCGAGGCCGGATGGAGATGGAGAGGGCGAGGGAGAGGGAGAGAACTCGAGCTCGAGCTCGGGAGAGGAGGGGGTGTGGGTGTACCTGAGAGGACGGGCGAGCGCTGTCGGTAAGTGGAGAGCCATGTCTGGAGGGCGTGTGATGGGGGGCGTTGTCTATATTTGGCGTGTGTAATGCCGGCTGTTGCTTTCGCTTTCTCGTCTTTCGTGCCCGACTTTTTCGTTTCTCGTTTCTCGTTCACGTCGTCGCTGGTCTATGCCGACGCTGATTCACTGATCTAGACCTAGACTTTCTGCGCCTGCACCCGCACGCCGCACCCCCGCCCTCGCCCCTCTCGCCCTTCACGGCCATGCACTCTCGCCCACGCGCACCGACCCCGTCCGCAAGCACGTCCCCCGTACCCGACAGCCCCTGGTCCCCCGCCGCCGCGGACACCCACTTCCCTCCCAGCCCGCCCTCTCGTGCCTCCGCCGCCCTCTTCCTCGCCGCCCCAGACTCCCCGGCCTTCTCCCCGGCCCAGCCCCACTTCCACTCGCCCCTGCTCGCCCGCCCCGACGATGGCGACGACGACGACGACGACGACGACAACCTCCTCCCCTACTCGGACCCGTCGCTTCCCCACTCTTTCGCTCGTCCCCCCAAGCCCGCCGCCCTCCCAGACCCAGCCCACTTTCCAGACCCCTACCCCTTCCGCCCTCCGCACCAGTACCTCAGCTCTACCCCGCCCGCCCTCTCCTCTGGCGGCTCCGAGTCCGCCTCTACGCGTTCGTCCGCCTACACATCTGCCCACAGCAGCGCCGGCAGCGCCCTCGCCTCTGGTGACTATGGAAACCACGTCCACGTCGCCTCCAGCCACGACGACCCCGTCGGCGTGGGCATCACCTCAGATGATGTAGTCCACCTCATGCGCCAGGATCCACACGACCCCCACGCACCATCGCACCCATCGCACCCCTCCCACTCCCGCGTCCCCATCGATCAGACTCGCTGGTCCCATTCCTATTCCGCCAGCATTCGCTCCCGTACCTCCCTCGTCCGCAGCAACTCGAACACCGCACACGAAAATCCCGCTCCCGCTCTCAAGCCAAAGCCCAGCTACGACCTCAGCTGGCAGGCCGTCGACGAGCGCGACGAGGTCGATCTCACGAGCGGCGACGAGACCGAGGACACGGATCTCGACCCGGACGACTTTGACGACGACGACGATGATGTTGATCACGAGGAGGAGCGCACCTCCGCCGTCGTCATGGCCGAGGAGGGTCGCGGCCAGATCGTCAGGGGCGACGGCGTGTCCACGGTGCATCTTCACGTCCAGCCAGGTGCGTTCCCCTCTGCCGCCTCTGCCGCCGTCCAACTCTAATGACCAAATTAACTCTACCCTCCTGATGACGATCACGTTCGAAAGGCACCACCCATCTTCTCGTCGGTTCTTCGAGCACGCCGAGCGCCATCCCGTCCTTCCTGACGACGACGCTTCTGCAAATTAATCTTACCTTGGTCGCCCTGGACATCTCCGCCAACTTCCTCGGCGCCCTTCCGCCCGCGCTCGAATCCTGCATCCATCTCGAAGAACTCAACATATCCTCCAATCCCCTCCGCGCTCTGCCCCTCTTCGTCGCCAACCTCGTCTCCCTTCGCGTCCTCATCGCGGATTCCACCGGGGTCACCACCCTTCCCACGCCCCTCAGCGCTCTCGAGAAGCTGCATACACTCAGCATTCGCCGCAACAAGTTCTATTCGCTCCCAAGCTGGCTATGTCTTCTCACGTCTTTGGAAGCCCTCTTGGTCGATGGGAACCCTTTCCAGGGTCCGTGGAAAGCCCTTGTCGATCCCCTGCTGCCCAAGGAACCGCCGCCCACGCCTGTCTATACACCTTCCACCCCCATGCTCGCCTTGCATTCCGCGACCACCCAGGACTCCGAGTCCTACATCGACACCGACCTCGAGGACTCTCCCGAGTCGCCCCTCCTCGACCACGATGGCCGCCCCACAGAAGACGAGGACACGATCACGCCCGAACGTGCCCCCTTCTTGGGCCGGGCTACCAGCTACGCCGCACCGGACGCTGGCGGCCAACCCGCCCACGGCGTCGTCCGCACCCGCACCACCCCCAACCGTGCGTACTACGACAAGTCGCGGCGCAGCGGCCACAGTCGGGCGGACCCCTCGGCACAGTCGGGCAGGAAGGTGCCCGACTCTGGCTACTTCGGCGAGCCCGAGATCCGCCGCATGAAAAGCGCGAGCGAGCTGCGCAGAGAGGCCATGCCCGTCCCATCCTCCTCTGCATCCCACCCCTCGACCGCCGCCTCGACGCCGCACCGGCCAGGCCTCGCCCACTACCCGACCTCGATGTCCGCCTCGAACCTGCTCGATCAGGCCGCCCTCCTCCCCGAGCCCAGCCCGCTCCCGATGCGCTTCGCGAGCATCGGCGTCACCGCGGGCACCCGCACGTCGCCCGCCCGCCCGGCCCTCGACCGGTCGCTGTGGGAGCGGCTCTCGAGCGCGGAGCCGTCCGAGGACGGGCCGTCGACGAGCTCGCGCCTCAGCCGCAAGTCGTTCGCGCGGGACCAGGCGATGTCGCCCTCGTCCGTGGGGAGCCAGTCGCCCCCGGACAGGGACGGTCCTCGCCCGCGGAGTGGGTCCCGCCGGAAGGACGACAGGGACAAGGACAAGGAGAAGCACGGGCGGTGGGGGTTCCTCAAAAAGATGTCCATGGGCAAGATGCGCTCCGACTCGCCGGGCAACTCGCGCCCCTCGACCGCGCAGGGCCGGCCGTCCTACCAGACGCAGCCGCTCGTCAACATCGTGCCCGTGGGCGAGCACAGGTCGTCGTCCGTGCCGCTCTTGAGCCGCGGGCCGTCCGCGGCGGACCTGGAGATGCGCATTTCCGCCACCGGCAATCTCGACGTGAACCTGCCTTTGGCCGCACCCGAAATTTCTGTTTCGCCGACGACCTTCGAAGAGTCTGAGCCTACGACCCCGGCCGGCGCAGCTCCCTCTCCTTCACCCTCACCCAGCATGCTCTCCTCGAACCTCTCGGTCACCTCGAGCACCACACGGGGCGCAAGGCGACGCAGCTTTCTGCCGATCGACGGGCCCCCCTCGCTCTCTGTTCCCCTCCCCTCGACGTTCCTCCCTGGCCTCACTGCCACAGACGGCACTGACGACGGCGACGATCGCAAGCCCAACTCTCCCACGTTCCACTCCACGCCCAGCCCGGGTTCTCTACACGTGGACACGATGGAGCAGCTCCAACGGCGTGAAGAGGAGAGGGCCCGGGAGGCCTACACGAGGGCGCTGCGCTCCGTGATGGCCTACCTCCGGGACATGAACGATCTCTCTCTGTCGCAGACAAATACGTCAAGTATATACGGCGGCTCGACGCCGCCCTCCGATGGCGCGGGCAGCGGTGCGCGGTCCCGCCGGCCGACCATGATTGACAGCGCGCGCGTTGTCTCGGATGGCTCCTTCACTTCGGGCTCGCGGAGCAACTCGTCGGACCAGCTTCGGTCGATGGAGTCGATCGCGCGTCTGCGGAGCCTGAGCTCGAGCCAGACAGCCAGCGTCGCGACGACGGACAGCAGTGGCTCGAACGGCGGCGAGGAGCGCAAGTTCAAGGATGACAGTGGAAAGCGGGCGATGATCGTGCGGGAGATCGTAACGTGCGCGCCTTTCTCCTTCGTTTTCTTCTCATGCCCCTGACCCGAGACGCTGCTGTTTCATAGGACCGAGCGGACGTACGTCAAGGGCCTGCAGGAGCTCGTGGATATTTACATCAAGCCAGCCTCTGCACCCGTCAATTTGTTGGGCGGTGTCGGCTCAAACAAAGAAACCGTGGTGCCTGCGCCGGAGCGCAAGCTCGTCTTCAGCGGGTTAGAGTCGCTGTTCTCTTTCCATAAAGAGAGCTTTCTGCCAGCTTTGGAGCGAGCGGCTGCGCCGCTGTTGAAGCCTGCGGAGGCGTCACCGCCCGAACAGAATGCACAGCTGTCTCAGGACGTGGCAAAGTCCATCGCGAACAGTTTCGTCTCGCACGCGGCGTTTATGAGGATGTATTCGACCTACATCAAGTGAGTTTCCGCAGCCCGTAACCTGCCACCCGCTCACCGCGTCTCTCACCCCTTTCATCAGCAACTTTGAGAACTCGGTGCAGCGCATCAAGTATTGGGTGTCGGAGCGCTCCACGACCGCGCACGCACACCCCTCGGGCGCGCCGGCGTCTTCGTCGAGCACAGCGCAGATGGTGGGTCTCGGCCTGGCCATCTCCTCCATCACGTCTCCCGGGCTCTCGCCGGACGCCCCCATGAACGGACCCGCGCCTTTGTCATCCGGACAGCGGAAACGCATCAAGTCGTACTTGAAGCGGTGCCGGCTGAACCCGCGCCACTCGCAGCTCAACTTGGAGGGCTACCTGCTGCTGCCCATTCAGCGGATACCGCGCTATCGGTTGTTGGTGGGTGGTCTCGTTTGTGTCTGGCTGGCTGTGCGAGCACGACACTGACGGGTCATGGCTTAGTTGGAAGAGCTGGCGCGGTGTACGCCCCCGACGGCGTACGACTACATCGATCCCTTGGACAAGGCGCTGACGGAGATCTCGTCTCTGGCGACGAACATGAACGAAGGGAAGCGCGAATCAGAGTCCCGCAGGAAGCTCGTGCAGTGGCAGTCGCGGATCCGTGGCAAGTTCCCCAGTCCGCTGGTCCAGCCCCACCGGTGAGTGCCGCTGCAGTGCGTCACCGTGCGATGCTGAAGTGTCTCCGCAGGCGCCTCATCATGGACGGGCCTCTCCTGCTCACGCGGGTGGTGCGCAAGGCGACGATCGCGTTCGAGGTGATCAACGCGCAGGGCGACGCGTCGACGGTGCAGGTCGAGTGCCTCTCGCCGGAGCAGACCCCGCGCTCGCTCATCGGGATCCTGTGCAACGACCTCCTGGTGCTCTGTCGAGATCCTTCGGAGGGGAAGGACCCCCACTCCCCGGTCGATCTTTGGGCCGTGCTCCGCATGCAGACCCTGCCTCAGCCGGCGAGCATCGTCCATGGCAACGGTCAGTCGGAATCGTGATTTCGAGTCGAATCGAGTCGAGTCGTGGACTCGGCGGTGCTGATTTGTGCTCTGTTCCCAGTCCTCCGCCTCGTCGATAACAAGGCGATACTGTACTTTGAGGCGACGTCGACGTCCGATGCCTTGACGTGGTTCAGAGGTGAGAGCATGCCTTGTGATCCATGTCGCCCGGGCAACGCTGAGTCGCGCCGCATACACGTAGCCATCAACCTCCACATCCCGTCTTCAAAGGCGTAACGCTGGGCGCTTAAATTTACGCCTCCGCAGGTTTCTTTTCAGACTCTTTTTACTTTCTCCGTCCACGAGGACTTTCGCGTCTTTCCTTGTCCGTCGATCGCAGCGCGTCATCGCATCCCGTCTTTTATGAGTAGGCCGCAGCACTTCCCTCGTCTACATTGTATCACATGCATTAACCTCATCCATCGGCCGTGCTCGCACCGTACTCTTCACTTCTGCCTTTTTCAGTTTCCTTTTATCTTTCCTCCTCATTTCGGTCTTCGTCTTTCCTCGTCCTTACCGGTACCTCTGTCACATCTCTCCTCTCTTTTTCTTCCTCCTTTTTTTTATATCGTCCGTCTCCCTCGTCCGGGGGGGCAGTGTGCATCGAACAGCCATAGTTTCGCTCGTATTGTAGAGCCTGGCCCTGTGGGCCGTATATAGCTGTATATTTCTCGAGTAAGCTACGTTGAAAACTCTTTCCGGGAGTAGACATGAATAGACATTAATGTTGCCACACGCGGCACGGGTGTGTGGATGCATGCATGGTATGGTCGGAGTCTCGGACAGACTGACAACATATAGGTCGTTGATGATTGTCCAGCTTCCGGTAGTTCTGACGAGGGCCGTTGACATACCGTGACAGAACAGCCAATATGCGATGGAGGACAGGGTCGTCAATTGGGTCCATATCCGACAAGCACGGAGATAGAAGAGACGTGGGCCACGAACTCTCGAAGCGCACCGTCGATCTCGATTCTCAAAAGCAAATGCTTCGTGAACAGGATTGGACTCGTGAGCCTGCTTGGTGCCTGCAGTGAGTAGCCTCATCAACCCATCACGCGGGTGCGCAGGCGACGAATGCTGTGGGGCTGTACCGCGTGTCGTTCGGTGAGAAGCGATGCCCCCAGATCAGACCGAAACGAGTCGGAAAGGAGAGGAATAGGGGAAGAAGCGTTGAGAAGGTGCGGATGAATGAAGGGGCCCCCGCTGCCCGGCATTATACACACTGCGACTCTCTTCTGTGTGATCGAGGCCAGCCTGCACGGAGACTACCGCTCAGCGTAACTTCGACTAAGGGATAGCTGGGATAGCTGGATCCCACGAGTGCCTGTGCATCCCACGAGCCCGCTATACATGAGCGTCCGAGATGCACTGCTTGCGGCGGGCACAGGTACAACAGGCAAGGGAACGTCACGCGTTCATCCTGCTTCGCATGGGGTTCAAATGTGCGGAATCGCACCGCGATGTGGGGTAATGCGGGGAAGGGCGGTGTGCACGAAACTGACGGCATGTCCATCGAGGTAATTAATTCGCTGTCATTCGGCGCTGGTGGTGCAAGAGGTGTAAGCATGTGATATCGAGCGACCTGAATGACCCACTGGGACAGCCTGAGACAGCCTGGGTAGCAGACGTGCCTAGCACTGACAAGTAGATGAGCGCCAGGGGATGCTCAGACGTAACCAGTGGGGTGTACATCGGTGCGCAGGCAGTCGTCCGCTCCGCATCGCATTGGCAAGTGATCATCGATCAGCGCTCAGCCTCCATTCCAGATGTCAATTGGAATCGCAGAATCAGAAAAAAAAATGCGCGCAGTCACTCCAACAGACCTTGGCACGGTCAAAAGGGGGATCACATCCCTTGATGGGTGTACCACCACATGAGGTCACATAGTCAGCGGGTACAATGGTTTGAAGTGGCTATAGAACAACGGACAAACTCGATCAGCGCTTACTGTGTGAAATTCGGAAAGACGAGGTACGCGCACTGGAAGTGCACTGGACCTGCTCCAAAATGAACGGAACGACCCGGGAAGTCGTCAAGAGAAGAACCTCAGAATAGTCTCAGAATCCCTTCGTGACCTCAACTCCGGAGGCAACGATTACCCCGTGTAGACAAATTCGCTGAACCAAGTCAAATTGATGTGCGGGACCAGAAAGCAGAGCCGTCAGATATGTCGAGGTAAGTCTTTCCATTAATCTCACAGCTATTAATCCAACATTGTGTATGTGTGCTCGCAGCACGGTATTACAACGACAACAAATAATAACATCATCGTATATCCTTTCCCAGTGACATGATCCCATGAATCGCCCAAGTAGCGATAATGAAAAGAAGACAATCACATCTGCATAGCAAGTCAGAACAAGAGCAGGAATGCAAAGACGTGAGAGCCGACGCACCAACCACTGCCAAAATGCTTCCCACTTGTTTCTCGGGGGCGGCTCATCGTATGTGTCTGCCTCAATTTCGTCGAGGCCGGATATAAAGTCCATGTCCTGTATCTTGACAGGTGGTACACGTTTCCAAAACATTGCACCAACGTAAAGCACGGGGAAGAGCATTAGTGGGAGGTAGTTGGTCACAAAGTCCGCAGTGACCCATTTCCCTTTGAGGAATACCTGCCATCCAGAGAACTGCATGAAGGTGGACTTAGCTACTATGCCTAAGCGCAACATGAAGAAGGGGACGCACCAAACAGATAAAGGCGCAAGAGATCATGCCATACCAGGCCGCATAGGGTTGCAGCGCAGAAGCGTAAGGCAGCTTGCTGCGGTCGAGGCCCTGGTGTTTGAAACCTTTGTGGAACCGCACATATGTGACACAGATGCCGAACCACGTCAGGAGACCTGCGATAGCGGTCATGTTCGAGAACCAGTTGAAGACCTTGCCAGATCCGGATTTGACACCCATGAACGCGAGGAATGCAAACGCGGTCGAGCACAACAGTGCAACGTATGGTAAGCCGTTCTTAGTTGTGCGCATAAAGATCTTCGGTGCATTTCCAGAAACGGCAAGGCCATCTATGAAGGAGGTCGGTCGTACAGAATTTGACACGCAGATAGAAGATCACTTACACAAGGCGCGCGAACTTGTGTACATGTCACTCGAAGCAGCCGACCATGCGGAAGTCAGGAGACATGCGTTGATGATCTATTATAAGACAGTATCTTCAGCCAAAACCTCGCACAGGTTGGAAATTGCACCCACATGAGGAAGGCCCTTGATACCAGCGGTCTTGATGGCGATTACGAAGGGAGACGCAGCAGCGTTGCCTGTTCCCAGGTTGAGGTCTTCGTGATTAGATGGAACTAAGAGGCCAATGATGGTGACACCGCCAATGTAGAAAAGCAGGATACGGATGTAGACACGACGAATAGCCTTCGGGAGATTCCTTCTTGGGTTCTTGGCTTCACCAGCGGCGATCTGCAAAGATATGATGAGCAATCTAGGGAAAAAATCCACTCAAGATGTACGTACAGCCACAATTTCAGTGCCGATGAAGGAGAAAGCAGCTTGCGTGATGACAGCCCACCATCCCAAGAATCGACCCTTGGAGCCTGCAATATCATCATACTGGACAAATGGACCAGGATGCTTCCAGTAGCGGAAGCCGAGGCGGTCGTGGTCGGGCCCTCCACCAAGATCGATGACGATGCCCAAAATGATCAGACCTATAGATGGCGATCAGCTCCGCGACAAAAATCCACGTAGAAGAGCTTACCAACGATGGTGAGAACCTTGATCGAAGCGAATATAAATTCTGCTTCGCCGTACGCTCCTGCAACCAGACCGGTCAATCAAACACCCGTCTCAAGACAGAAGCGGAACACACCTGCGCCCATGAAGTTGATTGCGACGACTACAACGAGACAGATGATAATCCACGCTGAGTTATTGATATCTTTGTTCCAGAAATTGATGAGGACGGAGGCGGCGCTCAATTCGGCAGGGAGAATGATAGTCCAATTATACCAGTAATTCCATCCCATAGTAAATGAGAACGCGGGATCGACGAAACGCTCGGCCAGTTTGATATGGCCACCCGGTATGGGAAGATATGCGATCATCTCGCCCAGAGAAATCTGGTGGAAGGTGAAGAGAGCTGAGATATGCTAAGCGAGATCACGAACCATGACGCTGTAACAGATCGAGCCAACGGCAAGATATCCAAGCAGAAGGCCGACTGGCCCACCATGCCTCAAGGCATTGGCCGTTCCCAAGAAAAGACCAGTCCCGATAACACCTATGCGACGCGAAACCTCAGGGCGCGTTCGTGGTAAAAAAAAAACCCAGAGGGACATACCACCGATACTGAACACAAAATTGATCAGGCCTTACGAAGAGGACAGATGTGAGAGGAACGAACCTGATCATGGCAATGTGCCTGTTCTTGAGCTGGCGGTGCAGCTTTTGTGTTACCGGAAAGTCGCCCATTGTCTCGACATTAGAGTCAGAGGCAGCGTACGCCGGAGGCGCAGCGACCATCGTTTTCTCGTCATAACCCTCCTTGGACGACATGACTGGTCGTGAAAGATGGTATGCTCACGAAAGAGCAGGGAAGTGGAGGGAGGGGAGAGGGCGGGGGAGGGCGACGAAAAAGCAAGGAGGCAATGCAGAGAACAGCTTATATAGTCACGCGTTCATTCGACATGGAGCAACGATAAGCGCCCCCTTTGGACTTGTTCGACCCCGCCCGCCCACCTCCCGGCTCCCGGTATCGTGCCCTCCGGCCTTCGGCCCTCTTCCAGCCCCTCTTCTCAATTTTTTTCCCTCTCACCGCCACGATCCACCTCGATAGCTCTCGATAGTCGCATTTTTGCCGTAGAATCGTCGGTCGGCCTGTGTCGGATCAGGTCGGATACTGTTCGGATTCGCCCTTATCCAGCAGATTTTAAATCCCCAGAGACCAGGCCTCCGCGTCTGTGGCACACCTTGGCACACGCCGACGACTTATCTCTGTGTCAACGCCATACTCTCTGGCGTCAAGTCCAGCCCAAAACCACATATCATCGCATCCATCATTTATTGTATTATTGAGCTGTCTATGGCCCTGCCGGGTCTGAGCCTTGAAACTTGAAGATAAGAGCAGCTGTTATCCTCGACCGGATGAAACACTTGACCCAGCAATATCACGACACTCCGCAATGTTACCTCGATCACGATCGCCGTTCGCGCCCCTCACTCTCTCCCGATCGACTTCAGTCCTTCGCGTGCATTGTTCTCATAACGAAAAAAAATCGTCGTTAGATCGCCACGGTTCAGGCCCTGTACGATAACTCGTACGAGAGTTGTTATCAACGTCTTCCGTGATTTAACGCCCATCTGAGTCAGGGCGTATAGGGCGTACCATATGTAGAATCTTGCATGCCAACTGCGCGAATATGCATTTGTTCCCATCAATTGACGTTTCAACCGTTGCGTCACACATCATTACCGTTCAAAACTCGTTCAAATCATGTCGTTTCCCTATCCAGTCTGAGTACTGTACGGCAAATAATGGACTGTACATCAAAACACTGCCACTCTCGCTAGCAAGTGCTTTGCACTGCTAACTGTGTCAAGAATTCAACGAGATTCAGGTACCAAAGAGAACAAGTAAGAAAACACACCGCTTGAAGGCACAGGAACGCTGATAGAGAGGGGGGAAAGGAAGCAGCAGACCAGCCGGAATACGTCTGTTGCGAGGAGCGATAGGTATTCCTAAAAGCTCGGTACTTACCCTTGCTTATCTTAATTTCACAGAGCCCAGGTCTGCCCCGCAGACATTGACTATAAATCCAGGCTTCAATCCCTCATCGTGAGCATCAACTCCACTTCATCCTCTGACAATAGATCATCCTGGAGAACTGGATCTTCACGAGGGCCAGTGACCACCGCAGGAGCCTGACTATCGCTTGCTTGTGCCCGCGCTTCCGATGCCGGAGCGACGTTCGAAAGCCCTGAGTCCACAGGCTCTATCGAGCTTGTTCCAGCTCCTCCTAGACGGCCCCCGAGTTGCGATGAGCGCGTTTCGTCCACATCTGGAAGACGCGAGGCCAGGACTTCCTCATTCTCTCGCCGCGCTGCAACATGAGGTTGTTAACGCGATGCATACCAGTACAGAGATCGTTACGCACCTGCCGAGTGTCCAGCGCGCGGAGACTCTGTTTGCATCGTTACAGCGCCATGTCTACGGCTAGTCTCTCTTGTGAAGACCGTGTTCTCTGTTGACCATGCCCTTCCTCGGGAGCTGGATGGTGACCCATCTCGTCGGGGGCGGGGAATCTGTCCTAGATAAAGAGCAAGTACTGCGAAACGCGTTGCGTCAGCACGAATGACGGCGATGAGGAATTCACGCATACATTCACTGTTACTCAGCGTTGACATCGACGCCGCAGTTTCAGCCGGTTTTACGACCTTCTGTTTCTTCGTCACCGGTCTAGGAGCTTCCTGCTCCATTGTCTTCTCTTGGGCTCTCTTACGCTTACCCTTTCTGGCATCGCTGTCTGAGGACGTGGGGGACACATCATCTAATCGCCTGCTGTCCACAGAGCCTGGATGCCCCTTGGTTGAATATCCATCCGACTCGGAGGTGGACGGGTCTAATACGCCATGTTCCAATCTCGCTGCAACATGAGCCCTATTAGCTTGAAAACAACGTGACACAGAGGTAATATATACCCTTGTTCCCAAACTTCTGCTTCTTCGGTTTTTGATAATACTGTACAGGTCCATCTGTAGTAAATCCCTGCAATCCCTGCCCGAATTTATTTACTCTCGATTTCCCCCTTCTCGAGGAAGCGCCTCCATTGGGCGCTGAGGACCGACCCTTGGTTTTATATTTGTGTCCGGCTTGCCTGGTCAACCTCTTATCGTCGTCGTCGTCGTCGTCGCTCTGCGAGGATTCGTTGGCCACGTCGTTTGAGCCGTCTACACCGATTTTCTTCGCAAACCTGACTTTTTTGGACGGTGGCCTGGTGTCGTTCGTGGACGAATCATCCTTGTCCTCACGCCGCCGCTTTGAGGTGCCCGGCGAGTTAGCTCCCTTAGGCACTCCGCGGAGTTCGTTGTACTTCTCCCACGCAACAGCCTCTGTCTTGGTTGGAGGTCGTCCTACGGTGTATGCTTTCTCTCCAGCGTAGGTTTTATCGTAAGCGTAGTCGTGAACCTTGATCGAAGGGGGAAGAGGTGCTGGAGGCTTTGGACCATCTTCAGGGGGAGGTGTTTCCGGCCGTTGGGGAGAAGGGGGAGGTGACGGAGATGGCTGATACTCGTGGTTATACCATTCGTGATAAAACAACTTGCGCAGAAAGTGGCTGATTGTGGTCCCGAGCGTCTCTTTTGACACTCCTGGCATGACGAACCGGCGTGGAGCGTTGTTTACACCAACAAGCCAGTCATTCTTCATTTCCTCGGGCTCTATGGGTGGATCTAACTCGTCCTCCGGCGGCGCGGGCTCGTCGGGAGTCACCGCAACTGCCTTCGTACGACGCACTTCGGCTCTGGCAGCATTCCTCCTCAGCCGCTCTACCATGGCCTTCGTCTTTTTGATCTCCTTCTTGCGCGCGCCGTCGTAATTCAGCAGAAATTTGACGCGACGCATCTCCCGTCGCATCTCTCCCTCGAATACCTTCCCGAGGCCGACAGCCTCCAAGGGCTCAGAGGCATGGCTCTCCTGGAAGTCAACGATGGTAACCCCGAGATCAGCGCCGATGAGAATATGCCGCAGCGCAATATCGCCATGGGCAACTCCACGGGAATGGATCTTTTCGAATGCTTCGATAACGCGTTCCTTTAGGTAGATGGACATGTCTGGAGACGCTTCGACCCAGAAAGTGGGGTGTGGCGGTTCCATAGTGATGTTGACATATCCGGGTCGAGCGTAAACGCCCATGATCTGGGGGACGCAATCGCCTTGCAGCGGGAGAAGATATCGCGACGATTTGTAGAGAGCGAGCTAAGATATGTGTGAGTGTGCGAACATGAGAATGATTGTGCGCTTACTTCGGAGTGAAATCCACGCCAATGGCCCTGTGTAGAGAGACTCCACCTTCCACCATAGTCAGATTGACTACGCTCCGGAGATGTATGGCGGTGGGGGAAACTCACGTTTTACATATGTAGCTGAGCTTCCTCTGGATGACTTTGCTGCCATTGACGATGTTGACGAATGCCGACTTGATGTACGCGGAGGACATAGCGCCAGCTGAGATCTATGTCATGACACAGGAACACCATACAAAACAAGCAGAACGCACAGCCCAGGTATTGCAGCGTTTTGACCCCTTTGAGCGGCTTCCTATTCATGAACTCATATTTTCCTTGCGCTTGATATAGGGGATTGTACACTGGATCAGCAATGTTCGGGGCAACATCCGACTCGTCTTCTTCCTCCGGCAGGTTCTCCGGACGAACGATACGGTCCATACCGCGCCAATCAATCATGGCAGCGGAAGCTGCGGCTTCAGCAGCTGTAGGTTGTCGTTTCTCCGGAAGGGTTGCGTGGGCATGTTTGGAGAATCTTGCACACACTGCCTTGTAGAATGGGGTGTACGCGTGGTGGCGGATATAAGGACGGAATAGAGGGGATATATTCTCTTTCGATGCAGCAGGGGTCACCGGTTGATGTGTACTTGAGGCCATGCTAGTGGCGATGAGGAGAAAAGTGGGTGAAGACAGAGAACAAGAAAATGGATGGGCCCAGCATCTTTATGTACGTGGGCGGCTGATAGTTGTTGTTCCGACTTGTGTACACGGTCGCGTTGGTCCAAGCTTGCGTCTCGCATAAATTGCCTTTTTGGGATATAAGGGAAGGACCCATATATGACGTACTGTGGTGTTTGTGTCCGTGACTTGCACCGCGACGTCTTCAGCTCCCAGTTCTTAGCCTTGGCCAACAGCTTCATCGCCTCCCTGTTGTACTATAATTGTCGAGACTCGTAGACCCTCTAGGCCAGATATGTGTAGGCTCGCAAGATCACTTCAAGGTTTTGTACTCGCACATTCTATTTTTTTCGAATTGCTGCCGACCACCATCCGCGTCAGTATCTCGGCTATCGCAATCATCATTCGATCATCCTGAGGGCGCTGAGGTAAGGCTACTATTAACTATTGTCATGTTCTCTGATGCTCTTCAGAGATAATGCGCATGCCAAACCTATCTTTTGGAAAATTAGCTTTCGACAATTGTTTCGAGACACTGACCTCAAGCCTATCACCTCGAAGGATCGATCCGCAGAATGCTTGTTGACTGTCACACAATTTCCTCGACTAACCGAAGAGTTGAGGCAGTCGGGGCCATTCGTTATTAACGATTTTACTAGGCGCTTCAACATGTCTCCAAGTTACTTTGAGAAATTTCTTTCAGACTTCCATGATATAAATTACTTCATTAACAGCTGTAATCTGGTGGTAACGTATGTACGTGTACAGATTATGCCCAAGGCTCATTGTGAACCTGAAAGGTCAGGAATAACCGAATAAGTTTTATGGGATGTGGGTATAATCCTAGCTCCCACTGGAGTTGGAAAGTAGCTTGGGCGTCCATCTAGAGGCGCAAGAGTTCGCAGGAACGTTGTCATCGTTGTCGTTGTCGTTCGTGAGATCGGGTCCGTGGAGTTCGCATCCGGGTCTCCCGCAAATCCATCCTTTCTCCTTGGACTCCGCGGGCACAAGTTCCAGCCAGCTACCGTGCCGTTCGTACTCATCCAGGCTCATCCGTGGCCCATTCATCATGTCCTCTGATGCCGAGCGATGCCGATCTTCCAACCATTCGGAGAGAGTTTGAAAGTCGGAAGAAAGGGTGATGGAAATGACAGAATCTGCGACGGACGATGAATGCAAGGTTGAATCCGAATTGGCCTGCGAGGACCGAGGAGGGATCACAACATTGGGTTGCGGCCGCGTATATTTGCCCACACACTTCGCCAGGCCTCGAAAATTATTCTTCAGCCTCACACCAAGATCTTTAACGGTTTGAGCAGCAGCCAAGAGCGTCTTTTGGGAACGAGGGTACACATGTAATGAGTCTCCTTGCTCGCTGGCAGGTTCGGGAGCCTGTGCACCGGTATGAGAAAGAGTGCGAGAATAGTTGCTCGACGGAGCAGATGATTCCGACTCAGGAGTCATGGGTCGTAAGATCTGACTCCGAATGGATGGGGCCCAGGGGATATAAGGGCTGTTAGGATGCTGAAGAGATGGTATAGCATACGGCGGCTCGTTAGGGTTCCTGGAGTATTTGCTGGGGCATTCAGCACGCGGGTGCTGTGTTTGAGAGGGTGTGTTCTGAGCATGTGTCGAAAGCGGAGAAGGTGACTTTCGGAGTGATTCCGGTGAAGAGAGTGATGTTGGTATACACGAGAGTAGATGAAGTGTGGATGTTCTATCTAAAGGCGGGAGAGACGGGAAGACGGGATTCTTCGAAGCCGCGGATGATCGAGCTAAGGGTGGAGACTTGATCTTTACAAAGCCTCTAGTCGTGAAGGTGAACAACGAATCCTGTCGTGTCAAAGAGCTCAACATGCAGGAACAAAAGAATCAAAGGTATGCTACTAACAGCGGTCAATTCCCGGGATTCGTCCTCTAGCGTAAGTTCAGTTTCGCAGGAGGTTTTTTGTCGATCTGAACCAAGGACGATTTGCTGCGAATCAGACCTGATGGTGGACACGATGAACGGCAGTGAAAGAGGTGAAGAATATGGACCATTTATTTGTAGAACCATTGTGTCGAGGCCAGCAAGACGGAGGCGATCGTGGATGGACATAGGAGAATGTAGAAAGAATGTAGAATGCAGAGTGTACAAGAGAAAGGTCAACCGATACAGTCCGAGAGTCACAAGTAAGGTTTATATGCCTTTCAGAGAGTCATCTATGAATCGCTTCACGTCCTCGTGGGTCGCCTTCAACTTAGCGCTTAGCACAAAAGGAAATAGTCTTTTGTTTCGTACACGTGATCACTCTGTCATTCACAATCATCTTGCTTTCGAGTTGGACTGGTTTTGTTTCGCTGGTCTTCACATTCTTCACTGCGCTGCCCATTGATCCGCTTCAAATTGCTTTCGAACTCTGGAGCTCTGGAGTCTCCTCAATATCACTTGATCTGCTTGCCTCGTGCCTACAGGGTTCTTTCTGTGTCTTTGATTTTGAGCGTGCCTTGCAACTTGCTTCGGAAGCAAAATCTCGGATATTCTGCACTAATAGATCTTGGTAGACGGTCTACCGTAAGTGCTCAACTTATAACGGTACGTGTCGTTATAGCGCCATGATATATCTCCGAGCTTTAACAGTCGTCCAGGCACTTCCAGAACACGGGGGCTTCTGTCACTCGACGTAGCAGGCTACAGAAACCATGCATACATCAAGATAGCATGATGCTGGGCTCTCATACAGCAAATCAGACTATGTCAAGCAAAATCATGCAAAAGCAAATGTGCCTCGACTAGTCTCGTTCTGTACATCAACCACTGCTCTATTATCTGGTCGATGTATTATGCACACCGCTGGAAGTCAAAATGAAAGCCTTCTCTTCTCACAGCTGATGATGTCACTCACCGCAAATATCTCGGTCGACCCCGGCGGCCCGGACGCTAGTTTCTCGGATTGGAGTCTAGTAGAAGCAGGAGACGGCGGTTTCGTCTATAAGATGGGTCTCCATGAACGAAGTGGAATCCCCAACCAGCTTTCCTCTGCTGTTAGGTGCTCGCTATGCGCTCTTTTTGTGCTCTATCGGCCGTCACGGTTGCTGTCTTGCCAGCAGCGGTTAACGCAGTCGCGTCGCAGACATACACTTGGAAGAATGTGAAGGCAAGCACAACCTTCATTCAAGATACCTAGCTCGCTGATCAACACGTCGTCGGTTCTCGTCAGATCGGCGGCGGCGGCGGTTTTGTGCCGAACATTGTGTTCAACCCCAACGAGAAAGGGCTTGCATACGCTCGCACCGACATCGGCGGTGCATACAAGCTCAATTCTGACGACACATGGGCACCCTTGGTCGACTTCGCAAATGATTCGACGTGGAACTACTGGGGCATTGATGCCCTTGCTACCGATCCAGTGGACACCAAACGTTTGTACTTGGTGAGGATTCACGTTGACAGAGACATTGTATCATGGCAGCTGACGACCTCTCCAGGCAACTGGGTAGGCCTCTCAACCTATCATAGACACAATGACATCGCGTCTTTAAATGTTCACACAGCATGTACACCAACTCATGGGACCCCAACAATGGCCATATTTTGGCGTCACAAGATTACGGTGAAACGTTCACGGCCTACGCCCTTCCATTCAAGGTTGGGGGCAACATGCCTGGTCGTGGTGTTGGCGAGGTGAAGGGATTGTCCTTTGAGTATTCCAATCCTATGATTGATCACCAAATATGCAGCGCCTTGCGGTAGACCCTCACAGCAACAACGTCCTGTTCTTTGGTGCGAGGAGTGGAAACGGCCTCTGGAAGTCGAGCAACTACGGCGCTACCTGGACCCAGGTCACAGGCCTGCCCAATACAGGTATATGCACTGCGAACTTGTCCTCTGATTACACCTAATAAATAGTATCTATAGGGACATTCATCCCCGACCCCAGCGACACGACCGGCTACAACAACGACAAGATTGGAATCGCCTTTGTGACGTTCGACTCCACGAGCGGCACGTCGGGATCGGCGACCCAACGTATCTTTGTTGGCACTGTCAGCAACGGAACAAGTAATGTGTTCGTGACAACCAACGGGGGCTCCTCTTGTGAGTCTACTCACTTGTTCCATGCCTCAGGGCATTTTTGATTCAGTTTTAAATTAGGGTCTGCCATTCCCGGGCAGAACACTACCTTCCTACCTCACAAGGGTGTGCTCTCACCCGCGGAGAAGTCTCTCTATATCTCCTATTCAAACGGTGCCGGTCCTTATGACGGCACGAATGGCGCAATTTGGAAGTACAACATCACTTCGGGCACCTTGGCTGACATCACTCCTGTCACCGGTAGCGACTTGTATTTCGGTTTCGGCGGCGTTGCAGTCGATGCGCAAAAGCCTGGCACAATCATGGTGGCGGCTTTAAACAGCTGGTGGCCTGACGGCCAAATTTTCCGGTCTCTCGACGGCGGTGCTACATGGAAGGCACTCTGGACGTGGGGATCGTACCCGACTGTCTATAAGAACTACAAATACGACGACACTCTTGCTCCTTGGTTGGGCCCAGACTACACTGTTACGACCCTTGGGACCTTGCAAATTGGTTGGATGATGGAGGGCTTGTCGATCGATCCTTTCGACTCTAACCACTGGTTGTATGGAACTGGCGCAACCGTTCTCGGCGGTCACGATCTCACAGATTGGGACTCGGCTGGCAACCTTACTCTGAAATCATTGGCCGATGGTATCGAGGAAGAATCTGTGCAGGGGTTGATCTCACCGCCTACTGGTCCCCACCTTATTTCTGCAGTCGGCGACGACGGCGGTACATCTAGATTTTTATACCGCGGAAGATGATATTGAATCTATTCTTTAGGTTTTGTACACAACAGTCTGGACGTTGCACCGGCAAATAGTTTCCAGAATCCTGCGTGGTCAACTACTGCGGACTTGGACTTTGCCGGCAACAAGCCCACCAATCTCGTTCGTATTGGTACCGGTGACAGGTAGGCCGTAATCTGGTATCAGCCATATTACAGGAGCTTGAAAAGCTGAACTTGACTCTACTTGTCAGTTCCTCTGGAAAGCAGGTCGCCCTATCGACTGACTCTGGCACAACCTGGTAAGTAGGATGAGTCGATATACATGCTTATTTCTCTGATCAACATATTTCTTTAGGAGTCAAGACTACGGCGCAGCTGACAATGTTAGCGGTGGAAAAGTGGCTTTGTCTGCAGACGGAGATACTGTTCTTTGGCGCACCAGCGCAAATGGTGTTCAGGTGAGTTTTTGAGGCATCAACATCGACATCTAGCCTACCCATTCATCTCATCGTAGGTTTCGCAATATACGAACTCGTTCACAGCAGTATCCACGCTGCCTTCCGATGCTATCATCGCCTCGGATAAGAAGAACAATTCTGTTTTCTACGGCGCCTCTGGCTCTAAATTCTACCTTTCTACCGACGGTGGAAAGACGTTCGTCTCAACTGCTATACTCGGCTCGACTGCTTCCCCAAGCAAGATTGTCGTCCATCCCAATATCACTGGCGACGTCTGGGTATCAACTAACACTGGTATCTTCCACTCGACGAACTCTGGTTCCTCTTTCATTGCTCTGTCCAGTGTCAGCGCTGCATGGGCTATTGCTCTCGGTGCTCCGGCTACATCAGGAGGATATCCCGCATTGTTTGCCGCTGCGAATATTGGGGGCATCGGATACTTCAGGACAGACGACCAAGGTGCAAACTGGGTTCAGATCAACGATGCCGCACATGGATTTGGCTCGGCGAGCGCAAACGTTCTTACCGCCGACCCCAGAATATACGGCCGGTGAGCGTGTGTTCCCGTCTTGGGTGAAGTATGTGTCCTAACATCGATGAATATTAGTGTGTACATTGGAACGAACGGTAGAGGCATTTTCTACGGCGATGCCTCTGGTTCTGCTCCTGCACCCACTTCCTCGATCGCACCCACTTCCACAGTCGCGCCGACTACGAGCGCTTCTCTGGCTTCCACGTCTTCGGCCGCTTCAAGTGCTACATCCTTGTCTGCTAGTGCTACCACTACTTCAAGTGGATCAGCTGCCACGCAAACAGCGTGGGGCCAGTGCGGCGGTACATGCTTTCTATACGTTGAAAATCGGATTTCTAACACAATATTTTCAGGCCAAGGATGGACGGGCGCCACCATCTGTATTTCTGGATACACCTGCACCGTCAGCAACACTTGTGAGTAGTCAAATTACCACACAATTCGTGTCCATCTAATCTAGCGTTTCTGTAGACTATTCGCAATGCATCCCATCTTGAAATTTGGCATTTGGACCTTTCCCGGGTTCAATTGCTTTGGATCCTTGACAAAATCATCGGGTTGTTGTCTTAGGTAGTTTTTTCGTTGGAAGGCCACGTGTAGCGAGGCTGTACATCTTTCGCAGATCATCGTTCGAAAAAACCTGAGCGTATACCGTCAAAGCATGTTGAGACAGGCTAAGTATCTTTTTGTTCTTCCTCCCATACCTGTCACATGCAAGAGTCAAGTTGACAACAACTCTTCGACACTAGGTATAGTCACATACCTGGAAAAAACGCCTCCGATCTACAATGCGAACACCACGACAGCTTGTAAGATCAAGCTTCGTCAACAAAGTACATGCATCGACGATTGTGAAGAGTCCTTGGCCTGTAAAGAATAGCGCGAGTTGAACACTGTCAAAGCACGACAAATTTAAGATCTCACTAGTAAACTTCGTCCCTGCTACCTCCAAGGTCTCGAGCGAAGAACAGCTCGAAATGTAAGGCGCAGCGTCGTCGCCGACCGCCGTGTTGTTTAGGATGAGTTCTTGAAGGCGAGAGGGTTCTCGTCCCGCATTATCTACTAACAAACCTATCAAGTCCTCAGATCGAAGAGAAGGTATACCAGCCAAGTTTAAGATCTATGGCCGAATGCCGTCATTATTTACATATGAACACAAAAAGGTCAATTTTAGAACGCTGACCTTGAGCCTCCTCCCGATACGTGCCATGAAATCGGCCAATGCGCGGTTGCGCCCGCCTGTCATACCAAGCTTTGTATTGCCAACCAGACTGATGCTCTCAAGACCTTGATACGTGTCCAGAACGTCGACAAGGCCCGAAAGAGCATCATCATTTAGGGTCATTGCTGTCGTATTGCGGATGGCCGGTGCTTGCCCTGGCCCACCACCAAGTGCGCCAATCGACAATATGCGCAGACTGGGGATGCAAGATACGGCTGCAACAAGGAACTCCGGTGACACTGCTGTCGATGTTAACGATAGTTTCTCAAGAGCAATGCCCGATCCTTGTATGAACTGGTGAGGGTGACGGATACCGGTGAAAGATATATCCAGCCGACAGAGAGCTGGACATGACGGAAGGAGCAAATTGAGCGATATGTCGGTGAGCGACGTTTGGCGGAGTTTGAGTGTTCTGAGGGCAGAAAAACACAGATCCCCGCCTTGAGGGAGAAGGGATAGAGCCTTGACAACAGTTGTATCTGTCTGGGAATATGCAAGCACGTAAAAACAATGTTACGTGTTGTTGAATGGTTATATACTAGCCCAACTTGATATTCCAGCCAACTTGAGGACCTCAAGGTGTGTCTGGCAAGTAAGCAGGAGAGGGACCAAAGAAACGGGGGACACAGATGTATAATTGAGGTTGACAGTGGTCAGATTAGGGCAGCGTTTTGCAGCTGTCTCGATGGTCTTTTGGCCTACTTTCGTGCACCCACTAATCCGTAGACTTCAGCAAATCAAAGCTTCTGGAAACATCAAAAGAATATTACCGCAGATTGAGCACACGCAGGGAAGTGAGATGAGTAACAACTGCCGCAAAACCTTGATCTAAAATGGTGTCGAATCCAATTAGCTCCAGGTGGATGAGACCGGATCCCATGTTAATAACAGATCCGACAGTGGTCTTATTGACCGGCAAGCTGCTAGTCAACTTGAGGGTATCACCTCGCAAAAAGGTCTGAAAGGCTGGAACGTCAGCTCCTCGAATGATTGACTGTCCAAACGCATACCTCTCGAACTAGATCATCAGACAATAACTGTGGACAAGTCATCCTGAGCATCGCGAATATCTTGGAAACGATGCTGTCGGGAAAGGACTTCAGCTGTTCCTTCACAGGTCCCCATTTCTCTCTAGGCTCCCAGATATATGTATTGCTTGAGAATGTTGAGAAACTGGTAACGAAAACCCGCGCGCACAGCGTCGTCAGAGACGGGATACCATAGGCGGTCGTTGGAAGAGTTCGGGTAGATAAAGCAGACGATGAAGGAGAGTTGATTTGGTTCGAGGCAGAATCAGCTTCTGAAGGTGCACCAATGGTGGCGTTCTTGCGACGCCGCTTCGATGGCCTTGAGCTTGACATCTACTCCTAGGCAATAAATAATTGTATAGTAGATAGGTGACAGTCACCGAGATTGCTTCGAGCTCGAAGCTGCTCGAAGACGAGTCGGAAACGCTGCGAGCTAGTAGGCGTATGTCTTGTGTGGCTCTGTTTGGCACACTTGGACATCAACTTAATCTGCCATTGCACAGAATCTCAGCCGTAATTCTCCATTGAGCAGGTCCATCGTTTGGTGAACAGCTGTAAGCCTGTAACTAGCGACATGTTCCGTATGGTCGGGGTACTGTCGGGGTCCGGATCGCGGAAATGGATCGCTTTAGGCCAGACATGGCTGTTTTGCGTTTGCAAGACTCGGAGTCTTAGTACGTAGTCAAAGGAGATCAGAAACCGAAACTTGGGATGACGATGTCACATATAATTGAACATAACAAATAAGATGTAACAAGAATGTAGTTTGAAGGACGGCATGGCAATAGTGGCATGTAGCATACAAAGGTCAACAGGTCGTATCAGCGGAATAAGCGTTAAAAGTCCTTGAAGAGCAGAGGAAATCGAGTAGTAGGATGACAATCTCAAAGATGAAAATTCCAGAGATGAAAGATACAGACCTTTCTAACCAAGGTGATTGAGCAAGCTCAAAACCAGCACAATTGACATGATAACAACGATAACAAGCGTAATCAACGCTTTCAAACATCGTTTTGCCCATTTGACTTCGATGTATCGAAGAGTCGGTTGGACGCAAGACTGGCAGCGGAACAAGGCCTCATCTTCACCGACAGGCGCAGTTTGAGGAAAGACGAGTAATGCCCCACCCCAGAACCACAGAGGAAATAGCCCTAATGTCCACGAGTGTCATGTTAATCCTCTCCAGGAGCTGTGATAATCACTCACAAAGGCCATGCCAGAAAAGTCTCCTTGCCAACGTGCTAGGCTCTCGCTCTGCGGCCTTAGAGATGCGTATTGCGGATTCGCGTTTACTATTCCCAGATGACAGAGTAGTCATCTTGTTTCGCGGTCGAGCACCAAAAAACTCGTCGATTTGTTCCATTTGGATCATATAAACCGCAGCCATGTGTGCAACAGAATCTTCTGTCCCCGCAGTGACCTCTGACTTGGTAATGATTTGGTTCGGGCTCTCTGGCCCGGTCAAAGGAACAGGCAGCCTTGAGGATACAGTAGAGCCCGAGCCCCCGAGGCGAGAACGGATCTTAGAGGAGCATTTTGCCACAGGGGGTATTGTGGGCAGACCCGTCGGTTCGAGTGGCTCCGAGAGCGTGTTCTGTTCGACGGTGCCATATGAGCAAGCTAACGCATTGAATGTTGAGCGACATGCCTCTCGATCCTCCAACTGTGGAGCAGCCATGGGTAGAAATTGCGCTAATGAGGCGATTGAACCATTCGCATCCATGACGAGAAGAATGAGAGGATGTTAATGAGTGAATACGCGGTAGGTAAGGACAGAGTTGGGTGGCTAGACGAGGCCTTAGAGTCACGAGTGTGCTATGCTGAAGCTTTTATACAGCTGCAAGGCGCGGCAATGTGGCCTTGTGGCATTGAGCTACAACATAACCATAGCAACAGACCACGGCGCGGCTGATTACAAGGTTGTGAGCGAAACGACACCGGTATGAGTTGTGGAGGCCAAAGGACACTGGGAACGAGACTTGCGAGACAGTCTATGACAAATGTCTCAGGTGACAAATGCAACTCTAGAAGAAGCGATCTCACCATGCACGAAGGATCTCAAGACGATTGGAGTCTATGCTTGGAAAGAATACCAGCTCGTAATTGAACTGAACTACCTTGCCCACAGCCAAAAGCCCGCCAAAGGGCCTGAAATGAATCCGACGGTACACCTCCAAAGCATACTCTCCGCGACGCGCATGAAGAGCGGCTCTTTCTGCCCAGCCAAGTGGAGCGCAATTACTGGTAGGCGAATGAAGATGAGTTGGATAAGATTGAATGGCGGCGGGAAGAGGTAGGGAGTGTTATACATCGCGACGGTGGAAATGAAGATCCTGCGAGCTTGTAGGCCGACAGGCCGAGAGAACCGGTCCCAAGGGTTCGAAGGATGATTAGATAGGGATAACAACGATGCACTGAATAGCACGAGCAAACCGATAGAGATGCATATAAGATAGACCACTATGGCCCAAAGTACAGCGAAGGCTTGTCGCGTCTCAATCGGGGCTGCAACGAGGTTCTGAATCCGTGGAAAATGAGGAATGGAATCCGCCAAAGATAGTGATACGAGGTAGCATGAGAGAAGAAAGGCGGGAAAGTAGAAAACAAGGGCTGAACAAACTGTCCGAGTGAATTCATGCCAGAGGAGTGTTGATAATGGGAGACTGATTTGGGCATTGACAAAGAAATTCGGGCTTGGAGGTCGTGGGAGGTGCAAGAGCAAGATATGCGATACCAGAGCGATCAGTAGGAGGATATAAGAAGTGTCGCCAGACGATGGGAACGAGGGTAGACTGGACAAAAACGCTGATAATACAAGGAGGTATGGCATTGCATATGAAGTCCACCTTCGGCAGAGCGAGGCGATAGCATAGATAATCAGGAGGATCTCTCGCGCTCCGACCCCACTAGACAATGCGTTTATGATGGGTCTTGAAGGTGGGCAGGTAATATAGTGTACGAGAATAGCGAGGTATCCCATCTGCAGTAGCATCTCGATGGCATGCAGGACTCTGCATATAAATTAAGATATTTGTGAAGCTTCTTAGTGAAGAATACTTACCGAGGCGTTCCAAGTGTATCGAAACGTCGCAAGCTTCGGGCTAAGAAAGATGTGCTTGGCGGGAGGGACCTGCCGTACCGCCAGGTATGGTCCAAGCTCAAAAGAATTAGACGGTGAGCCAACAATGAAGACGGAGCATCCGTGTCCTGCAGTATATCGACAACTACTCCGGAGAGGAGGTGTAGGACAGGCTACATGAGCGACTGAACATCTCACGAAGTGAGCTTAGCATTGAATTGAGACTAACCTCTTACAGTGTGCGTTTTGCCATCTTCAACAAGAAAGTATGACCACAAGCAGTCTTCAATTTCTTGACTGCTTCTGCCGGGTTCTATGAATGTTGTCCAAGTATTGTCAATGCGACGCTCGATTTGTGACGCGTCATTGACAGCGTCCCGTTCCTTCGACCAACGATCCCAAACATCTCTACTAGCAATATTTGCCTTCTGAGATGATACATAGAGCTGGAGGAGAACCACGAGTCGGAAGGACGTTTGCTCCACGATGGTTGGCAATGTTGGGAACACTGCGTAGTGCTCATCCAGGATATGAAGTCCTTGCGAACGGATGAGATTTACGATCGGAAGGACAACAAGGGGATATTCAGATTGGGATGGTGATACTGTACGTCGTTCGCTCAACAGAGTAGTGCGCTCAGTTGGTTGCTCGCCATCTTGTCTGTTGGCGGCCATGGAAAGCTTTAGTGAGGCGGATTTGGCGTGCACGAGGGCTAATAGGTGCCTATTTGTGTTTGTTGTCTAACAGCTTCAATCTCCATATGTGGTCAGCACTTACTTCGCGTCATGCACGTATACCCTTTCACCCGACCGTGTCGCAGCCATGAGCGTCGCTACCCCCCTTCTACAAACAATTGAATCGGATGAACCGATTGCCCTGGCTCAGCCAAAATCTTCTACCCCTCATGAGCCGGTGGTACTGATGCCAACGAGCCATGCACAGAGCGGAATGGCCTCTACCCTAGGTGGTGCAGAGTCAGGTATGCCCCAAGCTCTTGCCTTCATCTATCTCCCTCTAATATTATCGTACTCACTTTCTTAGGTATCGCCGGCATCTTCAAGCAAGTGAGTCTGATGTCGGTCCTGTGTCCTACTATTCCTGAACCTCTTTCCAGTCTGCGCACCCAATATCTCTTTTGTTCTTGTACTTATTTCGCATTGCCGCAATAACGACATACATCCTCTGCGGTTTCTTCACTGACAATTATGTCATCTCTGTCAGTTGGTCAAGCACCTTCGGGAAAAATATATTCTAACGTCTGTCTAGACTGTTGTAGTGGTTGTCCTTCTAGCTATGGACTTTTGGAATTGCCGAGTGAGTAGGATAATCTTCAGCATTCCCATACATTCGTGACAAAATCTTGCCTCTTTCAGAACGTATCGGGAAGGACGCTCGTCGGTCTGCGATTCTGGAACCAGGTACGGTATACCAACTAAGTCGAGTACCATCTCTTAGCCCATTTCCAGGTGGACGACGACGGTGAAAGCTATTGGGTATTTGAGAGCCGTGATGTAAGTTTTGTACATCGTCTCTGTGCCAGTCCGACACTCACAGCGACTCTCTGCGAAGCCATCACGGCCCGCCAACCCTATTGATTCAAAGTACGTCCATACCGCCTCATGATGTGCGGCAGAACCGACGCGTATCAAAAATTTCAGGATGTTTTGGGTACAATACGCCATCCGATGTAGAAGAAACATAATTCTGATTGATGTTTTCTTCAAAGACTGCTCTCTACGTATTTCCCGCGTTGTGGCTAGTGCTATTCATCGTATCACTCCTCAAATTCAACCTATCGTACGTTGCACTCAAAGCAGATCGCGGCACTCTGGCTCACTGGCCTGACAGATTCGTCCCAATCGTCCTGCTCGCCCTTGTGTTCAATATGACGAACGTCATTGGCTTTACATACGCGTACGTCCTTATTCAAAATCCTCAGAAGTCTACATTAACATTCTGCTCGCCAAAGCGATCGCGATGCGAAGCAGAAATGGGCGGCAAACGTTGCAACATCTGGATGGAATATGGGAATGGGAGGCATCGGAAACACCATATTGACAGGTGTTGTGAAGAGCAGCGTGGGACGAGTATTCGGCGCTTGATGCTGAATGGGTTTCGCTCAGAACATGAGAACATGAGCATTTTTTGACAAGCGACTCGCATTCTTTGCGTCTGGTCGCGATTCTATAACTCTGTCGAGGTAGAATTTCCAGTTGATTTTGACAATCCATACAAGAAGCATATTTCTGGCTTGTAGTAGCATTCTATTCAGCCGATGGAACCCGCTCAGCGGAGAGGCATGAAATAAATGGAGGAAATACAGACCGAGAATGTGCAGAGAAGATTGAAGGAGATGCGATGAAAAACGTATGAAAGAATAGATGTGAGATTGGTTGTTATACAACATTGCAAGTGCGAATGCGAAGTGGATGCAGTGTAAGGTCCACGCGTGCAGAACGGTGCTAAGGAAATATGGACAAAGTTCGAAAGAGAAAGAAGACAGCGTGAGAATTGAAGCGTAAAAAGCGTGAATAGAATAAAATGAAAAAGCACATAAAGATCAACTGTCCTTCCAGCACATCTGCACCGGTGGGTAGTTAAATAAATCAGCAAAGTCCTCGAGAGCGGTGACGCATGTAAGATCACAAACAGATACATATGTACTGTGCGTGGTATTTGGCGTCGCCCACGTGCAATCTACCCGATGGTCAGGCTGATCACTTGTCTCCGAACCAGCCTCGTGCATCCACTCGAGAATGCGCGGTGGTCGGGGTGGGGGGCGCCAGGATCCCGATGAAAGACCTGCTTCTCCCATTTTTCTGAAGCTTGGACACGCGAGGCGTGGCCGAGGACGGGAACGGGACCGGAAAGTTGTTCGATGTGAGCGTCATGGCAGACGGCGTGCGTGCGGTGAGCGTGGGCGAGGGCGGGAAAACAAACAGCGTCTGTGAGGGCGTCGCAAGAGGGTTCTGGTTTGCGTTATACTGAGAGGTTAACGTAAGATTTTGGTGGGAGTTGCGCAGATGGAGGGGAGGTAAGGAAGGCTTGCGCGATTCCGTGCGCACGCGTGGTGTGATGCCAGACGTGGACCGATTTGACGAGGGTGTACCACCAACAACAACGGCAATGGGAGAATGGGGCACTGGGGGGAGCAGTCCAAGGGGTGGAGGCCTTCTTCTCGGCTTCTGCGAATATGTTCGGTACGGGATGTCAAACGACGATTTTGTTGCCGACAGAGGGACAGGTGGTAGATCGAAAGAAGATCTAGTCGCTGACGGAGGAACAGGTGGCAAGGCAAAGGAAGACCTGAATGCCGTAGCTGGGACAGGGGGCAATGTGAACGAGGACTTCGTAGCAGGTGCCGATGGAGGAAGACGTGCTGGGCGTCGGGCGATACGAGAAGCCATGGGTGTTGCTTGATTGTTCTCGTATTCACTATCACTGGATGGAGTCGAACCTGCCCCTTCCACTGGTTCGGGATTGGTCGATGTGGTGTCGATGCTTGTGCCGTCAAATCCACCACCGGTTCCCAACAACTCCTGCTCTTCATCTTCCTCCACCAGATCTTCGCTAAGAATGCTGTTTGACGTCAGGTTGCTCCCGATGGAACCCGCTCGCTTGCGATCACCGTAGCGGCTCTTCCAGGCGGGACCCATCCCTATACCCGATCCCAATGACGAGTTTGACGATTTCCGGGCAACGATCCGGTCTTCCATCGCTTTATCAAGGGCCCGCGCTTCCCGCATAATTTCCGCGCTTTCGCGTTCCTGATCTTCTTGATCGGACGATTCATCCAACATCTGTCGGCGACGACCCCATTCCTCCTCAGCCGCGAGTATGGAGGACTGCTCAGAGTCTGCGGGAGATGAATCGCCTCGGAGCGTCCGCTCGTACTCCAAAAGTTGATATATCAATCTACGCCATCCCAGATGAGACGAATCCACTCCCACGTCGAGGCAGTGTTGAAAACTTACGACATGTTGGGTCCAACCCATCTGCTTTTTTCTTTCACATATGAATATGCTCCTTGCATCCCTTTGAGCTCCCAAACATGAGGAGGGACGTTCGGTGAACGCAGAGCCGCGGCGCGCATAACAAGTCCTATGACAAGGGTAGCGGAACGCGAGATACCACATTGACAGCTGAGACAGGATGAATAATGAGAATGATACGAAAATAAGCAATCACATACTGGATCAACACGCCGTCACCGCGTTCAAGTGCTTGATCGACGAATGACATAGCCGCTATGAAACCATGGGAAACGAGGTCCGACTGACCATGCGACCACTGCAGCTTGAGGTAGTGCATACCAGGTCTTCCGGTGAGTTTATGAGCAGGATAATAGGTATCATGTTGCTCCCGAGCAGTATCTCTCAAGTTTGGAGTCGAAGCGAACGGGCGCAAAGGTTGAGACGCCATGGTGTCAAAGGGTGTGGAAACCTCCTTGGCAACATTGAGGACAGACTTGATGCCGCGCTCAATCAGTCCCTGCCAATTACGAGCGTTATCTTCCGAGCCTAACCATATTTTTGGGAGAATCTCGATGGGGCCATCGAGGTATGGCGCGGAAGGCGAGCCTTCTTCTTCACCCCGAAGTAAAGCAGGAGCAGTTGTTACGGGAAGTGATACCACAGAAGGTGCGCGTCTGCGGTGCTCCGGGCTGGGATCGAGAATGGCGCTCGTCTGGGGATCTTGACGAGGCAAAAGCAAAGAGCTGGCAGAAGATTGGGCTGATGGAAGAGTCAGTGAAAGTCTCTTAGAGTTTCTAGAAGACCGCGGCTGATGGGTGGGGGGAAAGACAAAGGATTCTGAATCTGAAGTGCCGGGGGAGACGGCTGAATTTGAGGCAGAGCTATCGCCCATGGCGAGCGCTAGAGCGGGGTTTTCAGCCGGTGTATCAATGCGTAGGGTCGATGGGGGCCCCTTTTTGCGTGGCATTGAGGCTAGCTTGGTGGGCGGGAACCGAGGGTTCCGAACGGCAGTTTGCATGGTTCAATGGATCAGACACGCCCTGCGTGTATAGATAAAGGACAAAGAAAAGGTGACGACCGAGCAAAGAGGAGGCAAGAAAGAAGAAGAAAAAATGGGGCAGCGAGAGAGGAGAGGAGACTCTCAAGCTGGAGGGGGGAGAGCCGCGGTCGGGCTGAGGTGGTGGAGGTGGTAGAGACGAGAGGAGGAGGTTGAACTGCACCCCCGTTAACGTTCACTGGGCTTTCTCACGAGCCATGCGCGCCTGTCCATGGCACACTGCGCACCGGCGAGGCTCGAATCCGTTCACTCGTGCGCCTCTCGGCCAGCCGATCTGAAGGGCCTGCAAACAGCAGCTCGCAACAGCTCGCAACGTGGGCGACTGGCAACCTTCTTATTTCTTCGCGCTTCTCCACGTCGTCCGTTCTCTTTCTTCCCCGCAAACTTCGACGGTCGACCTGAACGCAAAGTCGGTCTGAGTCGGTCTGATTAGTCAGGGCGACTGGACGGGCGCTCCGGTTTCCGTCGGGCCCGGCCGATTATTTGGTCCGATGCGCTGATACCGCCCAATTACTATACGTGGCAGTTCCCCAGGCCTTCCACCCAGGATCCAGATTCCAGACTTGCTTGCGAGGGTAGAAAATCAGACGGTTGGGGGAGTGAGGTAAATGCCCAACCATCTTCAGTTCCTCTTCCTTGCCTCCTTCCTCACAGTCCTCGTCACCCTCGTCGCCCTCTCTCATCTCCTACAGTCCAAGCTCAGAGCTGCTGGATACGACATCTCCGAAATCATCCTCCTCGGCCTTCCGAAGACATCTACCCCGGACGCACAAGGTCTCGACATGGCATCGGCGCAAGATTTATTGAATCTCCAAGACAACAAGGTCGCCCAGGTGGTTGCGCTCGCGCTCGCGGTAGCCAGCAGCGCTTTCATCTATCTCAAGTTCGGCCGCTCTCGTGAGTCGACTCCATAATGTCACGATAAACATCGTTTCAACAAACTACACGTAAACTAGAAAAAAAGCCCGTCTTGGATCCCAAGGTATGGCAAGAATTCCCCTTGGTTGAGAAGATCGTTCTGTCTCCAAACACTGCCATGTAGGTGCTTCTCTGGACTGTCGTGAACCTGCCGGCTCTCATGCTCTTCGCAGTTATCGGTTTGGTCTCCCCAACCCCAAAGATATCCTCGGTTTGCCGATCGGTCAGCATATCCAGATAGCGGCAGAAATCAATGACAAAGATATCATGAGGAGCTATACACCGACTAGCAGCGACGACGACTTGGGCCACTTCGACCTGCTCATCAAGGTATGTGCCTGCGATGGAAAGCAGTACATCTCGCGTTGACTTCCGTGCCTAGGCCTATGAGAAGGGTAACATCTCGCGTCACGTGTCGTTACTCAAACTCGGAGACAAGATCCGTGTCAAAGGCCCTAGGGGCCAGTTCACTTATTCGCCTCAGCTCTCTCGCGAGTTGGGCATGATCGCTGGAGGCACTGGTATCACTCCGATGCTCCAAATTGTCCGTGCCGCCCTGAAAAACCCCTCCGATCGCACGAAACTTAGCCTCATCTACGCCAACGTGAATGAAGAAGACATCTTGTTGAAGAAGGAGCTCGACGAGCTCGCCGCGCAGCACCCCTCCAGGTTCAAGGTCTTCTACGTCCTAAACAACCCCCCTGCCGGCTGGACTGGCGGTGTCGGCTTTGTCAGTAAGGATCAAATTACTACGCATCTGCCTCCTACGGATCACGACATCAAGATCTTGCTTTGCGGTACGTGTTTCGTTTCTTCCGTTGCCATCCCGAAAATTGATTTCCCGTACAGGTCCACCGCCGATGATGACTGCAATGAAGTGAGCTTGTGGATACGTCACTAGCGTCACCGATACTAAAGCTCGTGATAACAGGAAATACCTCGACGAGTTGAAATATCCCGCGCCGCGTACTGTCAGCAAGCTTGTCGACCAGGTACGGAATCGCACATTGCTAATTAGCAAATCCGTGTTCTCAACGATCTACAGGTCTTCTTGTTCTGATCCCTACGTGTCGGACTCGAGCACGACGCGGTGTGTGTGCTAAGGATATATACCTCGGAAATGTAGAAGAGATTAGAGAGCTAGACGCAGTAGATGACAGATTCTCCCTCTATCACTTGACATTGCGTAATGCCTCGCTCGTCCGAAATGTTTACTCACCGGAGTTTAGGAGATTAGTTTCTTGGATTAGACTCGACGAGATTCCTCAGCGGGGGCTCGGCTTTGTCACGCAACTGCGACATGTAAGAGCTCGGCAGTATGTTGCAGGCATATGGCTGCATGTGGGCACCGGGAGTGCACCGGGTAAGTTCTGACCACGATAACATCGACCCACTTCAACCGATCGCCATTTGCATTGTTGAGTAATGCCAAAAAAAGTCGAGTGCTTATAAGCATGAAGGTGGTCCCTGTCTTTCCCCAACATAAGTCAAAGCCACTCATTCGTAGATTTCCCCTCTATTAAAAACATGGCAGTACGTTATTCGTTAGGGTTGCTCCGATGCCATCATGTCGCTGAAATGAACGCCTCGCAGTCAATTTTCTATACTTGGGATACATCAGTCTGGTGCTCGGTGGCCCAACTTGCAGTGTAAGCACTGCTCTATGCTTCCATGTTTCGTACGCTTTGTTGTCAGAGATGCTCACATGAAACCTTAATCTACCGTGCAGTGACGACCTCGAATACAGTGACAAGATCGAGAAGCGGTTGATTAATCTTATTACAGCGGACAATCTGGCTCCCGAAGTGCTGAAAATTGTATGGAAGAATCTGTCTCTGAAACTGTCCGAGCAGTGCGAACTAACTCCGGTTATAGAACCCTAGTGGAACGTTGCCCGCAATTGCCGCAGGTGATGCAGTTTATACCAGCACGGCCGAAGTGGTGTCGTACTTGGCGTCGAACGCGACGATCAAGGTCGCGCCGGCTACCGCCTTGACCGAAGCCGTCCACAGTGACGAGCTGGACCCGAATTTTGCTTTCCTTTCCGCTGTACGTTGTTCATGCACAGCTATCGGTTATTACCATATCTGACACCAGGAGTCCAGCGGAACGAAGAAGAGCTTGCAAAAGTGTCCGTCTTCGGAAAGGTTTACAGTCAAAACCGTAAGTCGTTCGTTCGGACGTTCAGCCAAACGAACCTTGAGCGATGACTTCATGAAAAACAGGTTATGACGTCCTGAAGAAATACGCAGCTACTCCGGACGCAGAGCCCTTCCGGTCCTTTTACGAGAAGAAGATCGCTCTCGTTACCGGCGCTCTAGCACTTTACAGCGGAACTGCCCCAGATGCTGCCAAGCAGGGATACTTCGCGCGCTCGACGACGGCCTGGGCATCGTTCCGCACGTTCATCTTTGAAACGCTTCCCGCTGCCTTAGCCCAAAGCGAGGGTCAATTCCTCGGTGGAGAACGGCCTGGCGAAGATGACTTTCACGTGGGTGGGTGGCTGTCGAGGATTTCGCTGGTTTCCGGTGCAACAACGGTTGAGCAGGCACCGGGGAAATTGGAGGAGAGGCTTGGAGGCCCTATTCCGGAGAGTGTGCAAAAATATCTGCAGGCTTGGGGACAGAGGCCAAGCTGGCAGAAGGTCTATGCTGATAGATTGCACTAAATTTACCCCCTTCACTTGCAGATGAATTATTTCAATCTAGAACGAAGATATAACAATACATGAATATTAGCAATATGGAATTAGGGTATCAGGTTCATTATAGAACTCCACGTCACATATTGTCAATCAACAGAGACTGAGCGATCAAACTCGGTTGTTGACCCTTCAAGCATCTCTAGGCGACACTCCTCCAAGCTGGAAAAAGCACCCTAGGTTAGATCTTGCAAAATGCAGATGATGCTGATCCCTACATTTTCTTAATTTGCAGAGCGGCATTCATACCGATCTCGAACTCCCTCTGTGTAGGCTCACGGGCTGCATATCTTGCCATCTGGATCGCTGAATCGCAATAATGCAAAGGAGAAAGACCGTCTTCGTCCTTGGGGATGAGAGGCGCTATGAACCGAAAGTGGTGTAGGATGCGGTCATTATGACGAAGAGGAGGCAAACTTGGTATTATAAGACGGGCTGCAGCATCTAAAAGTTAATAGTATGAGCAAAGAGTATGCTTGAAAAAAACTCGGTACATACCGAGGTCCAGGACGGTATCCAATAATGAGCGACGGAACTGCACAGAGTCATAACCTGTCCCTACATCGACTAGTTCGTTAGGTAGCGTGAACCTTCAATAGTTAATGCATACCTGGCCTCCCCCATCCCTCTTGTTGCGTGTCCCATGGTAAGGACTCGTAGGCGATCAAGCATGCTCGGGCATATTCTTGCGAGATGAACTCATGCACAGCCTGAGTACATTTGTGATCATTAGCACTTTCAAAATATAACTGAGGCTTACCTTCGGCACTTCTCCCCTTCCTATTGCCATATGCCCGCGTGAAATTCTCTGTAACCGGCGAAAGACAGCAATGCGACGTTTCAAGCATACAGCAATTGACACCAGAATCTTGACCCAAAGTTTTGAAACGGGTATCCAGGTTCGATTGCTAGTGAACTAACCACAGTGACATAGGCAACGCCTATGATCAAGGCATTGATGTTGGCCTTCCATGACTGTCTCGGAGAGTTTCTGACCGCCTGCGAGAGTAAGAAGATGGAGGAGACACCAATGGCGAATGCAAAAGTAAGCCAGACGAGTGCATAGAGAGCACTTGATAATGTCCGTGCTCGAGACAGCATTTGGACGGTGCGTCGAGCACGTCAAGAGTCATCCTCACATTTAGTGGCCGCACAAGTGACCGGGCACGCCGAAGGCCGTGACATTATGATAAAGATAAGGTTATTTAAGTGAATATCTGGTTGTCATATCATTTGCAAGCCCTCGGGGAAAGAGGAAAGGGCATGAAGGGCGCGATCACCAAAGTCACACTGGGTATGTATGCTGTGGCAAAGTAGGGTAATCAATTGCACGCAGAGATTTGGGTTGCAAGGTCGTGAAGTGCCCGAAGGGCTTAGTATGCTCCATGGTTCAATGCTGTCAACCGCTACAAGGACACTGGTTCCAGGCATGGCCATGGTATGAAAGCACAAATCTTCATTCAGTCAAACTACAAGGTAAGTCAAGGCATCCCTGATGCCTGAAAGAGAAATGAGAGCAAGAAAGATAGGATCCAGTAAATCGAGTATTGTGTCAAGACGCGGTCCCAATACCTCAAACCTGAACATTTTGGCTGTGAAGTGAGGATGTTAATCAGTTCTCCGTACATTGATAAGGAACCTTGCATTAAAAAACTTACTCGAACTCTCCAATAACGTTTCCGGCCGGCGAATACTCGCAGACAAAGAACTTTGCTTCCTAGATGGAACAGTTAGTCCGCGCTTCGACCAGTGAATATAATTTGATTTCATACGCCAAAGCTCGGGTCAAAGATCCCGTTGCAAGACTGCACCGCACAGCCAACTTGAGTGCTCGATTTCCAAACCACCTGCGTGAAGTGCGAGGGCTGTGGGTTGCTAGGGCTATACTCGGCTATATCGTGTGGCCACCAATGATCGTACCTCAGGGTAAGAGTAGCAAATGATGCACTTACAAACTTCATCAGTCCAGGACTTGACTGCTTCCGTAATACCATAGCTGCTCCCGGTACCAGCGGCCAAGTTCTCTACAAGATAGATGTATGTACTGAGAATAACCGGTGGTTCGATGGCGCTTACCTCCGAACGGCCCAAGAGTCCCACCAGAGTGCTTGAAGACACATTTATCCGCCCAGGTTTGAGCCGTCGCGGCGAGACTGTCGCTCCAGGTTAGGTCAGAAGCACCATGCTGCGCACGAACAGAATTATGAGCTGCAAGGTAAAGGTTTATGTCGCTAGAAGAGGTAGCGCCAGAGTTGCTTTCAACATTAGAGTTTTTCGCATTGTTAGAGGTGGCGACAGTGGCCTCAGTTGACTTAGGTTCCTCCGAGGAGGACACAGGAGAGGGTTTCGGGGATGGCTTCGGGGTGGGAGATGGCGACGGCGACGGCGACGGCGGTGGCGATGGAGCAGGAGCAGGTGAGGAACTTGGAGGTGGCTTCGTAGATGAAGATGTTGATTCGGCAGAGGGTGAGGATTTGATGAATGCCTGAGTGGCTATGTTAGACGACGATGATTTGGCGGTCAGAGACGACGTGTGAATTGGCGATTGAACATGCGTCGAAGCGGAGGAAGATGTTGGGACGCTTGATGATGAGGAAACCGCTCTAGTGGTAGATGTAAAAGAGGAGGTTGAGGAGGTAACTTCTGACTGAGGAGAAGGTGCTGCGATGACCGGTTCAGTGGCGTTGGAAGAGGTGGCAGCACCGCCAGATACAGATACTCCACCGGACACCACCGCTGTAAAAACAATGTGTGAGATTTGACACAATCTGTCGAAGATGAACGTCAAGCGCACGTCGACTCTCCACAGGCACTTTTGGTCATTGAATCTGCGTCACCAGAGTAAACCTTCGCGACGGCACCCCAAGCCTCAGTACCCATAGCAAATCCGGGCCAACCGAACTTGGAACGACAGCTTGCAATACATGAGTCGGTATCCGTCGAACGACGCGAGCAGGCAGGAGACGCGGTGACACCATGGATGGTATATAATGCGACTGCACAGGAGAGAAGCAGGGAGCGCGACAGCATGCTGAAAAGACAGGGAATGTTTTTCGAAATGAATGTACTTGAAGGATGGGAATGAATGAAGCCGTCAAAGACAGCCAGCTATCCGCGGTGCCACAAGGAAAGTTCGGTCAAAGGGTAAGGAAAGGTAAGGATGAAACACTGGGTGACTCCGTACCTTTATTTTTTATGTACGGCGAGGACACCGATCTCCCGATCGTCGTCAAGGTGATAAGTTATGTACGGTCAAGGTATCAAAAGTCCGTCTCCGTTCGTGCATGCAGCAGTGCCCGAGTTGCATAGGTTCACCATCTGCATCTAGTATCTGCTTTCTCGTTGTAGAGTGTATATCAATTGGACAAGAAGTGGTGCAGTACGAGAGAGTTCACGCGCTCACGAGCTCAGTCTGATTCGATGATCTAATCAGCAGTACCAGAACTGAGCTACCGCAGCGTTGCTGCAGCGGACATCATGAGCTCACCGGTTCACCCACCTTACTACATTCTGATCTCGCATTCATGCCAACTCATGAGTACCTCGACCCCTCTAACATCACTCAGCCACCCCATCATCCAGTATCACTACGCCGACGACTCGCCTCTCTCTCTGTTGCCTCGGACCTCGGACGAACATGTGCTCATGCTGGACTACAACCCATCGGACGCTACAATTGCTCGCATACAGAGCCTAGGGGGCAATCTTGCCGTGACCCGAGTGAAAGTGACTGATGCACCGGGAGCATGTACGTCTGAGGAGGAATTGAATCGGAACAACAACATGTACATTCTAGAGACAACAGCCCTGAGCAAAGACAAGTACGTTCTGAACAGGCTACTGTCGTCGTTAGGTTTGGCTTACTCTGCAATGTAAGGTCTCCTTCCGAAGGCGTAGATCCACAAGCGACTCTTGCACGATTTAAACAAAGGTACGCTCCAAAGACACCATGGCGCTGTGTTCGTTCATACCGAAAAGGTACAAACAGAAACACCGTCATACGGCAGGTTCTTGACTATTATGAACCGCACGGCCAACAGTCATCTCTCTCTGGTTTGAGAGATAAGACTTTCAAGTTTCACTCTCAATAACCTCTTCATAGCCCTGCTGTACGATCGTATGCCCCAGTCTGTCATAGAACAAGACTCGCAATTCAAGGACGTAGTGTTACAGAACGAGTGGATGTATGAGAGAGAAGTCGTCATCGGTCATCAACTAACAGTGTGCGTCACTAAACAGATCACAATCCACCACGAAGACGAAGCACTGCAAAGCGAATGAGCGACAGCGGCAAGATATCTAGCACGTTCGGCTTACCCAGATGGAGGGTGCTCTCTTTCTGGATATTGTAATCCGAAAGTGTGCGACCGTCCTCCAATTGCTTGCCCGCAAAGATCAGGCGTTGCTGGTCCGGCGGGATGCCTTCCTTGTCTTGGATCTTCGCCTTCACATTATCGATTGTGTCCGAAGACTCTACCTCCAACGTGATCGTCTTGCCTGTGAGGGTCTTGACGAAGATCTGCATGCCACCGCGAAGACGGAGGACAAGGTGAAGAGTCGACTCCTTCTGAATGTTGTAGTCGGAAAGAGTCCGACCATCCTCGAGCTGCTTGCCCGCGAAAATAAGACGCTGTTGATCCGGTGGGATGCCCTCCTTATCCTGGATCTTCGCTTTGACATTATCGATCGTATCGGACGACTCGACCTCCAAGGTGATGGTCTTGCCAGTCAGGGTTTTCACAAAGATCTGCATGCCTCCACGGAGACGAAGGACTGGAGGAATATCATACTTAGAATTATCATGAGTAGCGGGATGTGAATCTTGCTCACCAAGGTGCAGAGTAGACTCCTTCTGAATGTTGTAATCGGAAAGAGTTCGCCCATCCTCCAACTGCTTTCCAGCGAAAATCAACCGTTGCTGGTCAGGAGGAATTCCTTCCTTGTCCTGAATCTTCGCCTTCACGTTGTCGATGGTGTCTGAAGACTCGACTTCGAGAGTGATCGTCTTCCCCGTCAGAGTCTTTACGAAAATCTGCATACCGCCCCGCAAGCGGAGGACTGGGAAAGTGTAAGCCGCTATCAAGACCGACGGATGTAAAGAAATGCACACCAAGGTGAAGGGTAGACTCCTTCTGGATATTGTAATCGGAAAGCGTCCGCCCATCCTCAAGCTGTTTACCAGCGAAGATAAGGCGTTGCTGGTCGGGAGGGATACCCTCTTTGTCCTGAATCTTTGCCTTGACATTATCGATAGTGTCCGAAGACTCCACTTCAAGGGTGATGGTCTTGCCCGTCAATGTCTTGACAAAGATTTGCATGCCCCCACGGAGGCGCAAGACGAGATGGAGAGTCGATTCCTTCTGGATGTTGTAGTCGGACAACGTACGGCCATCCTCGAGCTGTTTTCCAGCAAAAATGAGACGCTGTTGGTCGGGAGGAATGCTGGATGACTATGAGTTCAATGAAGCTAGGATCACGTCGCTTGGAACCCACCCCTCCTTATCCTGAATCTTGGCCTTGACATTGTCGATGGTATCGGAAGACTCAACCTCAAGCGTGATGGTCTTGCCGGTGAGAGTCTTGACGAAGATCTGCATGATGATATAGATGAGTGTGCTGGGGTGGTGATGATAGAGAGAATTGGTGAGCCGCTCTGAGCCTTGTCTTTATACTACCCCGGCGGAGCTTAAACTTCACAGCCAAATGGCTGTGACTCAGCCGCCCGCTGTTCCACAGTGTTCCATCGTCGTTCGCCCATTTTCGACCACAGCCGCGACCATTCGGAGACGAACACCATGTTTATTTTAGGTGCCAACTACCTACAAGTCCAGTTGTAGTCGTATTCGAATCGCAATGACAAACTCATACAGGGTTCATCGCAATCAATATCAAACACCGCCGGTGAAGCGAACGCTATTATGCCCTTTCTGTGTCATCAAACCAAAGCCGAATGGTCAAATCCTTCTCCATCGACGCTGATGCGATGATATTACGCTTGGGGTGAGTCTTAAAAGGCAACGAATCAGTGAAGATGGAGATCGCGAGGCTTCTCTCTTACCGCCACAGTCAAAACCACGTCTAGTGCACAGACACATAAGCCTATATTTACCATACAACTTCAAGGGAAAAGCGCACCTCTATGTCCTTCTAACACTTGGAGCACTTGTCTTGATTGCAGGTCCCAAATATATTTTTGCATCCTCACTCCACTAACCACATAAGCGCCTCCCGTCGTACTGAAGCAGGCGAATAGGCAATACGTTCGATTGGTATGGCCAGTGAACGTTTTCACACAACGAGATGTCTGGTAATTCCAAAGTCGGATTGTGGAATCCTGTGTCGACGCCAGAACATATTTTGAGTTTGGAGAGAACTTCACATGCGAGCTGGAAGTGCGAACATTCTCAGAAGAGCATCAGTGGAAATGGACAGTGTACACACCAAATAGGATTATCGTCATCAACCAACGTCTTCAGACATTGCCCGGAATCTGCGTCCCATATTCGTCTGCGATAACAACAATTGTGTCAACGCACATTCAGCATCTGATGGTGGGAGCTGACATGAGGCCATCCATGGCACAAGACACGATCAATGTCCCGTCGTGATTGAAACTGACAGCTGTGACTGGGTCGGAATGGGCAGGGAGAACTTTTAAAGATTTCCCTGCAGACTCTTGAGCGAAACAACGTGCGAAAAAAAATTCTTGCACACCTCTTGCAACATCCCATACGCGAACAGTCTCATCAAACCCACCAGAAACTAGTAGATTAGATTGGGGATTGTAGTTCACGCAAAAGACAAAGTTTGTATGTCCTCTTAATATTCTATTTGTCGATTCCTGGAGGAATGTTCAGATACAGAGGCATTGAAACATGTACAATCTGACTTACATTATCTAGGCTCCAGATTCTGATTGTTTTGTCGTCCGAGGCTGATGCTAGGAACTCGGAATCGCTGGACCAAGCAACGTCGGATATTCCTTGAGTATGGCCCTCAAGTGTCCTAATGATATCGCCAGTGAACGCATCCCAGATCTTTACGGTCTTGTCCGCAGCTTCCCTTGGTTTCATCCATTCATCTCAATGCCTCTGACGAGTGAGTACGCAATGCACTTACCGGCAGAAGCAAGCATACAGCCGTCAGGACTGAATTTTATCGAAGAAATGGACATGCTATGACCACTTAGTATGAACCGGGATTGATATTTTGGTGATATGCTGCTGTTGGCAGATACAGGAGGTTGTGGAGGAGGTCCAGGGGGCGGCGGAGGTGTTGGTGGAGAGAATGCAGTGGTGTGTACATTCTCCTGTACAAGGCCGCCTCCTTCCTGTGAGGTGCCCTGAACTGTTTGAGGATTTTGAACAACGTCTTTCTGGCCAACAGCAATTTCTGGTGGTAGTGATACGTCCATAAAATTCTTGGGGGTGTGCTGAAGGTGGTTCAAGGCAGAATTGAGTCAAACATGATGACATGTGCTTCGACGCTTCAGCCACTTTACAATTTTGACGAGACTCAGACCTCGCCTTTGGCCGCTTTGTGTCATAAAATATCGGCGCTTTTCAACCTCACCCACCCCGAGATATCTCCCTCGAAAACTCTGTACAAAGGGTCTAATGTCTTCCGCTACATCCGAATGGGTCACGCCTCCCACACGGCCTGAGCTCATTGAAAACTTAGTATCAGGTGTTGGTTTGTAGTCCATCTTCCAATGCAGCCTTTTACGCCATCGTTTACCCACTTTTCTATCTAGATCGGTATAACCCATCCAATGTTGGAATTTTGGAGGATTATCTGTATCACCAGATTAGAAGCCAAGAATATGATTGCCTCGCCAACCTTGCCATCTTGAAACTGTACGCTATTGTTTCGAATTCACGGTATTGCGCATTCACTAACGAGTCTTTGCGACGTGTTAAAGTTATCAGTTCAACCAAGATCTCTACAACCCTGATGTCGTAGTCAATATCCTTATTAAAGCCCTCACATCTGTTCCTTTCCCCGACTTCAACCTCTCGATCGCCCTCCTCGACGACCGTCCCCCCAACTCTAACCTTGACGAGCCTGATCCCCTCCCTAACCTCCTCCCCCAACTCACCTCCCTGCACAGCCTCCTTCAACAATGCCGTTTTCCGGCGTTCTGGTCATTGTACCGCTCTGATGAGCTCGAGTCTCTGAGAGACAATTACACTGTCGAGGTTGTTGGTTTCGAAGATTCTATAAGGGAGGTCGTTATCCGTGCCGTAAAAGCGGCTTTCCAACGAATAGGTAGCAATCGTCTGGGCACGTATCTGGATCTAAGCGGTGAGCTGACTTCTTTTCCCGAGCCATCTTCATACTAAATCATATCAGAAACCGACTTGGAGGATTATGTCGCAAAATTAGACTGGAAAATTGACTCGTCAACGGGTGTTATTGATATCCCACCAAACCCCGACAATCAGATCGAGTCGACAGTTGTTCAGGAGAATATCGACCTCCCTCGTATGTACCGTAACCTTGTGTCCTTGGGCAATTCACCTGAATTACAAAACAGAGCTCTCGAAAATCGTCATGCATGCTGTAGCATCCGCATAATTTTTGTAGTCCGACTAGCACCTCCAAATGTGATTTGTCTCAGATCTGCATGTCAGTAAAGATGACCTGAAATTGTTACCTCTCGTGAAGATTCGAAGGGTCAGTGCGCGAAGCTGATATCGTGTCAATGACTATTCATTCCACATGATGAGGTATGGATACACAATACTTGCTGTATAACACAGTTTCAAAAAATGTGCGAGTCCTTCTCGTCTAGTCCATCATCGAACCTGGAAGCTCTTCAATCCGTCGTGGACAGGAACGCAGCACCTGTGCCCCATATAGCCATCACAGACGCCAGCGCCAACAAGAACCCATCCCACAGCCCACATTTTCGCTCCAGGGCGACCTTTGCTGATACAGGACCAATAACGGCAAGAATGAAGGCAGAGAATGAGCCGAGAATAGCCATCATCGAACTGAATTCTGGCACGAGGATGGAGACTGTTATTGCCAGGCAGACAAGCATAACACGTTCGAAGATGAGTAAGATGCGTTTGAATGCCCAATTAAAGAGGCATGGGGTTGGCTTCGCTGCTAATTCGGGACCACTGCCGCTGTCATTGTCGTGTGGGGGAATGAAGCCAGTGTCAATGCCAAGAAGGGTCTCAATCGTGAGGTTGAGCTACAAAATCCGGGTCAATAAATCACGGCGTATACAAGTGTTTGTGTACACACCGGTCTGGCACTGAGAGCGAACTTAGACAGAGGGTTAAGGACCAACATCCACAGGGCAATCTTGTTCAGCCAAGGGTTGTATCCTGGAACTCCAAGGAGATTTTGGCTGACTTCGTCACTGACGTCGCGGCCAAACATTAAATAACCCGCAATTCCTATAATACCGTATACGAAGGTCGCAAAAGTCTGATACGCTCGTAAGTGATGTTCATAAAATACAACGCCGAGAAAAATACCTACGAACGCGTAATTCATTGCTGTGTCGAATTGGCTTGGGTCAATCATGTCCCTGGCTAACGATGGCATAACGGCATGGCCACTAAACTGCTCGGACGGACCGTCAAAATGAGGGGTTTTCATAACAAATACCGACGTACCCCTGCCATGAACAAACCGAAAGCAACACCCAACTGTTCAAGGCTTCCGACGCCCAGGTCAGTCTCCGCAGGGCTCCACAAACTTCCGGGAGCATCTCGTTTTGATAGACCGTCGATGAATATGACAGCGAGTAAAAATACTGTACAGATGATGCCCAAGATCGACGTGTATGACAAAAGGGAGAGGGGCAAGAAAACCATTGGTACAAGGCTTTCATTCCACCGATGTTAGCGATGTCAGATCAAGGGGATAAAAGAGGTAGACTGACACGGCAATCCCCATGATTTTATAGGTATTAGATGAGAACGCGGGCACAACTATGCTCAAAGAATCGGCATACAACGTAACGAGGATGACACTGTGGAAAGTATTATGCATCGTTGACTCACTTTCGGAAGCGTGCTCACCTGACACTGAAAAGCTCGAGGCAAAACATTGCGCTTATGAAAGGCATAGACCTTGGGCCGAATGCCTTCCGTCCAATATCAGAATATGACCGAACGCGATGGTCCGTGAGCACAATTCGTGCGAGGATTTTTGCTCTGGAATACAATGAGCACCGGGCGTTTCAATAGATCCAGAGAAGCACCCACGTATAGCACGTAACGAAACCATAAGAGATGATGAGCAGCGTCCCGCAGATCCATCCAGCATATGCAAAAGCAAGGGGCTCCGACAACATCCCAATTCCGAGTAAGATGGCAATCGCGTTGAAGAGCTATTCGGGTAATTGGAGGTAAGGTATAGCTTCAGAGAGAAGGAGAGGTTGGCTTACCGTCTGACCAAAGGTACTCCTTCCTTCGGGAAGTCTAGGATCGTGTGAGATTTTGGGAGCCAGCGCTGGCACAGATGACAAGGATTCCCGGTGACTCCTACCCTTTGTCGGAGCGGTGGAGGTTAACGTAGACGTATTTATTGTCAATGAAATGGCCTTGCGAAGGAGCGGGGTCCGTTCGTCGGCTCGTCTTGGTCCTGGAAATTCGTGTCTGCGAGGTGGTATAGATATACCTCTATCCCAACCCGAAACCTGCCTCATGGACGGATTCAGAGTCATCGTCGCATCGTCATCCCACTGTACGTTGCTAACCATCCCATCGTGTGCAACATCTTCTGGACGCGGTGTAGGTAGATGGTCCACTTCACTTTTATATAGTGGTGCAAAGTCGCCCGTCTCCTCGTCCTCCAAAAGCTGAGCACTGGAGGAGGATATTGCCTCGGCGTTCGACAACAAATACTGCGAACGACGGTCTAGAATTTGATGAGCACTCTTGCTGGATCAAGATGACAATGACTCACAAGAAGCGACGGCATCCTTGAAACTGGAGCCACTGTGTGCAGAGCCCACTGAGAACGACGTGGGTAGGGACGCCATGGACGTTCGTTAGAGTCGTTAAGAGTCGTAAAATCGTAAGAGCCGAGAGTTGGTGTATGATAGCACCGAGGCTCGCGCGCAAGACTAACAGTGATAACAAAAAAGACTGGCGGATGGAGACTAATATATAGGATGCTCTTTTGAGGTTCCGGAATGGTCTGACCCTGGGCCTGAACATTGTAGAAATTTTCAGAATGCGAGCGGATCATACAAGCAGGAAGCTCCACCAAGCTGAGTCTAGCCTTAATCAAACGTCTGCCGAGTTCCGCCCGTACTTCTACTGATAGCTCTTACCGATGCCAATGACTGGGACAACAACGGCGACAAACTCGATTGTGGATCGATAGGATAGGTTATGGTCATACTTATCTGAGTTGACAACATGTATCCGAGAGGCGCCGGCCACTGCTCTTCTGTATAGGCTCTAATACCGGCACCCTCCCAAACGCGTGAGGTGACCGGTGACCGGTAACCGGTGAAGCTGTGAAGATGAGTACTAACTTATGAATGGTCTTGGAAATAGATCCAGCTCTTCTGCGCAGTTTCTGTACCTCCTTGTAACGAATAAAAATTACGCCTGAAATCAACAAATATAGCTCGAAGGCACAGAGCTACATAGTATGCCAAAACAAACTCTAGATGTGCGACAGGATGCGTGTCTCGACGTTGAACAATGCCCTGAACGTGTTGATGAAGTCGTGCAGGCGTACAAACAAGAAGCAACAACAGAATGGCGAGGAAGGGATTGAAGAAATATCATGAAGGTTTCGTAAGTTGGTCATGACGAATTCACAGCTCGGCGGTTTGTCCAGAGCATATATGGGTCCCGCGATATATCGCCCCCGGACTGCTTAACACGAGTACTTCGCCGTGCCTCGGGCAGTTTGGCAGTATTGTTCAAGTCCTGTTGAGAATAATGAAGTGAGACTGTATGTAATTGAGGGAGCTCTCGAGACGTACCACCAGACGTTTCCGGATCCCAGGAGCGATGTGCGGCCACCATTTTGTCAGAGTGTTCTTGAGTGCAAGTTCGCGATTTCCTTTAGGGTTCAGCCAAGCAGCAAAATCATCCACCTGCGAATACAACATGTCAGTGTATCATTGAGATCCACCGGTGGTGGACAGCTTACTTCTTCCAAGTCAGTGTACACCGCCCACTCTCCGATACCCAACATGCCCTCCTCTCCTTCTTCTTGTAACCGTCGCTCTTTGACATTGACATCCAACCGCCTGTTCAGAATGTCTTGATCGAAAACACTTGGACCCTGGACAAACAATCGTCCTGTACCATACTGAACGATTCCCCCGCTGCCCAAGAGAGAAGCCGAGCCCATTCCATCGAACCACCAAATCCTGTTGTAAAAACGATCTCTGCCCATGGGTTTGACGCGGATCGATCCCAGGAGTTTTCTGAACTCCCGTTCAATTCCCTCCAGCCGCCGTTCGAGTTTATTGACTTCCTCATCAAGGCGACGATGCTCAGCCAGGGCCTGTCGAACTGACGCGTTCCGTGCCCGTGCAGCCTCCCGTTGTTTGGCGTGTGCTAGGCCCTGCGCTTTACGTCTGAGGTCTTTGGACTTGGAGTGTTTGACAATCCCAGACCCAGATTCGGATGCACCTTCAGAGGCTGAAATATCGGAGAGCTCGCTCATATCACCCATGGGCGTGTCGTCAGGCTCTCCATTGGGTGTCTGTTCTCCTTCCTTTGTCCCGTTGAGCAGCGTGTCACGGTCCTCGATACTACATATATTTAAGTCAAGTCAAGGAATTAAGACTGGAAGACGGTGTACGGACTATTGCTTCCTCTGGCGGTTTACTTCGATCTTCTCTTTCCTCAGGGCAGTCAGTTGCTCCTCACAAGTCTCCATATAAGCGTGAATAGCCTTGCTAGACACCGCAATATTACACATGAAGTGCAATATGGCTATCCTGTCTTCCGGTGGTAGAGTATGGTATCTAGCCCCTGGTGTCGAAGGGTGACTTAACCGAATGGGAGTTGGTGTTGACGCTCGTGATGTTGAGGGCGAACTAGGTATTTCTAGTGATGTATCAGGTGCAAAGAGGAGCTGAGTGAGAACCCGTCGGAGAGTTGGAAAATTTTCTAGGTTGGCATGCTGATAAATGAGCAATGTAAGTCAATTCAATGCCCGGAGGGATTTGGAGTCAGGCATACGTCTTTGAGACACCCAACCAATGACTCCTCCCAGCCTTCTCTGCCATCGCCATGTCGGAGGGGAGCCCTCTCCCAGTTATTGCCCATGTCAGCCATAGCGGCTGTCAATTGCTCGATCGTCACGCCCAAGCCCTCGCCACCATCATCTTCTTCATCTTCATCTTTAAGCTCCATAAGTGATAACACCGCACTGTGACGTTGGAAAGTCACTGTTCGAAGGTTGTATATAAGGGTAGAATGAATTTCGGCGAGGATCTGACATGGTGGTTCGGCGACGGAATGGCGTAGCGCGTGTTCAAATTCGTCCAAAGTAAAGGTTGAGAGGTGCAATGGATGGCTATCAATAATTTAGATAAGATGTTTATATTGCGCTAGGTTGAAGACTCACCCGTACACCATCAAGAAATTCCAAGTCATCAGCATGGACTCGAACGTTCCGGGAGCATTGTTGAATGGCAGAGCAACGCGGCTGGGTACTGGTCGTTTGATCTTCATACCCGCCTTCTTCTCTTTCTCGGAGAGTGTGACGTCCAAGTCTTCGGTAGGATACCTGATAGGCTTCTTCTTTTTCTTTTCGGCCGCCAAACGTTCAGCGTCCTCTTTGGCTTTGAGTACCTTTTCAGCCCTCTCTTTTGCCTCTCGCTCCTTTTGCTCAGCTACCAATGCCGCATTTTTGGCTGTATCCAACTGGTTAATAAAACAATGCTTAGAGGAGACATGCACTTGCCTTTCTCTTCCTGCGCTGGAGTCATTTTCTTTGGCTTTTTGACAGGACCTTCCTTCTCTTCCCATACCTTCTTTCGCTTTTGTATCTCGCCCTTTTTGATATTCTCGACGCCCTGACGAGTTGCTTCAGGCATGATGGTGTCGACACCATACCGGAGTGCGACGGGGGGCTTCACAGTCCAGGGCGATGCTACCGCCGCATCACGATCCACGCAATCGCGAATGAACCGACGAAGGATGCTCTTTGAGAATGCAAGACGGTCACGGCTGGGGTAACGCGTCGACAGTCAATCAAGGGACGCGTGATAAAGGAGCAGGGGCAATACTGATGAGAGAATGACATGATGTGCAAACTTACCTCATCTGAGAGCATTGGACATCCAAAAAGCTGCCACTGTATCGCGCGCGGGCTTCTTTCGCAGACGCACCGTGTTTGTCGCGTCCCTCAAGCTTCTCTTCCTCTAAAATCTGCACTCTGTAATAGTATTTTGCAGGATCGTCGGCGGCATTGACAACTGTAGCAGCAATTTTGAGATCGCCGTAAATTTGATGCACCAGCCCATTAGGACTTTTCTTGGGTGGTTGTGAAGAAGTGGAAGCAATGGGGCCCTCGTGAGAATCTGGATTGACCAGGAACGAGACAGCATTGGGACGCGGAGGAAAGACTTCCAAGACACGAGCAAAGAACCTAGCATCGCGATCATTCATTCGAGTCGGCAAGACACAACAGAAAGATGGACATGGCTCACTTGTCTCCTTGAATATCAACATATACTTCTGCAACAGTACGCGGACGTCAGCGTCGAGCACACGCTGTTCGTTCAACGGGAAGGACACACTCTCGTCACGGAAGTAGCGGTCTTTGAAGCGTTCATACACGGCTTCAACCAGGTGGTCCAGACGTCCCATCACCTCTGCAGAGGGCGGCAATATGTTAGAGAGAGAACGACACGTCAAGCGCAACAAAACACCGGGGAGAAACGTACGCCATTGAACAGCCCGAAGGATGGCGGACTTCAAAGGCTCGGGAAACCTGGTATGCATTGTTCTGGCTTCCTGTTGCTCACTCTCGAGTGCCTGGAAGTAGTCCAAACCGCTCTTGCCCGTCACCTCACACTGGAACTGCTTGAGCCGGTAAAACGACATGCGCGCGGCATATGTTCTGCAACAGACAAGAACGTTGGAATGGTCAGCGAGGCTCGAGGGAAGGGTAGAGAAGATACATGCTCATAGTTGTCAAAAATCTCGCCGGTCTTCGCAAGATAATAAACGTCCCTGTTTGGATCCGCCTTGAGGCCCTGGAGGAGGGCATCGGAGGGCTCTGTGAGGAGCACGCGTTTGCGTCTGCAGGTAGGCATGTATGGGATGGATGGAGGGATAGGGGGATGATGGAGGGAAGGAAGAGAAGGACGGAGGGGGCGGGTGGCTCGAGAGGGCAATAGCTACCCCAGCGCGTAAGGCAGTGTGGCCTCGTCGAATTTTGGCCTGAGACATCCTCCGAATGCCAGGCGAGCCGCGGGTTCTTCAGACTCAGCCTCTCCCCTCTTGCCTTTCTTCCTCCATCAGCCCACCCCTCCACGCCCTCTCGCAGGGCTGGCACTTGCACTGGCAATCTCTCCACCACCGCACCTCGAATTCACCTTCTGATGCCTCTCACCCGACCTGCCCGGCTTTGTCCTTGTGAGCGCTCGTGGCCGCCCTACTTCTCAATTCCCATTACTGCTGTCGCGCGACGCAGATCGTCAAGGAGCTGACTGTATTGGAGAGGGTCATTGGATACATCGTAGAGTCTGCTACGTCCGTGGCGCGAAGGGTTCAGCAGGGTTCAGCTCAACGTTTCGAGCGATCGCGACGGCCTTTGCCTGGTCCCTTCGTTTTACTACGCGTTCTTCAGTCCACCTTCAGAATTTATGATCGCATCTCCTATATCGCATCCACCCTCTAAAGAAGATCGGATTTGTCGTGAGTACCAATGCATTTCTGTACAGTCCATGGTATACGTCGTGGAGAAGACTGCCCGATTTAGGTCGGAATAATTTCAAGTTCTGCGCAAACTCTTCGACGCAATGACCATATTCGGACAGGTCTGCGAACCACCGACAGTCGGTCTCCAGTCAACAAATGAGATAGGCATACTGGTAGACGCTGGTGTGCTACGGCTGCAAAGGACTCTCTGCTTTTCGTTGGCTAACGGTTTTCCGCCGTCGCTTTCTCTTGGGTCCCGATCTCTCTGTACTATCGTCTGCGGCAAGTTCTCGAACCCCATCATGTGCATGCCCTTCCTGGCGTTTTCTCTTTTCGCCGGCTTTCTCGCTCTGGACTGTTTTTGTCACTTCTCCTGATAGCTTGTCTTTTCCTCGCTCCTTGCTCTTGTCCTTTGTCGCTGGCGGTTCGACGACTTTTTTCTTTTTGATGCTGAGTGGGTTAGGGCCTTTGGGACCCTTCTTTTTCTTTTTGGCAGGCTCGGATACGGGTGCGGCTGCTTTTAGTTTGCCGATTTCGGAAGTGGAAGGAGCAAGGGATTGCTGCTCTGCCTGCAGAAAAATAATCATCAAGGCAGTGAAATAGATGCGTGAATGAACAAGACTCACAAGGTGTTTTGCGCGGAGGGTGGTGTCACTTGGAGGCTCGAGGATCATGACGGAGCGATTTATATGAAGGATGGGTACGCCGGGAATGGAACGAAGTTTGACGCGGAGCGGCTGGGACTGCGTTGAGACTACGTAGCGGTGCTTGTTCGTATCGCCTGTACAATTCATGCGAGCAAGAGCACAGACTTGTGAGCCATGTTCTGTAACGAGAAACAAAACATATACGCACCTATAACACTTGCGAGGCAATCATCTCCGGGAATGGCCTCCTTATGATTACATTTTCGCCTCTCGAACGTCTTTGCAAGATCAACAGCCGGTTGCTGGGCCTTGCCTTGCAGGTATAGTTCGTGAATACAGCACTGAGTGATCACTAGCCATAAGCTTCAATGTGAGCGTTACTTGGGCAATCGGGCATGCGTGTGAGAGGGTCGAAGACGCACTCGGTTTGATGGCCCCTTGAAGGACAGTGCCGAGCTGCTTAGTGAAGTCAAGCTTTTGCGAGACGGCATTTTTACACATCTCTGAGTCCACTGGTTATGAAGTACGTGAATCAATTTCTGGAGTGTAGAAATGCCTGACGAACCTAATACTTGGTAGGGTTGCCTGAAGCCGAACGAGAGGCAGTATAACGACATGAGCTTGCGGTACGCCTTGGCGCGTTTCTGACGCATTTTGGGTCAAGGAGCGGTACGCCGATGTAAGTTGTTGATGTTATGTGGGATTGAGTGACGGCCACAGAGCAAACTATTCGATCGAGGAGGATTAAATGAGAGCTTACGATGATTTCATTACATCCTCTTGTTTGGCTGTATTGTGCAAAGGCCTCTAACCTCTTTCCATCTTGGGCCACTACGCCGACTTTGCTGCAACGATTCGTCATGGTCCGTCTTGCAACGGTTCTGGTCCTCCTGAGGTACTTTTACCGTATGCTTCTTGATATATGGATTTAACAAGTGTGTGTAGCGCCTTGTATGCTAAGGTCTACTCCGTCGATGTGGCCGGTAAAATATCATGGAATGAGCACTGTCCAGGCATTTATGATCCACCTGCTCAGGCTCTCTTGAGGTGGCTGACCTTAGATGTTTGACTAGATGCCTCTAGTTTAGGACACGCAAGAGTAACATTAGATGGCTCGGTAGCATCAGGAAGCGTGACGCGAGACGGCCGCTTTCTCATGTACGTTCACGATGCCATTCCATAAAGTGTCTCTCATTTGGCATCATCCCTATTTAGTCCCAGCGTGGAACCAGGAACTTACATCCTTTCTGTTGTTTCACACAACCATCAGTTTGACAAGGTGATCTCTCTCCAACACCATCGTCACCACCACTTATTGAATCTGTGACGTCTCGAATGCGCAGTTCCGGATAGATATCCCCACCCAGTCTTCCACACCTGAAGTCCGAGCCTATGCCCCTGGAACACCTCTTAACCCTCCATCGTCCATCAAACTATCATACCCGATACCCATCACACCTCGCGGACAAAACGCCTACTTCGTTCCACCTCAATCTTTCAACCTCCTCGGGATGTTCCAAAATCCAATGATGCTCATGATGGTCTTCGGTGGTGTTATGATGCTTTCAATGCCATACCTATTGGTACGTCCGATGTTTTCATAGTCGTGTACGGATGCCCAGAGAATGGTTATGTGCTGACCCCTGCGTGCAGAAGAGCATGGATCCGGAGATGGTGCAGGAGTTTAAAGAGAACCAAGCCAAATTATCTAACTTTCAGACCTCGCTACAAAATGGGGATTTGAAATCCAGGTGCGCATTTCGCGCTACGCATGGTGTTTCCTGCTGAACGTTGTCTAGTTATTCTGCGCTAATGAGCGGCGAAGAGCCGCGCACTGTTGTAGCAACAGCAGCCGCCAAACAGCCTAATTCAGCATCGAATACGCCCAAGAATCGGGGCAATAAAAAGCGGCGATGAAGGTTTCAGGATCGATCTGTGCGTGGATGTTCACGTCAGAGCTTTTGTTTCGTGTCATGTGGCTGGATTAATTTACTGAGACATTATCTCTTTGTCTGCTCACTATCTCGACATGAGCTCATCATCATCTTAACGAGAGAATTCACAGTCCTCAAACACACAGAAGAATGCAGAGTGGTGGTCATGTCATTTACTGTGTATAACGAGCATTGATGTGTCTGATCAGCTAGTTGAATAGGACGAGCGGTCATCATCAAACCACCCATCGTGGAGCATAACCGTGAACCTCTATCGAAGTAGACGTAAGTACGTAACTAATAGCAATGTCATTAGCATATTAAGGCAAACGTGCTGAGAATCGTGGCAAGACCTAAGATGGTACATGTGGAAAGGTAGGCTAATTGTGGGGCGTGGATATGATACAGGGCGTCGGAAAATCGACAGGTATAGATCCAGGAGACATGGAGGAAAATAATAAGACAAGGTAAGGCAAAGAAAAGTGAAAGTGAGAGAAAGTGAAGAAAGTGAGGAAAGTGAGAGAAAAAGCAAAAGGATTGCCGGTGTCACAGACCCGGCTTCGTACACGTACACATTGGAACCAATACTGCCCATTTAGCTCACAGCCGTCTTCAGTCCTACGCACCATCAACAGAGACACGGTGCGCGGCCCTTGAAGCCTCCGTCGTGCCCAACCTCCTCCAGCGCTCTATCAGCCCAACGCGCTTCTTGTCCTCACCTTCCTCCTGCCCTGACCGGGGTTTGCTGTTGGCAGCAGATGGCGACAAAGCAGACGATGTTGTGCGCCTATGCGTCTTGCCAGATGGCTTCTGTCGATTGAGTGAGAAAAACCGACGGAGGTTCGAAGGAGACTCTGCAGAAGGCTGAGCACTCGCCATTCCTCCGGGAGCATGGCCATTGGCTTTCTTCGCCTCCATGGCGTCAATGATGACGATAGATTTGGCAGCGGGAGACATTGTAGAAGGATGCGTGCCCGCACGACTTGCGCCTGTGTTCGCTTTAGCATTTCCGCTGGTGGGCGATGTTAACCGTAGAAGTGACGGGTCAGAGGCGCTTCGAATCCGCGCTGGCGAGGTGGTGGTGCGCGGAGGAGATATAGGACTCGTCGGACTGCTACCGGTGGGACCAATATTGACGAGGACCCAACCATCACCTTTAGGCCTTTCTTTCGCCCTCTCTCCTTGCTCAGAGGCACTCCTTTGTCTCCTCTGCGGCCGCGGCAGCTCTCCCAGCAAAGCCATCTCGCTCTTCCGATCAACCTCCGGCTGCACGAGTTCAGGCTCTCCGACCTTGACCACCTGGGTGATGGGTATCTTGTCCTTGCCCAGCCTAAGCTCTGGTAAATTTCCATTGCCACGTTCGTGCGCTTCCATAGACGGATGGACCTTCAACTCGGCCTGCTCTCCCTGTTTTTCTTCAACGGGACTCGCCCATCCCCCAGGGAGCTGCAACTCAGGCGTCCCCCGCTCCTTGACTGTAGCCTTTTCCTGTTCCCCACCTGTCCATGTGATCGGTATATCGTATGTTTGGCCCGTGCTCGAGCTGAACGCAGAATCACGGAACGCACCTGGTCCCAGTAAAGGTGGTGTTGTCGTCGAAGCGGATGATTGCGGAGACAAATTAGGACGAGTCGCAAGTATAGGGGGACGCGGTAGAGATCTTGGAGGAATGGGAGTTGACCGCGCTGTTGGCTGAAGATTCTCAGGGTCCGCAGCAACATGCGGAGACGAGGGCGCGAGTGCGCTCGCACCAGGTGGTGATGTAGACTCAGCAGCATAGTCCGTGATCGACGGAAAGTAGGGGTTTGGTGGAGCAGCAGTGTACAATACGGTCGGACCGGAGCCAAGGGGATATCGTTCGTCTCGTCGTCCTGATAGCCGGAATCCTCCTGCTCCAATACCGGTCATATCGATATCACTGCTGACGGTGCTGGGGAGGGGGAGGCGCACAAGATCGTTCTCGGTGCGCGGGAAGCTAGGGCCAGGCATGGCAGAGATATTTTCCTGCGAGTCAATTGAGACGCCAACTGAAACGGGTACTTGCGCGCGGGGAGCGCCTTTCCGCAAGACAGCGTGGTGCATCGACAGCGGTGAAGGCTGATGTACATGTCCATTCTCTGGAGTTATGCGTGTGTGAGCGTGTCCTTCAAGATGCGCATGATGTCCCAGATATGGAGACGTATTATACCTTCCATGGCTCGACGATGGTACAATCCCCTCAGGCGTCGTCGCTCTGAAGACGTCACCTTTGAGAAGATCTGTTTTAGAAGAGGATGCATCAGGGGAGGGCCCGTGTGAGACACCAGTGAATATCCACAAGTCTTTGACACGGGATCGATTCGCTATAGATATGGAACAAAGAAGGGTAAAGCCATAGGAATCTAGAGATCCGAGGAGAGCGAGGACCTGACGAAGGGAATCCGTTGCGAATGTATCCTCCTGAAACCCTGAGGCGCAAACAGTGAGTATAAGCTATGATCAGCAGGGGGGGAAGGTAAATCACATTTGTACCCTTTCAGTTTGAACTCAAAGACCGTGTCGCGAATTTTCTTTTCTGAGACAACACCCCGCGGCCATGCGGCGCGGACAGTCTGCAGAATGGCTGGAGTAGAATGAAGAGGAGGTGATATGACACGCAAGGTCGTAGCGTTAGGGAATGATATCGCGAACGGGACCTTGAGGGGGCGATTGAGGGTTGCCGAAGATCCACGGCTGAGAGTAGACGAGGGTCGAGGTGATGACGATGAGGAATGAGTGGGTGGAGAGGTATGGGGCTTCGAAAATGCCATAGCGACGCGATCATCCTGTTCGCGACCATAGTCGATAGTGGAGAGGAACACGAACCCATTCTGATAGAGCAGAGCTAATATGTCTACCAGTAGCTTTTCTGTGAAAGTGCTCTTTGGACTCGCCCACGGCTTGCCTTCAAGGCTGAATTCGCAGAAATTCTGTATAGCATCCTCACGAAAAGAGGTAACGAGGTGGTCGCGGTCGAGAAATGTGCGAAGCGCAGATATGAGTGGTGGAAGAAAGTTGTAGACTCTGATGCAAGCAGAGCCCGAAATGGCGAGGATAGAGAATGTGGAAGGGATGCGATCGTCGCGTATGAATTCTCGTCTTGGAAAGAAAGCAGGATCCGAGCCTGAGGGCGTGTTAGACTGTGCTGGCGACTGTGCCATGGTCATTGAAGGAGACAAAAGTGAGATGAGAGAAACGTTGGCGCCGTCACCTCAAACACGCTCCGCCTCCACTGACGTCATAGCCACGACTGTTTCTCCACAGCTATAGGCGGCCCTGCATACATTTGTCGACAACGACCGCCAATGTCGTGCTTCTTTGGTACACAGCGCTGCTGGTTTCAAGGGCACACATCAAACATATTTCCTCATTCGTCAAGTTGCACTGTGCAAATTGATGCGCACAATTCATGATTTCCAATGTGTGTACAGATTCAGCTCTGAGATCCCAGGCAGCACGAAAGTTGGTAGGGCGCGACTGTCTCGCAATGTGTCAGAACGTGGGGGGATGGGAGGTTATGCAAAATGATGCGCTTTGCGAAGGAGTCGATGTGTGAGCAGGTGCTGAGCCCAGGATAGTCCCTGCTGAATATGCGGCTACGTATGGGAAGCACCCGCGGATCTTCCTAACAATCATGTAAGTACATTCGCACAGGGAGAAGGGATAGGCAAACCGCACGCCAGATTTGCGAGTTGACGGCAGTGTGATAGGATCACTTTATATTGAGAAGCGAGACCACATGCACTCAAGGTTCATGTCTGGGTGCGCGCCTGAGAAGCCTTCCGCAGATTAGTAGGCCAGTAAGAGTATATTCCGTTTGTAAAAGAGTCTATGACCGGTTCCACCCAGGATTTCTGTTCGCAGAATCGACCTTGTCCATAGACAGCTCAGGGCCCTAAACTCGATGCGCCCAAAACGAAGCGTACTGGCCCAGATCTGGAACAAGAGCCGCTATACAAAATCAAGTGAGATGTGGGGGAGTTTGTGTGCGTTGGTGAGCTTTAGTATGGTTAGTCACCGTCACCGTGTTAAAGCAGTTGTCCTGTCAATTGAGGAGGTCATGGTGTTGTGAGTCCCGGACAGCTCCGGACCGAAGTGTGAGCGTCGGGCCGCCACCTCCGTCTCGAACAGCGGGCCAGCATGCGTGACACCCTCCACTTAAAGACAGAGATGGCTGGATATAGCTGTCCGCCTCTCGCCATCGACCTCGCTGCCTACCTGCATAAATATTTGGCCTTTGAGGATGTCTGACGGTCTTAAGAAATTGAATGTTTTGATGTGTGAGTGATCCAACATCCGTGTCTGGGAATGCGGGTGCTCATGAAATGTTAAACTAGGTGGTACCGTGAGTAATTTAGAAAAATCTTCAGAGCCGGGACCCTCTGGTTAACGTGAAATTGCAGGGGGAGTATACCACCGGATGGACAGGATCAGGCGCGTCGAAATCAGACAAGAAGGTGAACGGTCGCACTACCAAGTTATGCGCGCTGATCGTGCTGACCCATGTCGATAGATTGGCGTCAGTACCTTGTCTTTTACTTGTTGTGCCCAAGCATGATTGAAAATGACAACACAGGTTGTAGGATTAACTCTGTTCGACCTCCGCAGACTGGGCAAGGTTCGATTGCTCGTTCGATCTGCTGTTGGGTGTCTCATCCGTTTGTACCCCAAATCTATCCAGGTAGACAAGCTTGGTATGGCAGGCGTTAGCGGCGGCAAGTTCCCCGCTATCAGACAGCATCTACAGGAAAACATTGCACATGTGTACAAGGATATGGATATTTCGTGAGTTCGCACACGTTACCTTTTAAGCCACTCTGTCTTATGATTTCTGATTTCTGCAGATTTGACAATTTTCCGGAGGAGGGAAAAACAGATCCGGAGGCTTGTACGTACCATGGACAGGCGTAGGTTGATGGCAGTGTCTGACGGTGTGAACATCTGACATGCAGACAAGACAGCGATTGATGGGCTTTCACCTGGAGATGCAGTCATCATCTTCACACCAGATAGTAAGTTAAAATACTATTTACCCACCTGTTTCTAGCAGGACTCAATCGGCCTAGGTACCCACTACCCCATCGCAAAGTACGCTCTGGAGCGCAGGTTGCACGTCCTCGTCACAAAACCGGCAACTCAGCTCCTCTCGCACCACTTGGATCTCATCGCCCTTGCAAAGAAAAACGATGTTGTTTGCTTTGTCGAGCACCACAAACGGTTTTTTGTATCTTACCTGCACCTTCCATCACATTCATTGATGTTTCTGCCATGGCTAGGTTCGACCCTGTCTACAGCGACGCGCGAGCGCGCGCAGCACAGCTGGGCGAGTTCAATTTCTTCAACGCGTGGATGAGCCAGCCGAAGAGCCAGCTTGAGACATTTCGCGCGTGGGCTGGGAAAGACTCAGATATTAGGTGCGTTGACTCGCAGAAGTTGTACGGCGTTTGAAGCCGAGGATCCTTGCCTTCCACCTATAGCTACTACCTCTCATCCCATCACATCGATATCTGCTGCTGGATTCTTCAGGACAAGGCGGTCCCCACGCGCGTCGTCGCAAGTGCTGCAACAGGCATCGCAACGAGCGAGCCATACAACTGTGTTCCCCAGACGGAGGACACGATCACGCTCCTCGTCGACTGGCAGTCGATCGGCAGCTCCAAGCATAAGGGCACCGCAGTTTATACAGCGTCCTGGACTGCGCCGCTGAAGGCTGGTGTTCATTCGGCACAGCACTGGTATTATATGGGAGAGAAGGTACGGTTCAAAAGATTGCCGTCCGGTGCCATGCGCCTCGAGCGATTGCGATTCTGACGCGATCTCTTGCGCTTACGATTACGATAGGGCGATATCACCGTCGATCAAGCTCACCGCGGATACGATGTCACGGTCGACGAGACCGGGAAATCGTGGTACAACCCGTTCTAGTGCGCTTTCTCCTGTCTCCTTGACTCCTCTCCACACGCTGACATCCATGTCGTCTGGGCCTCCAGCATGAAGTACTCACCCTCGGAGAGCGGGCACTTCGATGGCCAGCGTGGTTACGGCTACGTCTCGATCGAGAAGTTCATCGACGCAGCGCGAAGCGTCAATGCCAAAGAAGTCGGCCCAAGCGAGTTCGACAAGCACGGGCTGCCCACGATTGCGAACACAGTGCTCACGACCGCCATCTTGAATGCGGGCCGTATCAGCCTCGACGAGAAGAGGGCCGTGGGGATCAAGAAGGTCGGAGAGCAGTGGGTTCTCGAGTAAGCGCGCGAACACGTTCGTAACAGCAGGTAAAGGCGGGTCCTGTTATCGTCAAATACGACGTGTATTACTTATGGGAATAGCGGTACGGGTATAAGAAGAAATGTGAATATGTAACCTCTCACAAGCAATAGGCGCTCCGACGTCAACAGCGCACACGTACATTCGTGTGTGAGCCTGAGCTTGAGCTTCGAGCAGCGTAAGAGAGTAGTCAGTCATGTACGCGATCCTTCTGATGCCTGATGATACTGGCCATCGCGAGCGTTCAATCACACAACCGTCGCCTTCTTTTCGTCCCCGGCCATCCGAGGAGTCAGGGAGATGTTAAATGCGTGCTAGTGCGTTCGGAGGTTTTCCGAGTGAGCATGGAAATGCAAAGAGAATACACAGGAGCAGGGAGCATGTTGGAATATGGAACCGTTGTAATTTCCGCAATATTCGTGACATCGAGCGCTGTGCTGGAGCTTGACTGCTGATAGGTGAGGTTTCTAACAGCAGATATGATTTCGCCGGGAACTGATGTTGATAAGTTATTGGTCGGACAAGGCTGAGCAGTCAGAAAGCATATGAGAGCATATGGTATCCATGTCATGCTCCATTGAACGTACCTGACTCTGGAGATTTCGCCGACCGCCGTGCCTTTATTGCGCCAAAGGGTGTAAGTCATGTCCTCTCACAAACCATAGCTGCTTGGCGCATAGCCAATTCCGATAGGATCATCTGTACGGAACGCAGGTTTAGTTCAATGATATTAATGAAGAATGGAAGTCTAGTAGACACTCACATGTATCTTGTGACGGCAAGCACTGTCAGGCCGAGCGCGATACAGCTATCCGACGCTCGCCATCAAGGATGTGAATCACAGGTTCAGATTGCCTCATCAAGCTCAGTAAGTCTTGCGCCCAACACGGATAAATGCGATTCAGGAACCCTTGTTATTGTATAGCTGACACTCTGCGCGAGATATGACGATGCAGCCCTTCAGGTCGGCGATGTAAGGACGACAGGGAGTCGGAAGACGGGTGTTGCAACACGATGATGTGAAATATAACACAGTGGGCGAAGGTAAAAGATAGAAGAGGATGATGATGGGAAAAGGACTCGAGTTCGGATGATGATGAACGGAGAATAACAAGGAATATGATAAGTCACGCCATGCGATAGACCATCAGAAGTGTACGGCCGAGAAGTAAAGACGAAAGATAGGTATGGTAAAATGAAGAATAAAATAAAATGGGAGAAGGAATAAGACCAGTGAAAGGGGGCTGTTAGGCTGTCAACTTCACACGTGAGAGAACTAGAAGAAATAAGGGGATAATGGTGTGTAACGAAGATGAGGTTTGCATACGAGAGAGAGAGAGAAAGAGAAAGAGATTCGCAGAATGAGCGATTGTGGTGTTGTGCATTGGGAGTCGCTATGCCGTACACGAGACAAAGACGAAGAGAATGAGGATCCGACAGAGGAGTCCGTTGGTTGTACATGAGGGACACAAAGGCCAAATATACACGGGGAGGTCGAATGCGATCAGGATACCTCGTTGCTTTGTGTGGGACATGCGTCTCCGGTCGAAGATAGCGATGGAAGATTGAGGGGGTGAAACAGTGCAGAAGAAAGAGAGTATGCATGGATGATGAGGATTGCAGAGACAAAAATTGCACGAGACCGATGCGTCGACGACAGGCGTGTGTGGTGATACATTTTGCGGGATGTGAATGTGTGCACTCAAGGATGAAGAGGAGTGTGTCAGGATCGCGATGGACCGCGACGGGATGACGGACCGTCGCCGTGTTTTAGACACCTATGCCACCATCGTACGAGGGGAAGGGCCATTGAGGGCATGTAGGGCGGGACGACCGAACGTGACGAAGTCGTGTGGTAAGAACTGGTCCGGAGGGTTCTCTGAATGTTGCTTGTTGACCGCTGGCTCAAACTTGGGGGACGATAGGTTCTCCTTGTCGTCGTCAGACATCAGCGAGCCGGAGAAGGGATCGCTTGAGAACCCCGGGCTGGTCGGAGTGGCAGGCATATCGTCGGAAAGATCGGAGACGCTAGTCGCGGCACTCATCGGCGTACTGGCAGCAGTCATGGTGGAGCGAACGGGTGTCAAGGGGAGGGGGAGGGATGGCCGAATATAACGTCCTCCTTGTAGGTAGTATTGCACCACGAACGTCGACGCCTTGGCGTAGAATGCGTAGGAGTATTTCTTCACCAAAATCTCCGATAAATCGTCGACATGGTTCGCGAGACGATTGTCGAGAGAATCGACGATCTCCATGCACTCCTTCGTCTCTTCCTCAAACATCCAGCCTCCTTTGCCACAGAGATACCGGGCGAGTGTCAATGATCCACGGGCGATCGACGACGGCGGATACTTGACAAACTCTCGGTAGAACAGAGTAATCTCCATCAAGAAGCGCGCGACATGCTGGACGCGTGGTTCCTCCATGTACGGTACACAACACATGAGCCGGAGCCAGGCTTCAGCTGTTGGGTGGCCCAACGTCCATTGGATGGTGGCGAGAACATGCCCCTCCATCTGGATAAAGGCGGACTCGTCATAGGCCTCGCGGCAAAAATGAACAAGTTCTTGAACAGTGGGCACACGCTCCTTCGCGTCCTCGAATTTGGCAGCGATCCAGAGCGCCGCACAACCGACCAGCTGGTAGTGTTTGATGTAGACTACACGGCGGGACACATATCGATCCACAATGTTCAGCGTGAGGTAGAGCGTCTCGGGGCGCAGTCGAAACGTGAAATGTAGCTCGACTAGAAATTCCACTAGGCAAGGTCGCATACGCCACGTGATTTCTGGTTGCTGGTCCATGGAAGTGGTTGAGCCCATCGTGTAGCGCTGGAAGACGTGAGCCCGGGACGAGGAGATCAGTCGGAGGCACGCGACTGACCTCCATTTCATGCATATAGTACCGCACTTCTTCGCGGTATTCGTCTTCGAGCAGAACGCCATCCCTCCTCATAGCGGCGAGCTGCTGTTCTCGCTGGCGCTGGAGCATGAGCTCGACGCGTGCGGCGCGAGGAGACTTCCGGGAAGAAACTGGAGGGGAGCCTTGCCTGCGAGACTTGGAGATGCCATTCGGAGATGGACGTTTCTTGGAATAGACACTTGAGCGCGCCGCTCGGGTGGAGGAGGTGGGAAGGTCCTTCATGTTGGGTGCGGTAAGGGAGACGAGGGCGGATTGAGGTTGAAGCGGGAGAGGGCTAGAGGTAGGGGGTCGATGAGAGAGAGGGGGGGTGGAAGAGAGAGGGTTAGCGCATGCGACGACAGGAGGGAGAGACATGGTGCAAGGCTATCGCGCTCGTCGCAGGGGACGCAAGGGACAAGATAGAGGGAAGGAACAAGAACGGGAACCGGCGAGGACCATGGGCCACGGACATAAATGGACAAGCCATGACCCAAAGCAGAGGGGGGAAGAGGAGGGGGAGCTCTTGGGCGACCCTCCAAGACGAGACGCCACATCGAGACGGCAGTGGCACTTGAGACGATCGCGGGGCATCACTAGACCAACAGCACTCACCAAACGTAGGATACGCGGGCTCTTCGGTTTTGGGGTCGGTCGAGCGTCAAATTCGCCAAAAAAGGACGAGGAGCAGTGGGCTGGCGTATGTGCGATGGCAAAGTCGACACACGGCAGGGCGGGGCGGCGGCGGCGGCAGCGGCGGCGGGAACGGGGACAGGGACAGGGACGGGTGCTGGTCTGGACGTGATCCAGGGCGGGAGTCGTTGTGGTCAGCGTACAAAGTCGTGAAAGATATGGAGACAGGAAAAGAGAAGAAGCCCACGTCGGAGACGACGAGGGCAATGCGAGTGAGAGAGAAACCAGCGAAAACGTGCCCAACAAAAGAAATATAAGCGCGCCGGAAAGCCGGGCTCCCTCGTGTGGTCGTAACATGGTCGAAACGAGCAGTGTGAAAGGCCGAAAAACATGCACTCAGCCCCCTTCAAATTGTGAAAGGGCCCTTCGTCCCGGCCGCAGCCCGACCCTGTCATCGATGTCTAATCGCACCCGCATCTCTCCTCATCTGATCCTATCTGCAGGCGCCCGTCTCTCTCGCCTCCTCTGCACAATGACGCAGCACACACACGGCACGTGGGGGGCCTCTATGCTACAGAGCCATATACCACCGATGATGCACGCATCGTCGCGATCGCAAATCCTCCCCGACACCGCGCTCGATGACGATCGGCCATCGGCCCGCACCCAATTCCATTTACGGCTTTCCCACACCCCCACGTTTCTCGACATCGGCAAGAGCGCTTATGACGTAGGACATGCCTCACCAGATGTTGCTTTGCTCCAGTACGCTGCAGTGAGTTCTGTCCATCCACAGCAGCACGTAAAGCCTTCGTCAACTCAAGTTCGCGACCCACAACAATGCCGACAATGTTCTCACCTGCGACACAATCGGGCAGCTCTAAGCTTCCGTCTGAAAATCCCGTGGCAGACAGCGTATCAGCTCACTCTCGCAACGTTGTGTTGGGCAGTAGGCCAAGGCTTACAGCAGGGGTTCCGATAGATAGCGAGGGAAACGACGGGCGGGTCTCGACGACGGTCGGACGGATTAGACGATGGCCACGGTGTAAGTAGTAAGCTTGCTGTATTAGCTGGTGGAATGCGAAAGGATCGAGGTCGAACGGATGAACGAATGAATGACTGGGTGAGCTGTCTGTCTAGGGCGGAAGAGCCGAGAGCTTAAGGCCGCAGAGTGAAGGGTCCCGAGCAGCGATGCTGGGCGGTCACGGTGCCGACCCCGCAATACCGAAGGGAGCAGGTAAAGGTCGGGGTGGTGAGGAAAACGAGTTGAATATCGCCGACGCTGCCTTTGAAGACGGATGGGTCCTGCAATGCGCGAAGGGCGTGTTTTGTTGACAATGCAAGATGTGCTAACCGGTGATATTACCCCTAAGTATGTACATGAGAAATTATAACACCACGTTTTCTGCCTTTCGGCAGGCCGCAGAGTCTCGTCAGTGATTCGCCCATAATGCGTGTGATACTCACGTAACGTCAAGCTGAATCTGTTGTCGCGTGGCCTCGTGTTCAGCGCGTCCTCCGTCTCTCTTAGAAAAGACGTTCAGCTCTGTCTATGTAAGTGTCTGCAAGACACTTATGAACGTATGAACAACCAGTCCGCAAGCTAGACGCATCTCGCAAGTCGAGTCGAGACCAAACCACTGGCGCTTGCGATCCGGCATCCAGGCGGTCCAGATCTTCGGGTCTGCCTACTTATCGAGACGTTAGCATCAGCTTGGTGTGCACGATTTCAGCCGACAGCAGTTCATTTCGATTTATAGATGGCAAGTAAGTCCCATGGACCGATAATCTAGGGCTTCCGGACCAAATCTGCGTATTATTACATGCCTTTCTTCGCAACCCGCCACCTTCCTTTTGACCCACCCAATGCCCTCCCATCAATCACGTCTTATCAGCCATCATCGCCCCACTAAGGCTTACTTCCATACTCACTCACAGATCTGACGTACGCGGAGCTCCTTGGCAGCGGCCGTCGTATTCATAGCATGGAGGAGCCGAACAGGCTTGTTCCCGACGGATACAGAGGCTACCCACTTATCCGCGACTTGAAAATGGGTTGCAAAATTCCCTGGGTTTCCGAGCATGGCTCGAACCTGTCCTTGGCAGCCGATTCGTCGTGAACCGCGGACAACGCCCGCAAAGGCACGCAGATCACGGTGGCGAGAGCGTAGCGATGGAAGGGGCAGACCAGACTAGCGCCGTCCGAGTCGGTTCAAATGTGGTGCAGGGCGGTCCCGAAGCCTCCGCTTGGCTCCGGATAAGTACACGTGGTGCCGACCCCGCGTAGCACGGTTCACATCGATCTTCGGACACTGTATAAGAGCGAATCGACAGCCGCGTTCTGAGGACCGGGTGCAGAGCATGGAGGCAGAAGGTACGCTCGGGGGAGGTGGAAGGCGAGTCGTGGGCGACGGACGCCCTCTAGAGCGACGAAGAGGTGAGAAACAGGCTATCTTGGCGGTATCATATGCCCGAAGGCCTGAAGGCCTAAAGGGAGCAGTCGACCGGACAGGCCAGAGGGAGCTCACGAGCATCGCGCGAGTTCTCACGTCTCCACGGCGCCTATCAGGGAATCGACGCAACTTCTCGGTGCATGCACCGCGCGCAATCCGAGCCTGACGAGTCTCAGAATTGGGCGCTATCGGTCGCGACCGCAGCACGCGAGCGATCGTATCTCGAGATGCTCGTATTGTCCCTTCCTTCTCGAGAGCGAGGCGCAGCAGCCGTCGCGTACTTACACAGGGGGAGGCTGGAGATGTGGGACGATGTGGGCTGCTGTTTTGGTAAAACGTGTTGACGTGGCGAGCGTAAGCTGGGACAGGCGAGTGCCTGTGGGGGCATGCTTTAACCGTATGCGGACGCACTCGGCCGAGCCGCCCCGCGGAACAGGGAATCTGAGATCTGCACTCCCGATGGGAGCCCCGACGCGCTGGTGCGACAACTCTCTCCATCGCTGGCAACAACTTACCATATGCAGACAAAGTAACTATGGGCTATACAGAAAAACAACGACTGCCTTGCTTTCCAGAACTCTATCATCCCTGCGCGAACCAGTACACGGATTCCCGCCCTCGAGCTCCACACCAATGCAGTTCAGGCTTTACCTTTCTCCTCAACGAGCATCGATCGTAGCCCGTTGTCATTTCCAAACCCGGAATGCCCAGATTTGTACAGCAGAGAGCGCCTTCCGGCCCCCTTCGCGCCTTCGACCTTCCAGTCTATCACTCTTTGAATGATCTCCTTGATGATTCCTTTTGGGCTGACGTCGATTGTGGGGGGTTATGCTCCTATTTGCGAACAGCCAGGTGACTTTGCGTTTCTGTTCTCGTGTGAACGCACCGTGATTGACGCGTGAGGAGACCCTTGTCGCCGGAATGCATCATGCCAACGCCCGCAAAAATCGCATAAAAGCACCGCCGCGACACATCGGTCTCAACCAGGATCGAGGCATAGGCAGACATTTGCCAAGTATGCCAACAAAAATTAGGACTACTAACTGTCCCCATATCGCCACGTAATATAATACTACTCTGGGATTTTAAATGTACATGCAGCATCTAGCCGCCAATGTCCATCGTGTCTCATTAAGGCTTGCGATTCTTACAATCAGGAGATACGGGGAAAGGGTGTGATATGCGTAACAAAAAAGGAAACAGACCGATGAACCACCATTGCACTGTTAAAGACGAGAGTATACTGAATGAGAGAGAGAAAAGGAAAGGAAAGCAGTAAACAAGACAAAAAATGACGAAACGAAAGGAAGACAAATAATCTACACCCGCGAGCGCGAAAGTGCGTCTGCGCAGTCCAATGGGCGAGGATGAGCGATGAAGTAGAGCGAACAATATTCAAATAACTGGGCGCGTGCGCTCAGTTACGTGGAGGGCCACCCATCAACAGAGCCATGATATCATGAGCAGGCTGGCTGGTCGCACCAGGCGGGCCTTGCTGCTGAAGATGCGGGGGTAGGAGGTGAGGCATCATGTGCGGCGGGAGCTGCTGTTGCTGCTGTCGCATCGTCAACTGCTGAGCTTGGTGCTGGGCCTGCAACTGAGCATTGGGGCCCTGCTGAGGCCCAAATCCACTTCCGGGACCACGAAGACCACCGCCAACGACAACGCCGCCACCCATTCCGAGTAGTTGAGCCTGTGCCGGCCCACCACGAAGGTCCATTTTGTTCGGGTGTCCGAGTCCCACCATGGGGTTGTGGCCAAGCGGGTTCTGCAGTTGATGAGGGCCTGGCGGAGGTCCACGCATCTGCGGGCCAGCGGAATAGCCGGCATTCCCGGAGAAGTTGTTGAAGGGTGGGGTGGGACCATTGCCAGGAATACCGCCCGACGACATTCCCATGGGCGAGCCCAAGAACTGTGAAGGCTCGTGAGGTGGACGCCCACCGAGATTCGCCAAACCAGGGGGTAATCGTTGCTGAGGAAGGACTTGCAACTGCGGGTTCTGCACGGGGATCGGCGAAGTTCCGTTGCGGAAAGGTTGTTGAGGAGGTAGACCAGCATTACGCTGATTGCTTGCCTGGTGTAAGTACAAGGATTGCATCTGGCTAGGGCTCGGGTACATCTGATCCATGTTGCGCTGAGGCTGCAGACGCGAGTGAACGCTGAATGCCATAGAGTCATCGATTTGGTCATGGAAGAGGTTCTCTCTTCTCGGTGGAGGGATTGAGCGTAAACCAGGGACCATACCATCTGGGACAAAATTGCGATCGTCGAGGCGGTTGTCATAGAGGACATCAAGGTTACGAGCAGGAGTAAAATTCTGCTGTGGATGATGCACTGTATGCATGTTCGATGGCGCCTGCCCGTATGAGCCATTATTGACAGACGACAGCTGGTTGAGAGTGTTGACATTGTTCAGTCGTTGACCCTGTCGCAAACAATCAATTCACGAAGAATGAAACGACATCAAAAGGAGAGCACAAATACCTGTGTAGAGCTCTGCAACATCGCAAAGATGTCCTCCATGGTCCTGCCATCGCCGTTAGCGACATTGAAAATATCGTTTGTGCTTCCTGTTTCGTGCCGCCGAACTGCCAGAGGCGACGGGGATGAATGACCTATGATATTTTGCCCCTTTACCATACCTGAGGCCTGCGCGTCCCGTGTCTTGCCATCGAAGAATTTGGCAAACCGACTGCCCTTTGGTTGAGGATATTGAGATCCGCCGGGACCATTGGAAGAGAGCGGGCCGTCAAAGGATGGACTGTGATTAGCTAGGCGAAGACCTTGACCCGTCATAGGATTGACCCCGCTCAAGTCGGAATACGGAGATGCAGACTCAGACGGGATACCGAACTGTGAGCGCTCGCCCATTGAAACCACCGACTGCCGCCTTAATGCCTCCGCGTGAGCATATGCTTCTTGATCTTCTAGTGAGTATGAAGACCTCGCTTGGTGATCAAAGGGAGAGAAGCCACGCTGAGAACGGGATATATCAATGGTAGGACCTCTCATCGAACCGTTGAGCATATCGTTTTCAGATCCCATACGGGAGATGTCAGACGAGAATGGGCTCGAGGTTAACGAGTGCATGCCAGGCTGTTGCTGAGGAGGTTGCGAAAGGCCTGGTGGAGGATTCACAGAGGCAAGACCCTTAGCCGAACTCGTGACCGAAGGCGTACGAGAACCAAAGGAAAGAAGACGAGAACCCGGAGGAGGATTGAACTGCGCAGGGATAGGCGACTTGATCAGACCGCTCGCGGTTTTTTCCATAAGCTGGTTCTGGACCGATGAGCCTTCGGACGGGGAAGGGTTAGGGAAGAAACGAGAGCCGACGACCTGTGGTGACTCCAAGGGCGTCGATGGCTTGGGTGCACCAGGAGGGGCGTGGTCTGCCGTAGAAGGGGTGACGATGGAGAGCAATGTTCGACGGCCGTCGGAAGGCGATTCGGGAGTGAAATGTGGTGCGGGACTGTTTGAAGGTTGAGGTAGGGTTGAAGCGTGAGATTGGCCGTGCGTAGCAGTGGAAACAGTATCACGTTCAAAAGCGTCTTTAGCTAATTCGGGGCTTGGGTGAGGCCACGAAACTTGTCGAATTTAGGAAGTGGTGCTTACCGATGGAGGTTCCTGAACGCCCAGGTTGCTCCTTTGCCTTAGCAAGTGCCACAAAAAGAGGATCTGGAGCGGGGGAGGAGGCCACGGGGGTGTCTGCAGGGCCCTCTGAACCAGCGTCCAACTTCTTCTTATCATCCTCACGCCTCATCAGCATCTTGAACAGCTGGATTTCGTCCATCTGGGGAGCCGTCGTAGCCGTGGTCTCAGACTTTCCGGGCTCATTCGAATCGCCCTCTGCTTGCCCCTTGCCAACCTCGCTCAATTTCTCCTTCTGCTCTTTCTCCTTCATTCCTTTTTTCCAGGTCTGAATGCTGTCAAGCTCTCCGTCCGCCAACTTGCCTCCTAGAATTCCGCCAGATGAGTTGCTGGCAGGGATGTAGGTGTCCATCCAAGCAGGCTCCTTCTCCTTCTCTCGCTCCCGATCCTTGTCTCTGCGCTCGTCCTTGTCTCGGTCTTCTCGACTAGCAGCACGTCTTTCCCGACCACCTTGTCGCTTTGCGCGACCTTCCCGGTCGTCAACGATGTTCCAGCGGTCACGGTCGCGCGGCCTGTCGTGATCCCAAGCTGCTTCGCCTCCTGCGCCATTTCCCTTATCCTTGTCCTTGTCTCTCTCGCGCCTGGCCAGTCTCTCTTCTCGCTTCCCATCATCCCTCCAACGCCTAGTATCATCAGTGGTCTCACGATCGTGATCTCTGTCGCGTCGAGGAGGATCATCTTTGGTTTCTTTGCGTCGTGGATGATCATCATTGTCTCGGCCTCGGTAACGGTCTCGGTCTTCGCGATCACGGTCTCGTCGAAGGGGAGAAGGGTCACGACGGTTTCTCGACGAGTCACGAACACGGGAACGTGGTCGATCACGGTCGTCACGATCTCTGCGCAGCCCGTCCGCCCCTACAAATAGAGGACACACGTTAGCGGGACGATGAATCACAATATGAAGACTCTAATTATAGGCAAGCAAACTTACGATCGTCGCGACCTGACAGACAGCAGTCAGAATGAGAAACCGTCGACAATGTGTGAGAATGACGTACCTCTTCGCCAGTCTTCACTCGTTTCGAGCTTCCGCCTCGGTGCTTCTCGCCCATCAGCCCTACGTGCCGCCCCTGGCCCAAGAGGGCTTTGGGCAGCTAGCTTACTCGTACCCGGGGTCAAATGAGGGGCAGAGTCTCTTTCTCGCGTTCGTAAATTGGCAGCGGTAGTAGGAAGGCCAAGCCGGTCGCGATCGTACTTGTCCGAAAGCTGCATCGAAGTTAGGCATCTCCTTGCCGGGACACTGTGCGCAACGTACACTTCGCAACCTCTCATGCCCTTCTTTGTCTCTGTCCCGTTCTCTGTCTTTGTCTCCATCTCGGTCTCGGTCTCGATCCGTAGTCCGAATGGATTGGTGCTTGAAATTGCCCATCTGAGAAGGCTGAGAAAGACCTGAGCGGAAGGTTGCGCGGGGAAGAGGTTCTACAGATGTTCAATGAGTGTATGTTAGTTGATCCCGTGCTCCGTTAGTGTGAACAGGCTTACCTCCATCTTCCTGATCACGACGAAAGCTGAAAGGGGGCCGCTTAAGCTACAGTCATGTTGGGAGCCGGACGTGACTCACCGCCTATCCCTAGCGGTGCTAGGTGCCGTAGAAGGTTCTGGTTCCTTTTTGCTGGATACCTGTTCATTCCAGTCCCTACAGAGATGTGTTACCTACGTGGTCTGTAACATACATAGTCACGTACCCGAACCAGTCCTTTAACGGTGGCATGCCGTCAGGTAGCCTCACCAGGGGAGACTTGTGCAAAGCAAGGCATTGAGCACGACTGTAGGTGATAAAAGGGCGAACGGGTTGGGGAGGGCCGCCGGAGAGGGATTCGTGTGTGTGTTGTTCGTCCTGAATTGAGACTTTTTCCATTGCGTCAGCGACTTTATCGGCCACGCCATCACCAGCAGCTGGCAACGACGTGGGCACGGATGGGGCTGCGAGATCGTTACTGTGGGCTGGAGACATGGCAGGGAAGGGACAAGAGGAAGAGGGGAGGCGATGGAGGTTTTGAGTTTGGGAGGACCCGTGAAGGCAGGACGACAAGGGTGCAAGCGCCCTGTCACACTACCGGCTCACCCAAATTGCCAGAATCGGACATTCTCTTCTCCTCTCTCTTGCCCTCAATATCGCTTTCTGCACTCTCCTGCACCCGCATCAGCTCCTCGCACGCATCACCTGCGGGAATGCACCAGCCCACCCTCAAGCATTTTATTCTGAAGCAGCAAGCCCTCGATCTGTTCCGTTCCGCCATCCGCGCCTCCCGATGTAACTATTCGCTTTCATGTTCACTGCTTCAACCGTCGGGCCTTATCATAAGTTCACCAGCGATTCCTGATGTCGTAGCCAGGAAGGAGACCATCGCTTGGATCCGTGGTGAATTTGAGCGGAAACGTCATCTTCAGGACGTGGTACTGGCTACGCCTTATTTGTCTCAGCTTTTGATCATCCTATGCATTCTCAGGCAGCTATTGAGGATGCCTTGAAGGCAGGTCGCCGTGACATGAAACACTACTTTCCTGCGTCTCGCTGATGATATACTCGGGTTCAGTGCGTAATGTCTTCTTTCCACTGCAACGTATATCTGGAACTCTTTCTTCATCAGGTACGCGCAACTAAAAGTGGTCCTCTGACGTATGTATACCAGCCCATTTCGCGGAAACTGCGATGGTATAGTCAAAGCCGAACTACATTTCTTCGCAATGGTAAATGTCGGCCTTTGTTGAGACTTTTGACGTCAGTTCCAATCCAGGTGCGTTGGGATTCCGGAGAGTCGCACTGAATTTGTACAATGATCGATGTCACTAAATTGCTTCTCGTTTACGGGTAGGCCATCGTCATTTGCCATCGTAATTGACGCATGATTAGCGTGTAGAAAAGTTGACTGTATTCATGCCGTACTTGATTGTCAATGATATCAAGGCTGCATGGTGAAGGGTTGTTATGCTGTTTTACATACATGTTTCAAAAATAACCAGCCGTGCTTGTGCCAATGACAAGCATTCTCAGACACAGAAGGGTGACCGGGAACGTAAAAGACTCAAATTTTGGTGGTCGTCGAGAGAAAAGATTGCAAGAGAGTGTGTCTCCAGGTGACAGTGGGCACGCGAAGCTCACGCCTGATTCCGCAGAACTAAAAGAATGTCAGGAAAACCCGATGAGATTATGTGTGATGATCGATGAATGCTCACTCAGAATTACGGAATCGCCTCTGAAAGAAAAGGTCATGAGTGTGTACGGCCAAGACTATACTCTGTGAATACTGACCTTAGGAACAACTTGCTAATGAACCGATCCTTGTTCACAGGCTTCTTGTTCTTTCCTTTTGGAACTTCGGTCCACATCTAAAACGCGTCTCAGCCGTAGCTCATATTATTCGATACACACACACACACCTCCTTGACATTCTCGAGGACCTGATAGTTATACGTATGAGTCCATTGGATCCAAAAGTGGTCAGAAAGGCACGCACCATGTTACTGTGCCTATCAAAGGCCTTGACGCGTGCAAGAAGCTTCTTGTTGTTTCGGAGGGAAATCAAGACTTGTGTGTGGTTTCTGACGGCTTGTTGCAGCACCGACAGTGGTCCTTGGCTGATCTCATGCTCCTCCAGCTGCCGCAACTGCGCCTCATCGAGCTCGGACTTCGGTATATGAACGTACTGACTGTGAGCATCCTGATTTAGCGCGATCTACGGTTGAAAGGAGCAAGGGGATAGTACCTCATTGTCGCAGAGGGTCAAGATATTCGTCTCGGATTCGTGTGGCGATGTTGAGGGCTGCTGAAGGAAAAGTTTGTCGGAGTGCGATCTCTGAGCATGCCGCAGCCGCCGGTCCTATCACATAGACGCAGGCCTGTATCTCAGCCCCGGCAGAATCAGACCCCGCTCGCTCGCTTCCGCCAAGGATCTAGGAAACAGAGTCTGCGCTTCTGCTTTTGCTCAAGTACTTGGCTTTACTTTCACTACCTTCAACTCCACTTCCCTCTCACAGATACCAAAAAATGGGTCGTTTAAGGCAAAAAGGCAAGGCTGGCGCTGCCAAAGCCTACATCACTCGCTCCATGGCGATCAAAAAGCTCCAGTGTTCACTGGCGGACTTCAGGCGGTTATGTATCCTCAAAGGTATGTGCGATCCGTGTAGCTCTGCCGGCTGCTTGCAATAACATTTCCTTCAATATGCAGGTATATTTCCGCGTGAACCTCGTCACAAGAAGCGTGCAAACAAGGGCTCGTCCGCGCCGACATCATTTTACTATACAAAGGACATTGCATACCTGCACCATGAGCCGGTGCTGGAGAAACTTCGCGAGCATAAGGCTTTCGCAAAACGATTGGCTCGCGCCTTGGGAAGAGGGGAGTGGAGTAGTGCTAAAAGTCTCGATGACCACAAGCCAGTTTACCGATTAGACCATATCATCAAGGAGAGGTGCGTCTTCCCCAGTTTGGAGTTCGGGAATTGTTCATAACGGCTGAGCATGTCTAGGTACCCTACATTTATCGACGCTGTCCGAGATATCGACGATGCGCTTTGTATGATCTTTCTCTTCGCTTCTCTTCCTTCAAACTCCCGTGTCCCGCCCGCCCTCATCGAAAATTGCTCACGCCTTGCCGCGGAATGGCAACTATATGTCATGCACACTCATTCGCTGCGAAGACTTTTCCTCTCAATCAAGGGCGTGTATTACCAGGCTGAAGTTATGGATCAAACTGTCACTTGGCTAGTGCCATACCAATTTACTCAAAATGTAGGCGCTCAGTATGCTTTGCGACTTACACTCAAATAACTATCCCTCTCATAAGGTTCCTTCCGACGTCGATGTCCGTGTTATGCTCACCTTCCTGGAGCTATACCAGACATTACTTGGATTCGTCTTCTTCAAGCTGTATACTGACGTCAGTCTCGTCTACCCTCCGCCATTAGACGTTACAAAGGAGGAGGCCGCTGCAGGTGTTGGGGCCTTCAGCTTGCAGGACGCTACGCACAACGCCGTGCCTGCTCCTGCTCCAAAACAAAAGACCGTGGAGGTTGATGGCAAGAAAATCTCGAGCAAAGACGTACGACAGACAATCAAGATAATATCTTCAGCACTCACAACATCAGATGTTGTTGACGTAGAAATGCCCGTCGTCGAATCGATACAAGAGGAAGTTGACGAGGATTTTGTATCACGACCGTCTGCATCGCATCCTGACGACGCCACTCCCGCTCTGCCAACACTCCACACACTCTCCACACTGCCGCAATCGCAACCATCCAAACTCTTTGCACCATTTGTCTTCTTCTTGTCCCGCGAGTCACCTCGTCCTATTTTCGAATTCATCGTCCGTTCATTTGGGGGGTCCATCGGTTGGCCAGCATCATCCGGAGGGGGTTCGCCATACGATGAGACCAACGACTCGATAACACATGTCATTATTGATCGGCCAATTGTGGAGAGATCAAACGAGACGGACGACGAGCGCGAACGTCGGCGCCGACGCAAGTATGTGCAGCCTCAGTGGGTCGTGGACTGCATCAATGCGGGGAAGATTCTACTGGAGGAACCATACGCACAGGGCAAGATTTTGCCTCCTCATCTGAGTCCTTTCGGTGAGCAGCAGGGTGCTTATGATCCTATGGCTGTGGATGGCGACGAGGAGGACGCCAGCGAAGCAGCCAGCGTAGCCGAAGATGAGCAGCAGGAGGTGGAGGACAGCAACGAAGAGACAGCCAAGGAAGCGAAGGAGACGGCTGCCCTCAAGGTTGCGGCGGCTGCAACCGATGATATTGGTGCTCTCCGTGCGGCGGAACTGGCGGCGGAAGCTGCCGGCGTGGACTACGGGACGTTTGAGAAAGAGGTGATCAAGTCACAAAAGAAGGCGAAAAAGGTACAGGCGCCGGGAGCAGTCGATGCTGAACAGGACATGAACAAAATGATGATGAGCAACAAACAGCGGAAGCTGTACGAGAAGATGAAGTACAGCCAGAACAAACGCGCTGCGGAGGTATGGTCCTTTTTTGATAATCACGAACGCATGTTATTGACCGTACTTGATTCCTCTAGAACGTAAAACTCGCAGAGCGGAAAAAGTCCCTACAATCGGCCAAGAAACGAGAGGAAAAATCCAAACAGTCTACATCGTGATTTTCCCTCGTGGATTTGTCTACCTATACAATGTGTATATCTTCTCAGCCGCGTGGCAACCCAGTCGCTGCGTTCTATTCTGGGAGAACTTTGCCTCCAATTGAGTGCGAATGAGATGTCATAAGAATTGGTCAGCTACCATGTTAGGCAGCAGGGATACCCTGTAGTTGCGCGCCCTGTTCCGTCACCAGTGACCACTCTCCTTTTCCGTCTTCTTGTACTTTCCCGGTCATCGTCGACAACAGCGTGGAGCAAGAAACGCACTCTCGTTCGCCTGTTGTTCTTGCTGCATGGTCAGACGATTTGGCATCTCCCAGAAAGGTTCATCGTCTCGCGACCTTCCCGGCGCGTTTCCTCCGTTTCCTCCTCCACCGTACGAGCCAGACGAACATGCCCCATCGTTGGTCATTGGAGGTACGACGACGACAACTACTCACGTCGTAACGACAACAACACAGACAACTACGAATTTCTTTTCTCTTCCGCTTTGGAGAAGGCGTCCGCCGGCGGCGTCGACTGTGTTCGCGCGACGTAGCATGTCGGGGATGGATGCGGACGAGAGCGGTGCACTAGGTCGTATGTCCAACATCTCAATGCCCATGCTGAACAAAGATCTTCCCCCGACCCCTACATCATCGGATGACGATCTTCTAGCTCCTAGTAACGAGGGAACTTCTGACTCTAATTATCCTCGAGATCGGGCGTTGCACAAGACCCCACCCATCACCATATCCAGACCTATGAACCCCTCTCCGTCTAGGCTCTCATCAAAATCCTCATCCCCTCATCCTTCTCCGCAGCCTACAGTCGTACTTGCCCAAGCTGCACTGGGGATCGGACTTCCTCATGTCATGCCTCGAGCGTCAACGTCCTCGTCCAGATCTGAGGCAAACACTCTCGCCTTCATGAATATCTCTCAACACGAGGGTCATCATGATTCGAAAGTTCGGCGTGTCAAGAGTTCACAGAAGCTTTCTGCGCACTCATCTGCAGAAAATCTTTCACCTGCAGATCCCAGAGGCCGGAGACGAACGCGGGGTATTTCACTTGGTCCAACCGTGCTGCAGGATGCGGCCATCGATGTCAAGGGTAAAGGCAAGGAGAAGGACCTTGCTCCTGATTCTACACTCCCCAGGAAAAGTCTCGCTCGCCGTGCTTCCTTCTGGAATCGCAAGAGGAATGAGTCTATGAAATCTCAACTAGAGCCCGCGGTATCCCTTTCCTCCCAACACTCGCTTCCTTTCTTACCTCCTGTATCCCCGTTTCGCATGGACACGAATATGGACTCCCCTTCTGCGTCGTCCTCTCAAGATCATCCCTCATTAAGACCTCCACCAGGACTAATCCGTCGTCATTCGGCGAGCAATTCCCCTTTACCATCACCGGGACTTCCTCATGAAGTTCCGGATAATGTGGTGCCATCCGCAATACCCGAGCCATCCACAGGTAAACGTAACTTGCGTCGACCCTCCACAGCGGACTCCGCTCGGAGCCGTGCACATTCATTATTTATTGATTCTTTACCTTCATCATTTCATGTACCGGCGTCTCTACCTCCGACCCCTGAGGCCCCGTCAAAGCCTTCACATTCTCACCCTAGACAGCGCGCTCAGACCAACCCGCCTCTACTCCACCGGCTCTCCGTTAATCTTCTTTCGTTCACGTCATCATCTCCGAGCCCATCGACTTTTGGGCTCAATGCCACGACGCAGTCTCCTACAGCATCCCCCCGCCCCTCGATATCCCAACCTCCGGTAGATGTTCCCAAGCCGAACAGAACCGAAGAAACTCCTGAAGTTTATCTATCACGTCTCACCAATGCTGTGAGCAAGGCAGAAGTGGCCACCGTTTTGGCCTCTAGGTAAATTGTATGTTTTTATATAGCCAGACTCGGTCTGACGCGCTATGCATGGTCCAGTGGCGATAGCTTCCATCTTCGAGCTCTGCGCGTGTACATTGACCGATTCGAGTTTAAGGGTGATCCATTAGATGTGGCTCTGCGGAAGCTACTCATGGATGTCGGTCTTCCGAGGGAAACCCAACAATCGATCGGGTCATGGAAGCCTTCGCAGCTAGATACCGTCAATGCAATCCATCTTTGTTCGCCTCTGATGGTGCGTTTTTGGGTTTATCTATCTGTTCTGGACCCGCCCCTGACCTCTCCATCAAGATCATCCGTACATCTTAGCCTTCAGCTTGATCATGCTCCATACCGACGCATTCAACAAGTCGAATAAGCGTAAAATGACAAGACCGGACTACATCAAGAATACGCGACTGCCTGGAGTTGCGCCTGAGGTCCTGGAGGTACGATCGTAATTACATCAAGGCCTCTGTACCCTTGATCAATTTGGATTTTGCAGTGTTTCTATGATAACATTGTCTTCGCTCCTTTCATCTTTATTGAAGATCCCTTAGACGTCAATGGGCAACGCGGGTTGACCTCAGACATCACACCATCCCGCGTCCTTCCCGGTATGACCTCTCAACATTCATTGCCTGTCAGTGGCGGTGCCGTCACCCTTCTCGGAAAGAGCACCAAAATAGACCCATATTACTTGATCACTAATGTGCGGCTATCCCTGTCTTGTACACGCTAACCTATCTAATTGTGCTAATTATTCAGAACCTTCTCGATCCGCTCCGGGTCAACGTAGCGGCTTATGTTCCACCACAGAACCCGTATACCTCTACTGGAACAGGTGGTGCTTGGGACGAGTTGGAGCTTCGTCAGGCATTTGCTAAAGCTGGGGTTATCGAAGTTGGCCCGATGGATAATCGCAGAATGTCCACTGCCTTTCTTTCCCTGAGTATTGGCGGCTTCCCCGCACCATATCCTAGTTTAGGGATCCCGGACGGCTTACTTCCTCCATCCTCTTCAAACGACGTATCAATGCTGAAGGTGACCAAAGTTGGTCTCCTTAACCGCAAAGATGCTTCAACGGAAGGGGGAAAGAGAGTCTTGACCAAGAAATGGAGACCTTGGAGTGTTATCTTGACTGGCTCTCAGCTCTTGTTTTTCCGAGATCTTACCTGGGCGCCGAACTTATTGGAACAAGCCAAGTCGAGTGATGGTCAATTGTCCTCACCGGCTTCCCTCTTCAAACCCGATGAACTGCTTACGGTCAGAGATGCTGTCGCTGTCTATGATAGATCTTACGACAAGGTCAGTGCGTTATGCCCCTTATACTATGGTGAATTAACTTTGGTTTAGTCCGATCATACCTTTCGTTTCGTCATGGGAGACGGTCGCCAATTCCTCCTACAGTCTACCGACGAACAGGATATGAACGAATGGATATCGCGGATCAATTATGCAAGCGCATTCAAGACCAATGGCATCCGTATGCGACCTGTAGGGATGTCAGGCAAGGACGTTGAGCTCATGGGGGTAGCCGCTGCCGCGTCTTATTTGCGGGAGATGCAAACTCCCCAGATCAAGACTCTTACGTCCAATGTCCATACCTTCGACAACCGACATTCAGCAGAATTTCTGAACCACTTGCCTAGTTCGCCTAGTTCCTCCCTCAGTCCTAATAAACTGCGTAAAGTCAAAGCTATCAGTGGTCGAAGCGACATGGACTTGGAAGTCCCTACCGCTCCGGCGATCGATGGGGCCTCACAATTTGTGGCTACTTTTGATCAGGTTAAGGCTGACTTGGCTGCTGGTCGGTGGACTATTGTTGACGATTTGCCCCTACGGACTGATATCCGACCCCGCGCGCATAGCTTGGAATTGCCGTTGCGGCCCTTCCTGACTACTTTGAACGAAGGTGATATCTTGAAGTCCTCTTCACGGACACAGGTCATGCGATCCAAGCTCCAAGATATGGAATCCCGAATTGCTGCGACTCAGTCACAGCTGGACTCTGACCTTCGGTTTGTGCGCAATGTTGCCGCGCTCACGCCGTTTCAGCGGACGACTCGGGATCGGTTGGATGGTGCTGTGCAAAATGTGGCGAAACGGATCAAGCAGGCGCGGTTGGACATCATAAAATTCATGTGCCATCGAGACATCATGAACAGCGATATTCTGGCAGAGGAACGGGACTGGTATAGGACAAAGACCATTGCACTTAAAGCCGCGACGGAAACGCTACACAGTCGGCGCGATCCGAGTGTTCCGAGAATGACTTTGTCTCTTCACCTCGATGATCAGGATTATCTCAGTACTTCTCCGCGGGACATTCCAAGTTCCGCCACCGCGACCCATTCCCGCCGCCCTGAATCCTCCACTGGCGAGTCTTTTCATTCTGCCCTCGACTTCGAATGGTCAACCACCACACCGGACGACGTGGCAGGCTCTGGCCTTAACTCACCGCTGGCGGACTCTCCCCTTATGACTCCTCTGACCGAGGACGGGAGTCACAACGCGTCGAGCTCATACCCATTCCTGCAAAGCGATAGTTCAGCTACGTCAACCGCCAGATCATCACTTGATCCGAGACATCTTACCGCCAATCAAGCCAGTCATCTACGGTGGATGGTCTTGCGCGTCCGTTACACGAGAGGTTTGTCACTGCACCCGAGATGCCAGAAGAGGAGGCAGAAGAGTGGAACAGGACTCGCGCGGCAAAGAGGGTGTCGTTGGTCAGAATGCCATCACAGCTCAGGCTATCTGTTCCTTTCACACGTTCGGGGGAGTCTGTGCAAGAGTCCTCGAGGGTCGCAATGACTTCCCATCCCATCAAGGAGACCTAATGCTCTTCGGGCTTTTCAGGGTTTCTCCTACACGCTTTGGCGCATTGGACATAATCTCCTTCATCGTGTCATTCTTCATGTCCTGCTCACATTCATTTGGGTTTCTCTTCTTCGCTCTTATCAGTACTTGCCACAGAATATATGGTAGCAGATATCATGACTGTGTATTTGTAACGCTTATGGACACGTCAATTCTAATTTGGATATTCGGACTACCGCCCAGCATGATGTTAGGCGTTGAGTTGGGAGCCGATTCACGTCGATTTTTGTTCTCTGGGTGCAGGCATGGGTACATGAGCGTGCTTAGTCGTTGATGACACATATTTACCAACCGGATATGGCAGCTGTTGTAGATGGATTGGGCAGTTGTCAAGGCAACTGCCATGCGATCTAGTGCATCTTCAGAAGACTGGGGCCCTCAGAGACCGCTGCGAGCCACTGCTGCCCCTCATGCTCCTCAGGGGCGCCAACCGCCAATCCATATATTACGCCAAAGTGTACCAAATCGGACGTGTTTCCGTGATTCAAAAGCCGTTTCACTTAATCCTCGTTCCGTTCCTTTCAGGGTCTCACAGCAGCTCGCAGCACGCGCCTCGTCGTGTTCGACGGTCGTGCACGTGAAACGTCTGCAACCCAGACGTTGTTCGCTGCTCACTGTGTCAGATATTCGACGTGGCTGTTGCGGCTCCGATACCCTGTTGGGTAAAAGGACCTCGGACCGTGCACTAGGACGAGGGTCCTCTTGTTCCTCCTCTAACCGCGTTGGGTAACCGTTCCCAGCACGCTGCCAGTGCATCTATGCCCGCCCCCACCCGGAGTCGAAACCGTTTCTCTCTCATGCTACATCTGACTTCAACCTCGAAGTCATCTGATGCGGCCTCTGTTAGGAAATCCATAGCAGAATCTTTATCCGCAGGAGGTATCAAGACCGCGACATCATCTCTCGCAACCATCTCCGAGTCCTTGATTGTCAATCACGCCCCCATTTCAAACCCTATAAGTCCTTCACAACTTTTCTCAGCGTCATCATCATCTTTCCCTTCCGCGCACCAAGGCTCGACCGGGACTGGCATCCCTCCGTTGAACGTCAGCGTTACGCCGACTGGCTCGTCTCTTCCCGTGACTACGAACGAGTTGGATCCAAAGGAGAAGATGAAGCTGTTGAAGAAGGCCAGGAAGTTGAGCAAGGTGCTGGGAGAGGTGACCATAGGGGTAACTACTGATATCACGAATCAGCCCGACCTTGGTATGCGTATGGATAACCGACGCAAAGCGTCGAAGAAGATGTCGTGGGGTCCTGCTCAGTCCCAAGCCGCTGAGTGGGATCCCTCCGAAACCGATACTTCCAAGCAACACTTTCTCTCTCGGCACCCCGTTCCTGTACCACCGATAGAACCTGCTAGTCCAACATCTCTGTCTAAGCCTGCTTCGTCGACTTCCGTGCTAGACACGCGTTACCCAGTAGAGTTGGGCAGACCATCTATGGATCCTTCCGAGTCTTCCCATTCCCATCAGGTTGAAATCGACCAGTGTTCCGTGCTCTCTAATTCCTCCATCCTTCCCTCTCCTCCGCCTTTCGACCGTATCCATCGCGCTCGACTGGCGAAGCTCAGCCGTCACCTAGGCGAGAACATTCCCTCTGAGCTCATTTTATCGCCCGCTCCCCGCAAGACCGCGATGTCTATATCACTATCTCCAAGAGATGTTAATTTTCCTTCCACCTCATCCAGCCCTCCATGCGCCCCAAGACTTTGGCCTCGGCACGTAGTCGACAAAAAGACAAGTGGAAGCGCAAGAGCATGGATCTACCACCTCCGACGCCACTACTTTCACCATCTATCGCCTCTACACTGAAAGGTTTCTCACATCAAACTGCGAGTCACTCCAACTTGAAGAGAAGTAAGTCCCTGTGGTCCAAGGGCAGTGCCGAACGCGAGCGTGAGGAGCAGATACAGGATAGTGCGTCAGCCTTGAAGAATCTAGATCAATCCGCTCCTATGGACCAGGAAAATTTGACAGACAAGCAGAAGGCTATGATTATAAAGAGGGCGAGGAAGATGGCGCAGGTAGCTAAAGTTCAGCTTATAGGCAATACGATACTGATTCGCAGCGCACAGTTATTCGGCACAGAACCCCCTCCCTCACTCTATCATATACCCTCAAGTGCGAACGAGTCCTCGCAGTCTGTTGACATCCATCCGGAATCCCCAGCACTACGTGTCACCCCCTCACTAAGCGAGCTTTCCCCCACCACTCATTTGCACACAGTCCATCGCCATTCATCATCGTCCAGCGTGTCATCAATATCGTCGGAGCCTTCGACTCCCACTCCGAGGGTAGACAGCCCGTCACTGAGGAGTCGAAAGTCAGAAAGTGATCATCCTCCGACACCACCGCCTTTCTCCCAGATCGCTCGCGCTGAAATCCCGAAATCACCACTGCGTATCCAGAGCAATATAGCTAACACTAGTGCGTTTCGTCAGCGGCGATTACGCGCTGCTAAACTTTCCCGCTTTTTCGGGGTCGCATACCACGATATTTCCGAAACCCTCAGTGCAGACCCACCGCCGACTCCATATAGCCCGAGTATGCCACGCATCGCGCCTGAGGAACCCCCGAAGATGTCCAATGTCGCAGTCAATGTCAAGATTGAACCAGGGGGGTTTTGGGGAGCACTCATGGATGGGCGCCGTCAAAATATTCATGGAGCAGACATGAATGACGTGATCGACAAGTTGCGGCAGATGCGATCTGCGTGATACGGTCATTTCCGTTGGCTTCAGCTTCAGTTCCATGGCGATGGATGGATCTTCTTTCTTTGCCGTGGCTCATACAGTATGTACGATATCTAATGATGACAGCGATGCTATATCTCCTCACGATGCAGTCTCTCGACTGCACCTACTACTAACTGACACAATACTCACCCTCTAGTCTTGTAGTCGCTTTCATCTCAGATAACATTCGCGCAACCGCTACCTCCTAACTTCAGTGCATTGGGGAATTCTTCGCGACATTCGGATAATGGCCTCGGTCGGTCGTTGGTTTCTTTCCTAGCGACTTCGAGTCGTGAGTCCAATGATACATTGCCTGCATTCCAAGCGCACCGTCATGATGCAGAAAGGTAGAGATCGGCCAGGTAGTCTAGTCTCCCGAGGGCAGCAACATTGGCGATTCTCCTTCAACCTCCGACGTGGTCTTCGGATATCTGTAAGGAGTCCGTAAGGTACTCATGACTCGTGACGCCGCAGTGAAGCGTTCTTTGATCCGAAGAAATGGTGAACGCTGATCGTTTCGTTGTCGGTGCTGTGGAAATATAAACCCTCCTACGCAGTGTGCTCTCCCCACTTTACCACTTTGATTTTATCTCACATCACCGTCTTCGACACTTTCACTTTCAAATGCCTTCTCTTTGATGTCGTCTGGTAACGCCAGGTTCGTAAACATACAAAGACAAGTAATGAGATGTCAAAGCATCGGGGCCGGAACAGGTCGGGGAAGGAAAGCGAAAGCCTCCGAGGAACTTGTAAAAGCCAATATCCTTGCCTGCTTCGATATCGTTCATGTCGACTTCCAATGCTTTTGTGTCTTGGCCTACCGCGCCTCTTACCCTCGCCCTTGTCCGAAAAGCTCTGTCCTCTCTACCGGTTGCCTTCGACACAGCTGCGAAGATCCCTGACGATGGAGGCAAACTTGACAAGCTTGTCCAATGGTCGACTTACGACGAAATCGACCATGACCTAACCTATGCATCTCAGCACTCTGTCTTGTCCTGCTCCTACATCATTCGCAAAGCTCTTATCCGCAAGCACTTCTTGGCACGCTGCGTACAATCGTATCTTGCCAAGCACCCCGACTCTGTCCTTCGCGATGCCGTTCCGAAAACTTGGGAACTGGAAATCTCATTTGCGGACGAGCTAGACGATATGTGGGCAGATGACCTCTGGGACCTTGGACTGGAGATGGATAATCAACCCGAGGGTGCTCGCAAATGGTGGATTTTAAAGCCCGGTATGGCGGACCGCGGTCAGGGCATTCGTCTGGTTAATTCAAAGGAGGCGTTGCAACGGGTATTTGAGGGGTTTGAGGGAGACGAAGAAGAGGGGGAGGCTCAGTCTGAGGGTGATGGTGGAGATCGTGATACCGCTGTTATTATATCCCAGCTCAGGCATTTTGTCATTCAGGTTGTTATCAATACAGTCCCTTTTCATTTGACTTCATCTCATTGGCGTGGGTGCACTGCCTAGGAATACGTTTCTACACCCCTTCTTTTAGATCCGCATGAAGTGCTACTCGATAGCTCTATAGCTCGTCCCCTCGATGCGTTGAGAGGTCATAAAGTGAGTGTATTGTAATTCTTCGCGTCTGATCATTAGCTGACCGACTCTGCAGTTCCACCTTCGCGCGTACTGCATTGCGCAAGGGGCCTTGAAGGTCTACCTCTACACGCGCGTTCTCGCGCTCTTCTCGTCGAAGCCTTACTTCACCCCTACGCAATCAAACTCAGACAGCAGCCCGTCTTCGGGGATCGACCTCGCGCCTCACTTGACGAACACCGCGCTCCAAACGCACCGAGGCGAGGAAGGCGTGCGTCTATTTGACGAGCTCGTGGGATGCCAAATCCTGTCGCAACCGACTGCCGAAGGTCCAATCACCCTCACGGCGGTGCATATCGCCAGAATACAGGACCAGATGGCCGACATCCTCGCGGAGACATTCAAAGCAGCGCTCGAGACACCCGTCCACTTTCAGGTTTGTCTTGCTCAAATTCCCGGTAATGACCGCCCGTTTCTGACTTGTTTCAGCCGCTGCCGAATGCCTTCGAGCTGTACGGCGTCGACTTCCTCGTCTCGCATTCACCTCCATCAGAATCTTTTTCAGAGCCTAATTTCCAGGTCCAGCTCCTCGAAATCAATGCAGAACCGGCTATTGAGCTAACGGGTGCGCGTTTGACATGGATTCTCGAAGACTTATTCGAAGCCATCGGGACAGTCTGCGTGTTGCCCTTCATCAGGATATTGCTGAAGAAGACTGGACAGTTGGCGAGACCCGACATCTGCTCAGAAAATGTTTGGATTCTCAGGTTCGAGGCGCAGGAGGGTGGTAATCGACTAGTCGAGAACAGAAAAATAGAACACGAAACATACACAAATGTCTGTGTTTTTTCGGCGGATTTTATTCAGGTACAGCTACAGTGTTCGACATGAAAAAATACATTCTTCTTCCTCATCCCCTAATCCATCCTGAATGGTGGAGCAAGTCCAGTTGAGTGGAAATTACTCGTGCTTTTGAACCCAGGTTATATATCGGGTGGAACCGTCCATGTGAGTCTTCTCTATGCCAAACCACCGACACAGCGACATGCCCCCAACCAGTGAAGGCTCAAGCCAACAGCCGCGTTAAAATATTTGCGTTGGTCTTGCTGATCATCTCCCGCAGCTTGTTCACGTCCTGTGAGCTGACGTCCGCGATGTCCGCCATAAGGTAGGCAATGTCGCCCTTGGAGTCCGAATACTGCTTCTCCACGTTATAAGGCGACAGCACCTCGTTAACCTGCCTGAGCACGCCTGGCTGGTTGACGTGAACATGGCAAATTCGGACGTGGTCGCCCTCCTCGTCCGTGATGGCGCGGAGGTCGACTTCGGGAAAGTTGACGGCGCCGAGGGTTGAGCCGCCGTTGAGGTAACGGGTGACGGCCCCGGAGACCTCCTCGCCGATCATTCGCTGTGCCTCCTCGGTCGAGCCGCCGATGTGGGGAGTGAGAATGACATTTTTGAGCGAACGGAGCTCGGAAGACCATGCGTTGAGCTGGTCGTCGAACGGCGAGCCGTTAGAGCCTGGCTCGGCAGGGAAGACGTCAAGGGCGGCACCGGCGAGATGGCCGGATTTTACGGCCTCAACGAGCGCTAGGATGTCGACGACACGGCCACGTGCGTTGTTGATGAGGTACGATCCTTTCTTCATCTGCGCGAGCTGAGGGGTGGAAATAAGATTCGTGGTTTCAGGAAGCTCGGGGACGTGGAGGGTGACAAAGTCGGCTTCCGAGAGTAGTGAGGAGAGCGAGTCCACCTGGCGTGCAGAGCCGAGGGGCATGAGGTTGATGACATCGTAGAAGAGCACTTTAAGGCCGAAAGCCTCCGCCAGGACGGAGAGCTGTGAGCCGATGTGGCCGTAGCCCACGATACCAAGAGTTTTGCCGCGGATCTCCCAGCAGCCCTTGGATTGCTTATTCCAGATGCCCTGGCGCATCTCCCAGCCGCGCTCGAAGTACTGGCGGGCGAGGGCAATGACTTCCGACATCACGAGTTCGGCGACGGAGCGCGAATTTGAGAAGGGAGAGTTGAAGACAGGAATGCCGGCTTTCGCAGCGGTGTGAAGGTCAACTTGATTCGTGCCAATGCAGAAGCAGCCGATGACTAGGAGCTACGCATAGCGTGAGCGAAGCAGACATGCGGTTGAGGAAGAAAATCCACCTTGGACGCAGACTTGATCACGCGTTCTGTGATCTTTGTCTTACTGCGAATACCAATGGCGTGATATTGGCCTATTTTCTCCACGAGCTCGTCCTCAGACATGGCTTTGGCGGAGTGGTCTACATGGAAGCCCTGTTCTCGAAACGCGCGAACAGCGTCCTGGCTGATATTTTCGAGTAACAAAAGTCTGAGACCCTCGTTCTCGATCGGGTGTAGGACCCTGGGCGAGCGAACGTTTGAGGAGAGAGCGGCAGCGCGCAGACGTTCGTGGAGAGAAGAGTACGTGGGCGAGACGGACACGGCGCCGGCGCCATGGGACGATCTGGAGGGGATGGAGATTGGATTGGACATGGTGGTGGTAGAGGAGAGGGAGAGATGTGGATGGTGAGTCAAGGTGAGTCGAGGCTAAGTAGAGTCAGAGAATGGCGTTATAAGCGGCCAATGGGATCGCACGCTGGACAATTTTTGGCTTTGACGCGACTCGGTTCTCCATGGGCCTCTTCCTCCTCGACTACGGCGCGGGCAACGTCCAGAGCCTCGCAAACTCTCTCGAACGGCTCGGACATTCCTTTCAATGGATATCCTCCCCGCAGGACTTTGACAAGGCCACAGTGAGCGCCTCTCTCTCTCCGCCAGCCATAGCACATGCCAAATGCGGAAATATGCTGCCCTTCTAGAGCCTCGTCTTCCCTGGCGTAGGTGCCATTCAGACCGCCATCGAGGGTCTCACCTCGCGCGGTCTCCTCGAACCTTTGCGTGTCTACATAGCATCCGGGAGGCCCTACTTTGGAATATGTATCGGCATGCAGGTCCTCTTCCAGTCTTCTACGGAGGGTACCGCCCCTGGATTGGGCGTTGTTCCCTGCACCATCGATCTCTTCTCGAATGCAGATAAATCAGTGCCTCACATGGGCTGGAATTCCGTCGACCTGCTAGACCCCCAACACAAGTCGAACGAGGGCATCCACGAAGCTGCCCACTACTACTTCGTGCACTCCTACCGCGCCCCGTACGACCCCGAGGGCAACCCAGCCGCAGCAGAGTGGGCCCACTCTGTAGCGCAATACGGTCAGGAGATCTTCATTGCCTCCGTACGCAAGGGCAACGTCTTCGGCTGCCAGTTCCACCCAGAGAAATCTGGTGCGGCGGGCTTGAAACTGCTGGATACCTGGCTTCGTGAGCCCGAATCGGCACGAGCGCATGCGTCCCCCACACCCCGCGTCTCGCGCGTTCCCAAACTAAAGGACGGTCTCACGAAGCGCATCATCGCGTGCATGGACGTCCGCGCCAATGATCAGGGCGATCTCGTCGTAACGAAAGGTGATCAATACGACGTTCGCGAGAAGCAAGCTCCCGCCTCTTCTCCCTCGCCCTCAGGCACCTCCCTCGCAGTGAGCACCGCTGGTGCCGTTCGTAATCTCGGGAAACCCGTCGCACTCGCCGCCCGATACTTTGAAGCCGGCGCTGACGAGCTCGCCTTGCTGAACATCACCTCCTTCCGTCACTCCCCTTTGCTCGACCAGCCCATGCTTGCTGTCGTCAGAGCGGCCGCTCGCACGGTCTTTGTTCCGCTCACCATCGGCGGCGGCATCCGCGACACCGTTGACCCTAACGGCACGCCGCACAGCGCGCTGGAGGTTGCCGGAGCGTATTTCCGCGCAGGCGCCGACAAGGTCAGCATCGGGAGCGAGGCCGTCTACGCCGTTGAGCGGATGCTCGCAAACGGCGGCGGCGGCGATGGGAAAAGCGCCGTCGAGACCATCGCGCATGCGTATGGCCGGCAGGCCGTTGTCGTCTCGATCGACCCCCGACGCGTGTACGTTCAGCCCTCGTATGACGGGCCGTTCAAGAACGAGCTCGTCTTCGGCAAGACGGACGCAACTGATGAAAAGGAGCGTGGCCAGGCTTGGTGGTACCAGTGCACCGTCTCCGGAGGCCGAGAGAACCGCGATCTGTCCGTCGTACAGCTCGCGCAGGGCGTCGAGGCGCTCGGCGCGGGCGAGATCCTGTTAAACAGCATCGATCGTGACGGGACCGGAGCTGGCTTTGACCTAGACCTCATTCGGCTCGTGCGCAAGAGTGTGCGGATACCCGTGGTAGCGAGTAGTGGAGCCGGGCGGAAGGAGCACTTCGTGGAAGTCTTCGCCCAGACCGGTGTAGAGTCTGCGTTGGCTGCAGGAATTTTCCATCGCGGGCAGGTCGGGATCGATGAGGTCAAGGGTGCTTTGGTGGACGCAGGCATCAAGGCTCGCAGAATTTTATGAGCAGACAATCGAATGGTGTTTTTGTATCAAAAGCATGCTGCAAATAGATATACAACTGTGTATTCTCAGGTCTTCTAGCTGATGAAGAAACGATAGACGGTTCGCTGCAGGAAGTATGTGATTGAGAAAGCAAGCATGATGCAACGCCGAGCCGCCGCGAGTGAGCCTGCGGCTGTCTAAAGATCTGCGCCTCTTTGCCTTCTCAGGAAGGAACCATTTCACGATACTTGGGCACAACACGTCTATCGATTCTTCGCTAGCTGTAACGAGTATAAGACTTCAATCGATTGCCATAACATGTATAGTATCGAGTGATGTGCAGACATGGACCGGGATATAGGAACCAACCACTACAGGCGATTCGGCGCGGACCAAGGCAAACGTACAGTAGTAGCAACTCTGAATACATAAGTACATCCTAGTCGGCAGAAAAGACCTCACAAACAGAGAAAGACATGCGAAACAGTCAAGAAGAAACTGCTGACGAAAAGAGGGACTTCGGTAGGGGCGTCCGGGACAAAACGTATCGTAGGAGTAATTTGGAGGCGAGAGGATGGGCGATATAGAAACGAAAGTCAGCTACAGTAAATGATATAGAAGGGGATGGTGAAAAGTTGCATAGGCTCGAGCCAGGAAGAAGATAGAATCTCGATATGCCACGGAGAAAACTCTACGGGTCGAGTCACACGATTACAAGAGAAGAAAGGCGACAAATAAGCCGGCATATGGCCAGCGCAAAATCAAGTCCCAAGGGACAAGATATCGACGTCCCGAAGATGAGTGGACTGCAGACGCTGGAGTCCACCATCTACTCGTCAGCTTACTTAGCACCCTTCACCACGCCCTTCACCTTCTTCAACAAGCTCGTCTTCCGGCCCAGGCCCGCTGGAGATGCGCCTGGAGCGGATGCAGGTTGACCATCGAAGTATCCTCGGTCATAGTTGGGGTGCGGACTTCCCGGCGTCACAGGCAGCTCCTTCATCTTGGGGTCCTCGACGTACACGTACGCTTCTGCACTTGGGGATACGTTCTCGCGGCCAGGGCGACCCCCGAGCCGTCCAAGTAAAGAGTTCTGTGTGCGGTGGCTGGGGCGAGAGTACTGAGCGCCACCAGCGCTTTCGTTTGACGATGTAGGTGATTGTTCCCCGTTGCCACTAGCAGGTGCGCCCAGGTCATCAAACCCAACAGGGACATTCGGAGAATCGCGCATCTTGCGAATACGTTGCATGAGAGATTTATTTCGCTTGATTCCCGGTGATGCGGCGCTAAGAGGGGGAGACGACGGGTAAGTGTCGTTCTCGGGGAGCGCCCCGTCGGCGACAAATATGGGCTGAGGAGGAGGAAGAGCAGAGCGCTTATTGCCCCGACGAAGGTCCTCGCTCTCACGCGTTTCCTTGGACCGTCGGGCACTTCGCCCGTATGTGGCAGGGGCCTCGCCCTCTCTATTTCCACCACCAGAGAAGAATTCTTCGTACGGCTCTGGCTCGTGAATGCCCCATGCTTCTGCAATAGCATCCACTTCTTTCTTCGGTGGTTCAGGATAGTAGGGAGACGTTGGGATGGCATTGTAGGCGTTGCGCTGGGGGTAAGGGGAATTGTAGGTGGTAGAAGCAACGGCGGCCGGCCCAGATCGCTTATCACGGTACTGGGCAGCGACTTGCTCGTCTTCGGGATTTATGCCAGTCCAGGCGTACATTGGGGCCTTGGTACGAGTTCGGTTGCGAGATGGAGCACAGGCGTCGAAGGGACCGTCGTGATGGAACACTAAGTGAAGAGGATTTTAGAGATCGGTCGATCGGCGATGGAAACGGGACGTACTGGGCCCGACTCCAGAAAAATCAAGCCTATCAATGACATCTGCGTGAACCGATGGCTTCTTGGCGGCTCTCGTACGGGCGTTTGCCTTGGACTTGTCTGCTGAAGCAGCCGGGGGAACCGATTCGTCGGAATGAGACCGACGTGCGGGGGCTGGTGCGGGGCGGGACGGATTAGAGTGGGTCCTGATAAGAAAAACGATTAACAAGGAGGGCAAAGGCGGAACTTGGAAGGATCCAACGCACGGCGGGGCAGTGGATTGACTCCTGGATGGGCGAGAACGAGAAGGGTGGTCGGATGTACGGACGGTGACTGTGTCTTTGACTGCGTCCATGATGTTGTCTCTGTGTTTAGGAGCGGTGGAGGGGCGAGAGCGGCTTGAGTGCTTTGGAGGCGATGTGTGTTTTGGAGGAGGGGGGGGCGGGTTTGGAGAGGAATGAGGATCGCTGAAGGGGTCGGAGTGAGACCTGTGCCGGGAGTGTGACGCGGAGGGCATGTTGCGTTTGATCAAGTGAGCGAATATGTATCGGGTGCAGCAGCGACAAACACCACGGGGTTTCCTGTCCCAATCCTTCCGGTGCCTTGTCGGTTTCTAGCGCCAAGGAATCAACAAATCAAGCGACACTGACACGCTTTCCTGGAGAAATGCTGGTTGCAGGAGAAAAAGAGGGAAGCCGAGAAAGAAAAAGATAAAAGCAGGTTGGGAGAAGGTGGTGTGGGAGAAGGAAGGAGAGGACGAGATGGCCAGGCCGCAAGGCGAAGCCAGTGCATTGCCCCATACTTATCGTCTCGGCTCCTGCCTCGGCCCTCGGCATGTAACCCTCTTATCCTGCTTACACGTCGAGTGCCCGCATTGCCCCATAAATAATGCCAAACTTAATTCCATCTGTAATGGGTGCCCCCACTACCGCGTCCTGGACGCGCGACCAGGTCGCTGCACGCATTCTCGCAGGCGATAACTTGTTTATTCTTCACGACCAGCTCATTCGCGTCCCCCAGGCATGGCTCTCCGCGCATCCAGGCGGTGCGCTGTCCATCCTGCACTTCCTGGGACGCGACCCCACCGACGAGGTCGAGGCCTATCACTCAGAGGTAACGCTCAAAAAGATGCGAGCGTATTCCATCGGGACTGTGGAAATCGGTGAGAACGGCTGGGAACCGTTCCTCCCGCCCATAAGCACCGGCTGGATCAGGAAGGTCGGCCCAGACGGGCACCTGCATTGGCACAGAGAGGCCAACGCCCTATATTCGTCGGAGAACACGGAGGAGTCGCCCTCTTCTCAGATCCTCCTCCTCAAGAGAGACGATGCGTCCACGCTATCAGGTCCTTCCCTCGAACCTGCGCCTACCACCCTCTCTCTCAAGGTCCAGACCCAGCACTCGACCGCTTATAAAGAACTGCACAAACGCATCAAGGCGGCGGGTCTGTACGAGACTCGCTATGTCACGGGCTATGGTCCAGAAATCACCAGATATCTGCTCTTGGCCATATGTTCATACCTGGCCTATCAGAGACAGTGGTTCTTCATAAGCGCCGTATGCCTTGGCGGGCTCTGGCACCAGCTCGTCTTCGCCGTTCATGACCTTGGCCATCTGGGTGTCACTCACGACTGGGCCAAGGACCGCCTCATCTCCATATTTTTGGCAGACTGGATTGGAGGCCTGAGCGTTGGCTGGTGGGTCCATGTAAGTCCTTCCAACATCGGACTAGACATCATCTAAACGTCTCCTCATTTCTCTCTCCAGAACCACAACATCCATCACGGTATGTTTCTCTCCGTACTATGGCATAATTAATAGTTGAAATGTCTCTTATGAGTCGTCACGAATCACCCTTCTCAGTGAGTCTTTACTTTACCTAGGCCAGCACCCATTCATGACTCCCTCCTTCTCGTAGTGATCCGGACATTCAGCACATCCCATTCTTTGCGATCACACCTGCCTTTTTCAAGTCGCTCTACTCTTCATATTACAAGCGCGAGCTCACCTTCGACCGCTTCTCGCACTACCTGATTGCGGTGCAACACCGCCTTTTCTACCTTGTCATGTCCTTTGCCCGCTTTAATCTCTACCGGCTCTCCTACGAACACTTGTGGATCATGCGGAACGACCCCGTCAAAGCGCGTGGCGGCAGGTGGGCCTGGTGGCTCGAAGTTGTCGGGCTCGGCTTCTGGTGGTGCTGGTACGGAAACGTCCTCAAAGGGTGTGGGAGCTGGCAGACGGGCCTCATGTATCTCTTCGTGAGCAACATGGTGCCGAGCCCTTTGCACGTCCAGGTGATGAATTTTCTCAATTCAATCTAAATATCTTACAAACGCATCGTGTCTCTTACCCCAGATTGTCCTCTCTCATTTCTCACGCTCGACCGCAGACCTTGGGCCGACGGAGTCCTTCCCTCACCGCCAGCTACGCACGACGACAGACGTGATTTGCCACCCCTCCGTCGCTTTCCTCCACGGCGGACTGCACCTCCAGGTCACGCACCATCTCTTCCCACGACTCCCGCGGCATAATCTCCTGGAGGCGAGTTACCTCGTTAAGGATTTCGCCAAGGAGCAGGGCTTGGAGTACGCCGAATTTGGGTTTGTGGAAGGGAATGGTGAAATTCGCAGCACACTGAAGGGTGTCGCGGACCAGCTGAAGATCATGAGCATGGTCACAGACGCAGAGATTAGGGAGGCGATGGAGGCGAAATGATACTGTTCGACATTGGACCCGGTTCGACTGTCCGCCTGCTCTTAATTAGATACCTTCTACTCATCGTATGCTAGTCCCCATACCACGCAGATACAAATGACGAACATCGGACAACTTGCGGGCTATATACATACCAGTTGCGTGCATCGGACGCTTGGATTTCTTGAATTCTTGAAGCAGTTCAATTTCACAACATAAGTGAACACGACAGCTGGCGTAACGACCGCTCGCCAGCTAGTAGCGCTTGCTTGTCACATGTCGCCAGGGTGATATACATTAGCGGCATACAGTGGACATGTATTGCGGGTAATCCTAAGTGCATACGTGGTACCCAAACTTTAAGGATGTGTAAGAGAAAGTGCGAGAAGCATAGCGTGAAAGAACAACAAAAAGGAAAGATCAATGGATTACTTCTTCTTTGCTGCCTCCTCCTCCTCTTTCTATGCGAGTAAATCATATCGTAAGCATTTGAAAGATGATATATTGGAAGAGAACGAACCTTAGCGGCACGCGCTTTGCGCGCGCCCTCGTATCGCTGCGCCGCACGGCTGTTGCGGAGAGTCTTGTAGGCGGAGAACTCACGCTCCTCAGATGTGATTTTGCGAGGAGCCTCAGCAACAAAGGGATCGGGGAGAGGGAAGGCTTGGCGGGTGGTAGCAGCTGCGAGGTCCTCAGCCTAACATGCAAGTCAGATCAATCCGTCAACAAGAAGTGACACCCAGACACGCACTGATGAGTCGCCCTTCTTGGGCTTGCCAGCCTTCCGGGGGAACACAACAAGGCGCTCCTTGTAAGCCTTCAACCGCTCCACATTCAGCTGCTTTCCCTCTACGCTCAGATTCCGGCGTCTGTGATCAACAACAATGCCAACACCGCGCGCCTCTTTCCGTCCAATACCCGCCTCCTTCAACTCAGCAAGCGTGAATCCACGGCCTTCGCGGACCTTGATGTTGTAGCGGACCGTCTGTCCACGGACGGCGGGGCGGAGGAGTGAGAGCGGACGAACACCAAGCGCGGCAGCCTTAGCTTTGCGGGCATTGCGGTGACGGAGTTTTCGGCCAGGCTGGTCGAACCAGGTCTTAACCCGACGTTGCCAGTCCTTGCGGAAATGGTTAGCAGGGAGGACTAGTGAGATGGGTCTCAGTGAGGTGTTAACGACTGAGGATTTTCAAACATACCGTTGTTGTGACCAAAACCCATCGTTAATCTGGAAAGTGAGAAGTATGGTCAGCACGACGGCCAAAATAGCAGGTCATATGGGGCATAAACGATCAAGGACTGCATCCACTCCTGTGACAGTGCATCCATTCGGATTTCAATCAAAATCCTCCATTCGAACGGCGTATTCCATCCATACGATCCACATGTAGTCGTCTGGAGACGCAATATGGACAATGCACGAGCATACTAACCTTGGGGGGGCTGTCTTGTCGTTGGGGACTTGTTGTTCCTTACACTCCTTGGGATAATTTGGGTTGTCCGGCAATGCCCGTCATATTAGATCTCCGCTTACCGATTCACCACCTTTTCGAGCGTTACAGGTTTGCAACGTTCACCAGTTTACTCGCAGCCTTTGTCGCCGCCGCCATGGTCAAGTACTCACCTCAATCCAAGAGATACTCCCGCCAAAAAGCACGACGGTCGACGCTCAACATCACACTATCGCCCACCCAACATTCCCATCCACCCATTTCTAGCTCGAAATCTCAAATATTTCTGAACGCTGCCTCTATAGCTCATGCCGTCTCTAAGCATTTAGTATCAAGGACTAGGAAATCTCGTAGGTTGAAGAAACGACTAGTTGAGCCTTGTAACAGCACTGTAGCTTCCCCCTGGCGGCGCAAGCATATCATCTTATCTCCTCCGCCGAAAAAGCTCAGCAGGTATGAGAGAGATGGAATGTATGTGTTTGACATCCATCTCCAGCATCGCAATGCGCGTCATCAGCTGACACTAGTTCACTGACTCATAGTGCATCACCGGACGTCGTCAAAATTGTTCGTACAGAGCTACAACTCATGGTAGCTGACTATGGCAGGGAAAGCTACCCTTTGCCATGCAGATACAAGCGCGCATCTAATACCACCACTGTTTCCCCCCCGACAACACCCATTTCTATAAGGCCCACGGTATCACAATTTTTTGATCCGTTCAACTTTTCTTTTTCTCCTGTTGCGACGTCGTCCCCACCTTCGAACATTCGCAAAGCAAAGTTTAGGTCAACCATGAAAACCCCAGCACATATGTCCGACCTGGACAGTATCTACCCCTTCTCTGGAGTATTAGAGGCGACCCTTTCCCCGTCTGATGACCCATTCATTTCAGAAGCCATACATGATCCAGACGAGGTCAAAACATCATACATAGAAAGCCTGTTCGCTGCGGTTTCCGAGGTTCGCCTACCTCCTCAGCGTTCCGATAGACCTTCGCGGATTTACCAACTCACGCATCTTACTGGAACATCGGTCTGTGCGACACCGAAGATGTTCTCCTCGACTGCTGAATCTCTGGCGCTGGATGCTTCTGACTCCTTGGTATCTCTGGGGTCCAATCGAGCGGACCTTTGCTCGACACAGACCACGGTTCGTGCCGACCTTTTGTCGGTATACGAAGATCAAGTCATACATACTGCCACCTCAAGTAGCCCTTGGGGTCCTGTTCTACTCATGGAAACTATTGGATCTCAGCCACGCACGAAATACTCTGGTAGCACGAGGCCATCTGAGTCTACATCTCGTGTTCTGACGAGTTCCGCTGCCGATTGTGTATCTACAGCTTTGAATGCAAGATCAGCCCACTGTTCTCAGGGAACAACTGTTAACGCTCAGGCTTTTGATGCCACACTTGTCGCGGCCTTTCATCTCGCGAAGTCTGGACAGAATCTCTTGCAAACGCCCGCCCCTCGCGATATTTCTTTGTCGAAAGCTCGTCTACCTCTCACACCTATCTCCTTGACCAAATCTAAGCCGCGCACCTCGCCCTGCTTCGAAAAGGGGAACGTCCGTGTCGGTATTCCCTCTGCGCATTCTAGTCCAACCTTGGTCAGTATCAGTCGATCAACAACTGTTCTTCGTGTTGCATCTCGTCCCTCGATGGTCACGGGTGTGCAAATACCAAAACTTCAGGCTTCCAGTTATCAGAGTCGACTTCCACCGAGCTCGAGTTTTGACGCGACATCGACTATTGAGTCTCCGGTCTTTCCAAATTGTCGCCAAGTGAACGTCCCGTCGAAAGGCTGGAACGATCCCGATTTTGACACCATTCATCGGAGGAAAGGGCCAGTCAAGGCCCACGTCCACAGACGTACCTCGGTGGTCACCATCGACATTCCGAGCCCTCCGCCCATCATTGAAGACGGTCCCGAATCAAGCGATACTGTGTGCGAAGGCGAGTCTGGGTCCCGTCGTCCGGATCCGGAAGTTGGGGACGCCGTTCTTGAGATGCAACGGCAAGGTGTTGATTCCGATAACCACGTCCCACTCTCAAAGGTCAGCCTTGTCGATTGTCCTCAACCTCGATCAACGATGAGGGATTGGGCTAAGATGGTCGGGTTGGCATTGACGAATCCTTGGAGGGTTTCCAAGGCAGACACGCGGCCTGCACGGTGATTATCCGGCGTTTGCAATAATCAGTGTAGCAATCCAATTTTCATTTGGTTATTGAACACGAAATCTCCATGTTGCCACGACGAGCTGCTCGACAAGGGCCCTGGCGACGGATGAGCCTGCTCTGACATTTTTGTGGTCTACTTGTACTGTGGTTCATTCGCGAGCCGCTCAGACGTTCGAGATGTGACGAGTAAGAATGCACGACGTCGAGGGTGTGATTGTGTTTGAGGGCGATGAATGCTAAATTGGGGAAGCACGCGAGAAGCTCGCGGACGAAGGGAGTCGATGGCCGTGAACGCGACGTGGGAGGCGGGAGCCTTGCTGTGGGCCACGGCAGTGCTACGGCATGACATCTTTGCTTCAGCTAGTCTCCTTCTACAGCCTTCTACTTGTCATTTTGCTCTGCTCATCGAATACCCTCTTCGTTCTCGCGTTTTATACCGCTTGTCTTCTTTCCTATCCCCATCCTTCATTTTGTATCTCGGTTCTCTTGCCCTCACTGGCGTTCATTCTGAGGGTCTCGTTCACCGGAGTCTGCACAGGATGCATACCCTCTGCTCATGGGTCGTGATCGTCTCATGCGTTTGTTCGTTGGCCCGCGCATTCAGCTATTCGATCAACAGCCCAACAGAATGTGGAGACCTCGAAATCAATTGGCAAGGCAAGTATTCATAATTACTCATCGCACAGAGAAGGATTCTAAGGTATCGAGACGCATCGTGCTTTCAGGCGGATCTTCACCATTTCAGTTGCTCGTAATGCCTGTGAGGGACATTCGAACCTGTTTGCTGCAACGCTTGATCTGATCCTCGCTCATTTCTAGATATTTGGGTCACAACGGGTCTTCGACATACCTAGCTCGGCGGTCAACAACGGAAAAGGCTCGTTCAAGACGCAACTCACCCTACCCAAAGGCCAACAGTTCCTGATAACGATGTTCAGCAATTCAGTTCTCGGCGACATATCCCAGCTTCTCACTGTCGGAGCCTCCACTGGCGCAAGTTGCAACACTGCTGATCCAGGCGTGGAATTTAACTATCAGTTGGATAGCGCATTGCAACAATGCCGGTGAGTTCCATCTACTCTTGCTAAATGACAAATGTTTACAATGACTTTCGTTTGTCAGTACTTTCTTGTTTGACGGCTATTCGACTGCGGTACAGCCTGTGAAGATTCTAGTAAGTCACGTTGGGCTTCTCGACGTCTATCCACTCAGTATCGATCCGGTTTTGCTTAGGCGATGATTCCAGGAGGTAACGCAACGATGCTTTCTCCACAGAAAGGCCTCACACAGTTCGAGTGGACTGCCAATGTGAAGTCGGGCACATCCATGGTTTTCGTCATGTCTGATGCGAATGGCAGACTTGGTGGGGTATCGGACGTCAGAGTCGTTGGGGCTACTAACGACGCTACTTGCCTCAATTCCGACTCCCCCTCCTCCACCGCACAGCCGGTCCCTTCAGCGACGTCACCCGCAGAAGCAGCTACCACTTCGTCGTCAACAACAACCTTTTCAGGAACAACAATCGCTGCTGTAGTTGCAGGCGGATTGGTCGGGACTATTGCCATCTCCTCCCTTGTCATCTTCTTCGTGTTCCGCAGGCGCCGCCGTTTCAAGGATGACAACAAGGGGCAGTTCATGGAGTTCCGTCAGTCACATTTCTTATAACGCGAGCATGTATTCGTTTTGATCCATCATATATTTAGAAGAACATCATGATGGTTCGGCACCGATGAATGGAGGACGACTGGAACCTGATCCATTCGTAGCTGGTCCACGGCCAACAAGCACCAATTACTCCCCCGGCGCACTGAGTTCCTCGACGAATCTCATTTCGCCTCTTCCATCATTGACCATGGGCAGTCCATATAGTACGGTTCCACCAGTGCCCACTAGTAAAGCGGCGATGATCAGAGCGGCAAACCAACAAAATCGCCCGTCTCGGTACATCATACATACGGATGCCGCAGACGACATCATACCTGATGAGAGCGATATCATCGAACTTCCCCCACAATATAGCGAAAGCAGGCGACCAATACTCGGCCTTACAATACCAGACATCCCCGGGTCGTCATCAAACATCCCCCATCCTCATCCGCCTCCACCATGATGGATGTCCTCCTATTCTGTCAATATTTCTGGGATGTATGATCCTGTCCGACGGTAACTGATATGGATTATATTAATGGATTGTTTGGGAGGGCTTGTGCGTTATCTCTTGATTTTATATTCCACCTTCTTTTTTCTGTTTATCATAAAGCTCGTCTCCGTAACGTCGAAGGCTGCTTGAATTTCGGCGAACAAGCATTCTGGTAGAAAGTACCTTCGCAGTACATTCACATTACTGTCTACCTCTGGGCTTACCCCTCCACTGTCGTTATACAGCTTTTCATGCAGCGCGTGAACTACCTGTCTTTGGCCTTTGACTGGCTGGAAATCACAAGACGACACGCTTCTAAGTGCGCCATTTATAGGGTACCGCAGGAGGTGAAACAACATCGGTATATGACTGAATACTTGGGATACTAGCGATGAGAAAAGGTGCAATCAAAGAAATGCATAGAAGTATAGAGTGAGAACTCGACAGATGCAGATGATAACAAAGACAGGGAACAGGGCAATGAATCTGGGGATACAGATGACCAGAGGGCCAACATAAGTGATGATGGATGGCAGACAGAAGACTGCAAGATGATGGCGTAATTAGAATACATGTATGTTCCGTCTATTAGTTAGGGCGGTTGCGTTCGTCCCACTCCTTTGACGGATCATCGAGATGGCACTGGTTCTGCAGACTCAGACAAAGCTTGCCTTGAGAAAGCGTCGACCATCGCGTCCTGGTCCTTACGCCGCTTGTGTCTCTTGCGTCTATCGTCTTTGATGACCCTGTCGATCCGCCGACGCGACTTGTAATGCGTACGAGGGTCACCAATAGCTTGTTGGCATTTATAGCATGCAAGCTCGATACTCGCAAGAAGACGCAGCGTTTCAGCATTATTCAATGCCTGAAGTAACAGGCGGGTTGCGGTGATCAGAGCTTGAGCAAGTTCAGCACTGAAAATATGATAGCTCACGTTTAATGACCATGAGACCACCTTAGAGCCTTCCACACATCCTATCACAACGAAGTTACCACGTTTCTCGGCTTGGAGATCACTGGTCTACACGCATAGAGTGAGTAGAATGAATTGAATGAGTGATTGAACAGACCTCATTGAAAAGCGTCAAGATCTTGTTAGTTGAGGTTGAGCGCACGACTTGAAGATATCATCAGCCTCCTGGAAGCACACAGCAATCGGGCGATACTCACCAACTTGCGAAGAATGGCCCGACACCTCAAGTGTAACGACACCACGTCCTGCATACACCCACGAATCTCTCTCTGGGCGTCGTATGTGTACTTTTACCGGGATAGCTTTGAATTGCTCGCGATTCTCAGTGGCTGGGGGAGTGGAGGTGTGCAAAAGCCAAAGGCAGGTAATATATGAGTATCGAGACATATCTCATCGCAAAAAGAGTTCATACGATGGGATATGTGTGGTGGTGAGGGAACACTTGAGATGATTGGATCTGACATGGCCACGGGCGGAGGCTGCGGGACGGCGAAGGTGAATGGGGCTGTATCAATGTCCATGTTGGAATCCATTTTGGACTGGCCGTTTTGTCCAAATCAGCCAGTGTATCGCAAGAAGATTCGGATATAAACATGCCTCGCTTTACATACAATGCAGGATCGATGCTGACGATGGGAAGTATGGGAGTGGTTGGAGGAGACAGTTGGCGCTTTGACACAGAACACGTTCTGCCAAAAGCAGAAGGCAACGTGACAGGAGCGTGACTCAACGCGCACATCACGTGATACATATTCGCGTCGATTCCTTGTTGTTAACTAGCTTCGCCAGTGCATCCAAGTGTTTTTATCCTTCTGATATTAGATGCGAAATAAATCATGAGAACGAACTAAGGCATAATAAAGAGCGAAAAGTTGAGCTGCCACCCATCGACTACTATCACTTAGTGCCCGGCGCCCGCCGATCCTGGTGGCTTTTCAATTTGTCTTTCAGTGGCTGTCGAAGCGCTTCATATGCCACTATCGCACGGTTATAAGCCGTGGGCTATAGCGTCGATGAGCATTGAGCATTGAACGTTGAACATCCATCACTCGACTTGTCATGATGCCTTTCCCTAGAAGCCGTCGTCTAAGAAAATCGCTTTCGCCATCGGCTTCGCAAGTTGCTCCCGACGACGGCGAGGAGGCCATGAGATTGAACACGGAGGAGGACGACGATATCCGATTGAAGGGGAAGAGAGTAAGTAGTGGTTCTGTGCTTGCTACATTCCTGCCTGATGACCTTGCCAGAAGTTTGCTCACGACTCAGATTACATGCTGTCGCAGGAATCGAATGATGCAGATTCCGAAGGGTCCTCCCAGCATAGTACAGATCAGGAAAGCGATTGGGAGATGCAGTCTTCTATGAGGACGCCCTTGGCCTTGCCACCTGATTCGCAATCCTCTGTGATCTCGGTGTTGATGCTCAGTCAATCACAGGACTCCAGTTATTGCAGTCCTGGAACGCCCCCCCGGCAAAACACGACCAGACATGTTCAGTCCTCTAATGGGATGCCTGTATTATATCCGTCCGGTTGGCAGTCATCTATGAACTCGGTGTCAATGCTCAGCCAGCTATCGGACATTAACGCGGATGACGAGCTGTCAGATATGTCGATGGGCTTTGATGTTGCCGCGACGATCGAGCGGGAGATTTTTCCAACACACAGAGCTCTATGATGTCCTTCCTGGATTTCCCTCCATCTCAAAGCTTGAAGAGACAACAACGTCGCCAGCTTTGGAAATCAATAGATACTTATTAAAGATGGAGAAGTTGGTCAAGATGTTCGATCGCATGGGCTACGAGAATGTTTTCAAGGTCACCTGCGGAATTGCATGGGAACTATCGGACGAGGAAGCAGATCGGGTGTGGGAAGCGTGGAGGCAGACACATCCGATTAAGTTTCTCTTGTATGCGTTAATCTTGTTACAATGCGATGATAAATGATACGACCTGAAGACGGAGCGAGAGCGGAGTGAAAGAGCAAACAAAGAACACGACCTATCGCTCAGGTGAAAGATACGGTCCAGCTACAAGGCAGAGGTTTCGTGGAGTGAAATGGACGTTGACAATGGGGGTACGCTTTGTCGGGAATGTAGTAAGAAGATCCGTGCTATCGCGCATATATGAGTGAAATCATAATAAAAGCAAGAAGAGTATACGCACGTCTCGATTCCGCTGTCAGTGTAGTATTTTGCATTACCCGTCGAGTTTGATGCACCGTTACCATTGACCATTCCGTTTTCTCTGGATTTCTCGGGAAGCCCACCTGGTGCCTTGACGTCCCAGCACCTCACTGTCCAGTCTGCTCCACCGCTGACCAACAAAGATGACTCCGCACTGAAAGCAAGAGAATATATCGAAGATGTATGTCCGGTCATCTTTTTGACTCGACGACCAGAGCCAAGGTCCCATAGGTTGATGGACAAGTCCTCCCCTTTCATTCGCGGCTTGTCAATGATACTGTTTGGCACTTGAAATATGTGGCTTACCCGCAGTAGCAAGGTAGCGACCATCCGGACTGAAAGCCATTGTCGACACCATACCCTGGTGTCCGATAAATACTCGGATACATGAGCCTTTTTGGACATCCCAAAGTCGTGCCGTCCAGTCACTGGATGCCGTTCCAAGGTACAATGAATTTGGATGAAATCTGACACACTACGGCAGAGTTCGATGAGCTTATCAATCAATGAAGAGAAATTGAGAACACTAACATCAACGTCGCTGAGGTGACCTGCGTAGATACGCAAAGTCGACGTTCGGTCTGTTGACCAAAGGCGTGCAGTACGATCTCGACTAGCTGTAGCAAAATATATGCCCATGGGACTCCAGTCGACGTCCCAAATGGGATTTTGATGTCCCCGGTATGCTACAACGTTCGTCATGGTATCTAAAGACCATAACCGTGCGGTGCCATCTGCAGAGCCGGATAAAAGGTATTTCGGAGGAGCGGCAGACCCACTCATGGGATCGAACGATAGAGAGTAAACCGGTCCACTGTGTCCTATGAGTTTTCGTGTAGATGGTCCGCCCTTCTCTCGAGCTTTCTTCAGAGACGCAGCTACTTAATTGTTAGCATTTGCCACAGTGCGTGCATGGCCACTTACTGTCCCGTATGTTATTAGGTTGGAAGTCACTTTTCATGCTGTTGAGTGATTCCCCTTTGAGGCTCCACAGTCTAATATAGCTTTCCTCAAAGCCTGCCGCCATGAGAGAAGTGTCTGGAGAAAAGATACAACATGGGGACCTATTGCTGTGAGACAGACAAATAACTAGACGTGATATGACTCACCCTTCAGCAATATCATGCAAAGTATAAGCACATATGCTAGGGAGCCCACGCTGTTTGGCAGTGGCGCCCTGAGGTGTGTTCAAATCGACAGAAGAAAGGGCTGAAGGTTCCAGACGTATTCGCTTTCTGGCATCTCTGACCTTCTCGACTTCTCGCTGTATATCCATAGTTTTGAAAGTAGCCGGATGAGGAAGAAGGTCGGAAATAGAAGGGGATATGACACCGGACACGGGTGTTGGTCGTACATGATGAGGATCATATTGAGCAGCTGGATCGCGATCGAGCATTGCTTGTTCTCTTAACTCTTCTCAGTCTCGGTCCGTAGTTCATCGGGTAATGGTACAGGGCCAGCTTGAGCTCGCCCTTCGAAGCATTGAACGCCTGAGGATTGGAAAGTGGTGTGCTCGAGCCTTCTGGTTGAGGTATCAACGATGACATGAGGCCCGTGGATTCTTCCCAGGCATTCGAGGATACTGATGTCGTGCTGGAAGATGTCACTAATCATTTGTGAACACATGTATACACAGAACGACTGACAATAATTACCATCGAAGCGAAGGTGATTATTGACCACCCGCATGACCGCTGCCCTTCCTCTTTTCCCCCTTTCGCCGGAGAATCCACCTCCTGCGCCCGTGGCCTCACCTCCAACACCCTCAGTCAGCCAACCTACGAGTAAATCGAACCCCGACCGACTCATTCGGACCGTGTACTTGACATTTCTGAAACGGTGCGCAAGCTCATCGCTCTGGACATGAGAGGGAAGGCGCAAAGTCGACAGGCGGTTTAACACGGAGCTATGCATTAACTCGAGGGATGAAGAGAACGAGTCAAAGAATTCCTGGGCTGTTTGCAAGTTCAATTGGAATTCAGGAAAACAAGAGATAAACATACCTGCATCCTTGAATCCATACTGTACTAGATCAAGATAAAAATGGCAAAATATTGGGAAGAGGATTGGTCGAAATTCGGGCTGCAATAGTGTGAATAGTTTGAGTAAGGGGATGATAAAACACGCACTCTATACATATCCAGAGAACCATCCACCCATGATTCCAACTCTCGGAATCCCTCTTGTTTGTCCGTTGGATCTAACGACAAGATTTCTTCCGCTCCACCAGGACCGATGCTGGCAATGAGGTTTTGGATATTTGATGAGCTACCCATGCTGCCAACGGAAGCTAATTCTTGAAGAATGCTTGCAGTATTCTTCAAAGCGTTTTCTCCGGGTTGTGATGATTTCTCCGAGAAGACAGTAAGTCTCCTGACAAGCTCTTCCGAAGTAATTGTCAAAGGTTCAGCCTGCTTTCCCTTGTTCTCGGGCGCATCTATAGATTCTTGGAGCGCCTTTTCAGCACGTTGGTGGCCTCTGGATCGAAGGTAATCCAACACCATACGATCCAACCCGTTAGCAGGCTGGGACGCGTCCTGAGAAGACGCGTTCGTTGGAGATATCACATCAGGAGTAGAAGCAGTTGGTGTCGCGGCAGACATGAGACCTGAGTGCACCAGTTAGTGGGAAGTGATGCGTTGTCTCAAGGGAGTATAAGAGGGCATGGAAGACGTTGAAGTGATTGGAGTCGGTCGGGCGGGGCGTTCGAAGATTCGAGACGAAAGAGTCGGAGACAAACCAACATATACCTTATGTAATGAACTCAATTCAAGCAGGCTGTTACCGCTCTCTCAGTGGATTGCCCACGACGATACAGAAAGAACAGCACACAACACGCTCAATGTGTTCGCGTGATGCGACTTGCATTGGGTCGATATAAGACAAGAAATAGGGAACTAACACACCCGCCCAGATATACCACCAAAAATAGACAATCAAGGGTACATGACAAGTCGCAAAGTCCATTCACGGCAACAGCAAGGGAAAAGGATATAGATTGAAACAGCGCATAATATACACAGCATACCGAGCGGGGATCGAAGGAGGGATCAGGTGAGAATTGGGCGAATCAGTGACAAGAAGCAGGCGAGGCATGTCGGCTCAGAAGTGCTCCTATGGATAGAAGGCGTTAGTCACAAAATTCGGTAGAGTCCATGTATTGGCGGCGAACCTTGGCGAATGTAAAGTCAATGGTAGAACAAGTCTGCTCAACGTTGCTTCCTTGATCGCCTTGGCAAGGACACTAGGGCCGCAGAAATAGGTCTGGTACAAAGTGTGAGAAACTCCAACCCCAAACAGTCCACATATGGGAACTTACGCCGACGGTAGTCTTGAGCTGCGACTTTGTGCCAGGAATGTACTGTCCAGACTCGATCGCTTGACGCATCTGCCCATAGATAGCTTTCCAGTCAGGCCGTCCGAACATAGTACGCGTGCGGAGGAGAGTCAAAGGGTCGTATTCTGCGCCTGCATCATTCACGGCGATGTTCCAGAGCATGTCCTCGCCAATCTTCTGCGTGAGATACACATTGATACGGAGGAAGTTAGCTGTATCATAGCAATGAGATGAGTTCAGCAATACGAAGGATACGAGGACGCTCACGATCAGCCTGGGCAGCCTCGACTTCCTGCAGCAGGCTCTGGAACCAACCAAACGAGGGAGCGTCGCGGCAGACCCAGAAGAACTCGACCCGGCGAAGGGAGCCTAGATTCCCATTTCTCTGACGATACCAGATATGCTTCAGGATAGAAGCAAAAGGGGTGACACCTGTGAACCAGAAGGTCAGACGCAATCAAGTTAGCAACGGTCACAAGGCGTACCGATACCAGCACCGATGAGCACAGCAATTTCGACATCGAACACATCCTCGGCAGGAGCACCGTAAGGCCCATCAATGCGGACAATAGGCATGGTACGACTACTGCTGGCCGGGTCTAGCTCAACGAAGTCTCCGCGCGTCCCGCTCTTCTCATCTCTCTCGCCACCCTTCATTGCTGCCTGTGTGAGGGCTGCGACAACCTGGGACCGGCGCCGACACGTTCTCCAAGACCGCGAGTCCAGTCACCAACTTGACGGATGTGGACTGAAACATAGGGGTCCTCGGGGGCCGACGTGATAGTGAACTAAAGATAGAACCGCGCGACAAGAGTGAGTCCGGAGGACACAGCAACGGTCAATGATCGATGGACGTACGGGGTGCCACTGCCAGCGAGAGACGTCCGGAACTTGAATAAAGAGCCACTGACCGGACGTATATTTGAAGCTTGGCTTGATGATACGCAGTTCCATTGCACCTGAGTACATATTATTAGCAATGGTTGCGAGTTGAACGGAGACCGAAACATACCACTGGGATGAACAAGCAGCTTCGATAGCCTGGTCGCCCGCCTAGCACGATATTCTCTGTACATGCGCTCCCCAAAGTAGATGATACCAGGCCAGATGGTGTACCTCCAGCTAAGATATCCAAGACAGTGCTGTGTGGAATAGAAGGGGAATGTCGGGATGTAGTCAGGATTCGCAATGTCACGAACAAAGCATCCTGTTGCATGGGTATAGAGGCCGAGCATGAAGAAGAAGGCGAGGTGGTGGGTGTACCAAAATGCCTCGAAACACTGATTGCGAATCTTATGGTGGGCAGTGGTGTACATCAAGAGCATGATGAGGAGCATAAAGTGACCTGTGATACCACCAGCCTGAGTGTAGTGAATATCAAGGGCTCTCTCCGGGCGAACCTCTGTGGGGGACTATGAGAGAGTCAACACACAATTGTACTGGCATTATACGTACGAGTGCGCTCAACGTTAATGAAGTTGACGTAGTGAGCGGTAGTATGAAGCATTGCCCAAAAGGCCATGGAGTACGCCACTTGTCTGTGGAACCAGATGTTCTCGTCGGCAGGGAATGCCCAAGCAAGCTTGGGACGAATGACGCGAATGATGTTGCGCAACATAGGCAGGAGAATGAGGCCGCCATCATAAGCCAGGACGAGCCCAGCACCACGAGAGACCCACACGGAAAACTTCAGCCCGTTCAAGGCACTGAGCTTCTTGTTCGTTTCCTGGACAGAGGGTGAGTTCATATTGATACTGCGTATCTCAAGTACTTTACGCCATACCTGACTGTGCCAGCCATATGCGAACAGAGCAATATGCGATCCGTAGAAGAGGACATTGAAAAGGAGACGCCTCGCGCTCAACAGCTCCCTCTGGAACCAATTTTCGCCCATCGTCTACCGTCTACGAGTAGCGTGTACTTGAATGCAGCTAGGAAGAATAAAAGAGCGGCGTCCGGGTCCGGCCAGACAAGCAATAGGACGAAGACGAGAGTAAAGAAGAGAAAGAGAAAGAGAAATAGCCTGCTACGAGCGAAAGGTCAAGGGACGATTGATGATTATGTATATATCAGGGGCCTGTGACCAGCCGCCGTACAGCCCATTATGGCCGGTGGTCATGGTGATCGTTACCGATCTACTCCCACGCGCAACGCCTGCAGCACCAATGACTGTCAATAGCTGTCAGTGTCTTCCGCAGGCGACGACAATGTTCACACTGAATATGTTGCTATATATTATTGACGAGCAAACCACTGAGACCGCATCGTCAGCTGGCGGATTATTTTGCACCGAACACGTACAGGACACTTGGCTGACTCTGGAAAATGAGTTGTGATATCCATACGAAACTCCATCATTCCTCTCCGTCGGTTCAATCAAATGATATGTCACCTCGCGCTCATTCCTCGTACCGATATGCCACCATAGCCTCGATCCGATGCACATCTGTGCTGAAGCTCCGCAACTTCACCTGCTGGCTTTTACTGGCTTCGATCGCCAGTGGGTCCGTGTCAACCCATTCGTCCGCGGGCACGTCGGCCGACTCAGAAGTGTACGCGAGGATGTTGAACACCGTCGGCTCGTCGATTATGGGAAGGAATGTGACGGTCGAAACTATCTGTTTAAGGATGGACCGGATCTCTGCTTGAATATCTGCCTCCGGCTTGGCGGGCGGGGGTGCCCTGAGTCGCGTCGTCGGTCAGCTAAAATCAATGACATGCTCGTGACTTACGCCTCAGAGCTTTTGTCGGATGGTTGCTGCACGAGGTTGATATCAAAAATCCAGCGCTCGAGTGGCGTCCGCGTATCCTTGGAAATTATGGCCACCACAAGTTGTGTAACTGCGCCCGTGAGTAGCCAGGCTGTGTATAGGAGTTACGGTCAATGTCTATCAAACGCCCACAACCTTCCGACTGACTGTTCACTTGTTTCAGGATCCTGAACAGAAGCAGTGTCAGTTGCTCTTCATCGTGGCCTGGATCAAGGACGGGCATACTTGTCGAGATAGTTCTCCAATGCAAGATCTTGCGTGACCAACACCGTCTGTCCATACTTTTTACCATGTGGAAGTCGTCAGACGGATAGACTCCTCGCTGAAACAGTATCCTGCGAGAGATATCACATGAGATGCCGTTGAGGCTGGAGGACAGCAGTGGCTCAAACGGACGTGTTCACTGCATATTTGAAAAACTCTGTGACGAGATTCGTAGATCCTTTGAGTGTAATGGCCTGCCGAGTGGGTGCTTTCTTCGTTTTCGTGGGTGCCATGGAACCTTGAAAAGATAAGTCGGAGAAGAGGTTAACGAAAACTAGACAACGACTCCAACAAGTCCAATGTGCGGAATCAACGCGTCTTTCTGCAACGCGTCTCGTCACCTGACTCGATTCGATATTTCACACGAAATCCAAAATAAACATAAAAATGACGGGAGCTTTTTCAAAGAACATTCATCTGATTTAGCGTGTTCAGGCGCACGGACCCTCTCCTAGACTCTTGGAGCGAAAGAAATTGAGTTCGAATCTGACCTCAACGATTTCGGAGAGATATCTGTTCTTAGGGAAGGACACTGCTCTCTTTTATCTCTCATGTAAATATATATGTTTCTAAGAAAATCAACATGAAACATGTTGAGGCTCGTATATAGGAATACATTAGACGATTACAATCCGATGTGGGGGCCTGACGTTGGACAAAGAGTAGATCCGCGGGAATAAGAACAAAGTACTGGCCCCAAGCATAACAGCCCATGACGCCCAGATAGTGCCTAAGATCGAAGACAACTGGTTTATAACTGGCTTGTGGACGACCGATGGGATGGGTGGTTGAGGGAAAGAGGGGAATGCAGGAGAGATTACGTGGCACTTGAACAGATAACGAGCTCCGTTCGGGAATATAAGAGTCCAGACGGCGTAGGCAGTAGCAATGCACGTTCGTAACCCAACGTGAGCAGATATCAGGTTTGCTGGCAAGCACATCCAGCCACTATGGGTCATCTTGCTCATGGCGGAGCTAACAGTAAACCAAAATAGGTGTCCTAAGTGCCTTTATCGGAGTCCAGTGAGAGATCATCGACAGCCTGCTCAACATCCGAATCATCGTGATCGCTCCTGCTTGATTCCTGTTGATGCTTTGTAGTCTGGTCGCTGTAGAGACGCTCGTAGTCACTGTCATACTCTTCATCATAAGGGTTCGCGGACGGCATGTGGCTCGATGTGTAGATATTGCCTTCGCGCTCGGCGCCAGATCTGTGCGGCAACGGAGGTGGTAGGTTCATCGAGTGTAGGCCAAGTGGACTCGGCTTCCCAGTGTGGCGGAACAAAAGGCCAGGCTAGTCAACATATAAATGTTATCAATGTGCGACAATATGCATGTATTACTCATGGATGTTACTGACCAACGTGTCTGTCACATACTGCGATCTGCTTGAATTAGCTTGTGCATTCGCCATGCTGGTACCCTTGTGAATGTTGTTGATCATACCGGCGCCTAAGTCATCATCGCATGTCCGGAGAAAGATGAATCAGGTGCAGTGCTTGAAGATTGGGTCCTTGAAACGTCTTCCTCTTCGTCGTGGGTAAGGTCAATCCATATGGGAACATTGAAAGTTGGCCCTTCAGCATCCATAGTGCCATCGTCGTCCTCATCGGAGTCGTCCTCATCGTCGTTTGTGAGGTCGATGATGATGGGCACAGGTCGATTTGGCAGAGCCACGGCAGGGCCAGATGTCGAAGGTAACGATTTCTTATGATGGACAGGAGTATAGATGATACGAGTCGGACTTCTGTGCGAGCGCTCTTTCCACGATTCTTCGTGGTTGAGATAAGTTGCGACGTAAGTGCGGGCAATGAAAAAGAGTCCAGCTCACTCGGTGTCTTCGGCTTCGGTGTCTTGAACTTCGGCGTTTCGATGCTCGATTTCTTGCGTTTTTTAGAACATGGGGTCTCGTGGGCATCAGTGTTGTCTTCGCGCTTCCTTTTCTTGCTAGGGCTCGCGTCACCCGGGTTCTTGCTAACGACAGTATTCTGTGAATGTGGCACAGAAAGTATCAGATAGCTCACCAGTTATACCAGACCTTCACTGCTTCGGTGATTACCGTGCCATAAGTTTCCGACACCCAGTCACGCACAGGCTTGAGACCGCCGTGGAGAAAGACGGCTCCGATGACCATCTCCAGAGTGTCTGCCACAGATTTCACGGTACTCTTTGGTATCCTTGCCCGGACCTGCTTCGCCGTAATCCATGCCTGCTTCCTCAGTGTGGCAAATTGTTCTAAAATAGAACAAGACCTTGCCGCCCGCTGATCCATTTTCTCGATCAACATGGAAAACACAAGATTTGTGAGAAGTGGTTGGCGTATCGCCTGATATTGAAATCTGAGCTCAATGAAGTTGGACAAAGAATTTATTCGACGTACAGTGAGAAAGTGTGGCGTGGCGTCGGGGTAACGTTCATACAACTCAAGACCAATGCAAAGATACATGACTGCATCACCTAGAAACTCGAGACGCTGATTCTCATCTTTATCCTTCGCACCCTTTGGGTACAGGATAGCAGACCAGGTGTCCTTGTCTATGTTAGGGAGGTCTGCATGAAAGGCATCGCCACTGATGGTGATGATGGCAGAGTTGAGGATATCGTTATAGTGGTGTGTGTCGACAGGCATTTGAAGAAAGGATGAGGTAGCTCAGACGACACTGAGTGAAAAGGAGAGTGGGCCACAGCGGATAGTCGGATAAGATGTGTTGATGGGATATATAATTGAAGCTAAGAACGGCCCCGTCATGTGCATCAGGCGTTTAGGACCGAATACGAGGTTGAGGTTTGCGGCACGTGGCCATCGAGGTCAACACTTCGGTTCCTTTTTGTCATTGTTAAGTTTAGAGGGCGAACAAGCTGAGCGCCTCAACACGCATTGAACACGCCACAACAACATCCCCATGGCCTTTGCGCAACATTTGAGCTCTTCCGGCCATTTTGACGGCTTAGAGGCATCAATGAATGCAAACGGGAACACCGCTTCTTTTCGCCACCTTCCTATGGCCCCGAAACTCGTACCTACAGATCTACCAACCCTCCAGAGTGCGGGCCGAGTGCTAGCGGACCAGTTTGCGAAGGATGCGCAAATAATACCGGACCTGGGGGATATGTTGACCATTCGTACGTCTCTTCAGCATCGTGGGCCCTGACTTCCTGAAGCTAAACCTTGTGAACAACGTCGGTGCAGCTGGAGGGCAGTCTTCAGCATCCTACAGTGTATTTTCAGATGACCCCCGTGTCCCGTTTCAAAAGCGGAAGCTCATCACCATTCCAGAGTCATTGTGGGAGCATTACAAGGGTGAGTAACTAACAATATCCTCGGCACATGGATGCTCACGAGCGCATAAGCCACCGAGGTTGTTTCACATATGGGCATCATTCCCGAGCTGGAGCGGGTATGGGTATCGATTGATTCTAAATTATTTCTCTGGGACTACATGGAGGGGTGAGTGACTTTTCTAGTATCGTGCTGCGTCGTCTCACCAACACATACTTCAGCCAAGAATTGAGTTCCTATACGGACCAACCCGACGTGATTGTTCACGTTGCCCTCGTAAAAGCGAAGCCAGGCGTCTTCATTGACGACATCAACTATGTCCTAGTCATCTGTACCCCCGTCACAGTTCTCCTCATCGGACTCTCTGTCACGGATGTCCCTGGTCCTAGCAATCGAACTCGCAAACAGATCGACTTATACGACACCGGCATGTCAATAGCATGTGGCGTTGAGATGACTGATGTCATCGGTATGAACGATGGACGAATATTCATGGTCGGGTCGCAGGATGGCCATTTGTACGAATTGCACTACCAGGAGAAGGAAGGGTGGTTTGGGAAACGCGTACAGTTGATTGACCACTCTATCAGTGGTGTAAAGAATCTCTTTCCCCTTTTCTCGACACCGAGCTCGGAAGGTTCGTCATCCCTCAACCTTGTTCGCTGTCATCGTGCGTGGCTCTCTAAGAATATTTCCACTCAGATCGCATTGTATCCGTGTTGGCCGATGCACCTCGGAGCGTATTCTACACACTGACTGCGAATAGCATCGTTTCTGTGTACTATCCACAGCACGACAAGTCCATTCACCTATTGCAGACGATCCACAACCTGTACAAATTAGCCCAGGAGAAGGCCCCAGGATCACCCGCCTTGACGCCCCAATCATTCCGAGTCATCTCACTCCATGTTATCGAACAGAACGAGTCACGCTTAGGCATCCAACTTATGGCAATCACTATGAATGGTGTACGGCTTTACTTCGCTCCATCGTCTACACCATACAGCTACCACTCAAGCAGTGGTACTGAGCCACGTGGTCACCGCTCACTTCAGCTCATACATGTTCGTCTTCCACCCCCCAACCTCCTTCATCCAGACGAACAGTCGAATCCTTTCCCACAACCAGCAAACTACGCATCCCGACAAAACCAACATCCTCCACCAGCATCGCGTCCGTTCACTGTTTCCGGCCTGGAGCGTTCAATGTACTCCGCGGGCGTGACGGTAGCTGCGCAAGCTGGTGATACAGATGGAATGGATTTCCTTCTGTGCATGTCGCCTGACCTGACGCGGATAGGCCCTTTTAGCTCAGCATCTGTCCCACAACCGCAATATGTACACAATATCTACGGCAGTGGGTCTACTCCACAGAGAACACCTCTGACGGAGCGTGCCATCTTCTCTCCATTCCTGGGCGCACATGGGCCATGGCAGTCGTCCCTAGAGCACAAGCAGCCGTCGGTACCACTGTCCTGCCTCCGGATACGCCGACACCGGTCGTCACAAATGAGCTGGCTTACCAATTTTTGGAGCCGCCGAAGCAGTTCATGATCTTGACTAACGTGGGGCTTACCATTCTTGCAAAGCGTCGTGCCATGGATTGGCTCAAGGAAGTCATCGAAGAATTCCTGACGAAGAACAACATGCAAAACATCATTGATTTTCGTGACAGGTACGCACGCAAATTTTGCTGTATTCAGAGACTCGTATGCTCATAAGCCACCGTAAGTTTCGGTCGTGATCAGACCTGCGCAATGCTGCTCGCACTGGCATGCGGTAATACATTCATTGATCAATCGGATCCTTCACCGATAAGTGGTGTTTCGACACTGTCGCCTGAAGTCGCAAAAGTCGCGAAGCAAGCTTTCTATGATTGTGGCGAGCGGCCGGTGTGGACTGAACGATTAGCATACGGGACTAGTAAGTCTAACTACTTCAATGGCCCGATAATTCACTCATCTGTATCTTTGTCACCAATAGACGTCGGTGATGGGACGGGAACTGCGCTTTTCAGTGGTCGTCGAGAAGGGTTTGCACTTTATTTTGCACGGTTAGTGCGGCCCGTATGGAAGAGCAAGCTGACGAAACTTGGGTACAGTGTTTCATGCTTTGCTCTCCGAAACACCTCGCTTTAATAATGTGAACACCACAGCTCCCTCGGTCTGCATGAGACAAATATCTCAGAAGACCTTCTATTCATGGTCCAAAAGAATTTGTTCGCGTTGAAGGACTTTTTGGACAAGAATCCTCATCTCTTTCATTCGGGCACTGCTGATTACACCGGAGCACGTGCTGCGCCTGCGAGTGATCAAGAGGCCTGGAAGGTGAGGTTCACGTGTTTGTGTCGATGCCGACGGTTCATTGATATGCGACCACATTCCCAGGCTGAACAAAACTCAGTCGCTCAGCTTCAGACGCTTCTGGCCCGCACGATTGAAGGCGCTTCTTTCTTTTTGCTTCTAATGATCATCGGATCGGAGAACTGATCGCACAGTAAGTCAATGGTCTCGTGATCAACGGCGTATAATGAAATTCAAACCAACTTGTTGTAGAACTGACGTAGAAACGCAGAAGCTGATCATTTCTCTGACCTTCGAAGAACTCATCACCGGCCAGAACGGTGTGGCAGCGTCTCGGGCCTTGGTGAACGTGGTCATTGACCAGCAGATTGGCCAACAAATTGCGGTAAGGGCCTTGTATCCAAACATTTTGGGTGTTTGTCTCACTTTTGTCTCACTTTGAGCTTTCAGGTCGATACAATCAGTGACGTCTTGCAAGCACGTTGTGGTTCATTTTGTAGCACAGATGATGTGATGCTTTACAAGGTGAGTACCGATCTCTCCCCGAGACATACAACCATTTGTTATAACGGCATTCTTTTCATTTTCAGGCGAAGAAAATACCCGCAAGGCTGTGGAAAGTCGCAACCCGGCGGAGCGTCAAATTTTTTGAGCGAGTCGCTGAGGTGCGTACAAGATGTCCTTCGATATCGTGGACAGTGTCACTGAGTTTGGGCCTCTAGATTGTTCATAAAAGGTGCTCGTATCATTGACTTCGAAAAACTCCGCGAAATCATTGGCGATTACCAACAACTTCAGTATGTTAAGGGTGCGGTCGAACTGCCGTTGCATTGCGCGGAGGCCTCGGATTCGGATCACCTCGGCCAAGAATATTGGCTTGGTACCCCTCAGATATCGTCCGCACCTGTAGCGACCTCTACTTCAGCATCTGCCGTTGCTTCGGCGGACGTTGATCCGCGGAAGGAGCACTGGGAGCGGAGGGCACGGTGTTATGACTTGGTTTTGGACTCTTTGGAGTCGTTTGAGGGCAAGACAGGGAAGGACAGTGAGGAGGCAGAGCGGATTAGAGCTCACGCATATGAATTGGCGTTTGCGAGCCCTGACGAAATGTTTCACTCATGTCTGTATGAGTGGTTAATCGGTCGGGGACTGGCGGATGAATTGTTAGAGGTTGGTCTCATTGCCCACTTTGAGCGTGACTCGGTACTCAACATATGCTGTGTTGCTAGATGCGCCCTGCGTACCTCGAAGCATATCTACAACGTGACCCCCCTACGGTGGACAAGTATCAACTGCTCTGGCAATTTTATGTTAAAGACGGTCAGCCGCTGCGAGCAGCACAAGTCCTCGATGCTCTGCTGAATCTATCGAGTTCGTCATCATTCCTTCGCCGCGTCCCAAAATGAAATCTAAACTCAACGCCCTAGCTTCCCCTCACACTTTCTCAGCGTCTCGAATATCTCACCCTCGCCGTTGGGAATGCCAAGTCTCATCCTGTCTCCATCAGCGGTCAACACGAGTCTGCCATTGCCTTCCTCACTGAGCTTGAGGAGAAGCTTGATGTCGCCCAGGTGCAGCTTGAGATCTAACATGTTGTCACCCCGCGTCCAAGAATCAGAGACGAGGGCTTCAAGCAAAAGGTTGGCTTATTAGAGCGTGGATTATACAACATTACAGAGGTATGGCTGTTATTTTCCTGTTCGACCTCGACTGATTAGAATCTTTATTTAGCTGTTCAGGTCTATGCAGACCCATATGATCTGAGCGTGGCTAAACTCCTTATTCTTCATCTCACAGCATCGGATGAGAAATTGCTGTGTGGAATCTGGGATCGTCTGTTTGAAGAAGGTCCGTGTCTACTCTTCTTTCAATTTCTTGAACCGTGTCTCATTCTCTTCAGACACGCAAGGCATTGCTCCTGCTGAAGCCGCGGACAAACTTCAATCCGACATAGTTCCTTAGGCCAGCGATTCCATCCGTCAGATTGCGCATTCCCATTCCGTGAGTCATGACATTACGGAACACATCTTGAGTGAAGTTGACATGAACTTCCAGGACATATTGCCCTCCTCCTCGTAAGGTTCCAACTAGCAAATGCGGCTGCCATTTTGCCCGGCTGGGTTCCAAGAATCCTGGTCCAATGTGGGGTGCCCTATGCAGAAGCATGGGACGTCTTACACCAGATGTATGACTCCCAGGTAAAACTCGGCTTTTTCCTATCCGCAAAAACATCTTGCTGAGCGCGCTCCGATTCGCAGATACCTCCATTTACTACGCAAGAGGCCGTCCATGCACTGTCCACTGCTATCTGCATTCTCATGCAGGATTGGCTGGAGGCCGCGAAGCGCTCGTCTAGCGAATACTTCCCTGTCAACCGCATCGACTCGGCGGTGGACGTGTATCTTCGGGAGCTGTCAAAAGACAACGCGTGGAAGGGCACCCGTGAGGGGTACGAGAGCATTCGACGCGAGCTTCGGCGGAATTGGTGACGTCCGTCGGCCTAGTCACTCTACAGACTGAACGACAGTCTAAAATGTAAGGAATGCTGTATAAAAATATACCAATGCCCATACTGCGGCCGCCTCGGACCTACAATGATACAGGAACAAAACTTGGTGACTCACCCTTGATCGAAGTCAAGCGCAGCCAATGTCATGCCTCTGGGAGACACTGTACAGTTTCTATGGACAAGTCATCTCGGAAAAGATCTTTCAACTAAAACTCAGCAGGACACATATGTATGCGTCCGACATCGCTCTGAAAATGCGACGTCAACTTTACATTCTATCCCAATCGTCAGTCCAAGGTAACAGGCCGTGTGGCAGTAGTGTACAACAGAGCTGGGTCAAAAGATTGTGTGAACGAGTACAAGACCCCGAAACATCGTGCGAAATAAATAATTCAAAACAGCCCCACTCCATCTGCGAGATGCGAGCGCGCTCGCGGACGAAGACACGACAATGGGGGCTGACGACGCGTAAGCGGGTGGTGAAGGTATCAATTCTGGCCGACCTCGAGGATGATGTCCTCGGCACGGAGCAGGATCCGCTTGGACAAGTTCTCCGTCAGTCGATAGACCTTGTAGAGCACCCTGTAAACACAAGTCACGTCATGAGTGATAGACACGGAGCCTGAGTTATGATCTTGGCTTCGTTAGCGGGAACAAATGCTCTGACCTCGCAACACCGACAATCAACAAAATGATGATGACGACCGCCGCCGCATCGCGGGAGCTTGAGTTGCGCCTACTCCTTCCGCCCCGAAAGCGTGCGAGCCAATGCACGGGTGTCAGCAACGGAAGGGAAAGGAGCATGTGCACGAGCGAGCCGGCGCCGACGACGGGTAGCCCTAAAACGAAGCGGCGTAAGAGGCGCTTCATGATTCCTGGAGGAGACGGTGGTTCGAGCGAGCCTTCCGCCTGGGTGCGGGTGGAGAATAGGGTGTCGGCATCGAAGAGCCCGCCAGATTCATCTTGAATGATGCGAAGGCCCACGCGGACGAGGTCGTGGCCGACGTCAATCGGGTTATACCAGTACGAGGAGAGCGACCAATAGGAGTACGATGGTTCGGAGTCATAGGTATCGTCAAATGCGGATATGAAGGTGGTCGTGATGGTGGATGACGCAAGGACGAGGAGGACGAAGAAGACGGTCGAGAGGGCGGCGATGACGACTGGTAAAACGTCAGAGGGCGGTTTGGGGTGTGGCGACGCACAGAGTACTGCGCACCGGGGTTAGTCGCGAGCCCCACTATCTGAGTGCGAGCGAACCGATATTGGTAATGACACTGGGGGCAAGTGAAAAAGGCTGACGCCGTAGGAGACGAGTTGCGCCAGCGCTGGAGGCACTTGACGTGCACGTACTGAATGCGTAAAGTGGCGAGACACATCATGGCAAGAACAAATCAATTTCAGCACGAAATCACATACACTGATGGAGCCCTTGCAGAGGCAGGGACGAATGAGGCGTCCTAGCGCATCGTCCGTGCCATCCAAGCATATCCGACACTGCCTCTCGTCCGACTGATCGCTCGACGGCGAATTATTCTCCCCTGTGGATGCCATGAGTAGGCGAGCAAGCCAAGCAACTAGAGAGAGCAGCTGAGCACTTTGAGTGTGAGAGCCGTAACTCAGTCGGAGGCAGGAGAGTACACATCAGACTCGGTCAGCAACCGCGAATCATACTGCATGGGGTGACACGTGACGGCGCTTGCCCGGGGACCGCCTCGCCAGTGCGAGCTGAATTGAACTGATACTTGGTTTGGATGAGCCAACCGTCGCCGGAAGGCGTGGACAGCCATTTCAGATTCTCTGGTGCATTTGCGGGTGTAGGAAGTGGTGCGTGGTACATTCAATCGCGTCTCGCGCCACGGACTCACAGCATCGCAAGGCCTTACGAAGGTACCATTGAAAATGTTCCATCGCTTTCACGGCGTTGAACGTGAACTCCGTCACAGGTCGCCGTCGGTCATGGGTAGGCTTCGGGGTCGTTAGTCAGGTGCGTCCCGCTCGCTTTCACGTATGTTCGAGGCCTGAACAAGCGTATGCGCACACAAATGCAGTAAGTTTTCTTTGGGCTCACGCCGCATCTTCTTTTAAGATTTGATACGATCAAGACGCGACTCCAATGCTCGCCGCCTGGAACCTATCGTGGTGCCATCGATTGCCTTCTGCAGACGGTCCGCAAGGAGGTGCGAGGCCTGCCCCTCGACTCCTATCACCTTTCTGATTTTACGTCCAAATACTTAGTCGGTATTTGCGCTCTACAAAGGGGTCACTCCTCCGGCCCTTGGATGGGCGGTCATAGACTCCGTCCTCCTAGGCTCGCTGCATAATTATCGGCTGTTCCTTCTCCGGCATGGAATGACAGAGCGCATGCCCGGCTCCGACGCCAAAAGGCTGACGCTCGCTGCCCACGGCATCGCCGGCCTGTTTGCTGGGCTCACAAGGTACTCCGGATGCAAGCCCTTGTCCCGTTGACGATCGCTCACATATCCTTCGGTTTCTCTCACGTCGCTCGTTCCTAACGGCAGCGCATTCCTCGCCACCCCCATGGAGCTACTCAAGGTAAAACTGCAGATGCAGCTGCAGAGCAACGCCGCAGAGCGCCAGTTCAAAGGGCCATTTGACTGTGCGCGAAGCATCGTGCAGGCGCGCGGCGCTCAGGGTCTCTGGACTGCGCTGCCGTCTAGCCTGATATACAGAAGCAACTTCTTGTGGATGTTTGGCTCGTTCGAGGTTCGAGTCCTAGTTGTTTTTACGTGTGACGAGCGAGGCTGGAGCTCGAATCCGACTTTCTAGGCTTTCATGCGGGCCTTTTCAAAGCTCGAGGGCACGCCGTTCGAGGTAGGTCGGCTGGCCGCCTTCGTCTTCTTTGCACTTTCTCCCGCTTTGTAATGCAAAAACCCCGCGTGCGCTTCTTTCTGACTCCAGAATGACATCAGATGAGCGTGGGACATGCAAACTTTATGTCCGGCGGCCTTGCCTCGCTCGTATATTGGGTCATGGCCATCCCCACCGACAACGTCAAAAAGTCAGTCGTCCGATCTTGCACGTGCTCGTCTCCGACGTGCTCATCCATTTCTCCGTCGCACGCTCTGCAGCCGAATCATGGCCACGCCGGTCTCAACGCGACCGCCGTCATTTATAACCACCGTGCTCAGCGTCTATCGCACGTCGGGGGCTCGTGGGTTCTACGCCGGCCTGGGCACGAGCCTGCTTCGCGCGTTCCCTTCCAACGCGTGTGCGCTTTTCGTGTACGAAGGCCTCATGCGCACTCTAGGCGCCGAAAAGGTCAGTACTTTGGCGACCAGGGGAAGAAGCAGCACGGTGGCACTGTCGACCAAAGCGCTCAACGATGCTTCTTTTTATCCCTGCAGACTCGACAGTGACGCAGGATGTCATTCGTATTTGTATTTGCGAGGCTGTGCGCCGATGGCGTGGCGATCTTAGATGGATCAGAACGTTACCTGGGCGGATGCATTCGAGGTGGGGATCAAAGCGGCACCAGGGCACGATACGATATATGCATCTACTATGGACACAGGATGGCGGTAAATTCGACTATATATGTACGGAAAGGTACAGGTACGACTATGGTGAGCAATATAGTTGGGGAGGACAGTTCGGCGGAAAGTCTCTACACATCTACGCGGCAAGTCTACATCGGATCGGGAAGGCACGGGGAACTCTGACAAATAAGCTTTACAACATTTAAGCTCTAATTGGAAATTACGAGTTCGAGAGAGCAGACGAGCGTCGAGCCCCGGAAGAGATGAATATGGCGGCTCTCGATCCATCACGGAGGAACCCCAGCTAGGAACCACGGGGGGGTCTAGGGTATTATGCGTCAGAGGAATCCGTATATGAAATGAAGCTGGGGTGAAACAGCCGATGCTGCCTGGCCATCTCTGCTCGAGGGCTAAGTGTGTCGTAGCGTCGCGGCAAGGACGCTTACAGATAGCAGCGCGAAAACGTGCTCGGAGGCAGTGCAGAAGGCCAATGGCCGTCGCTGATGGCCTTCTCCCATTCAGTCGCGTGGGACCGATACAGGTCTAGGGCGGCGCGAGCGTTCTCGAGCTGCGCGACGCGAGCGTGGTGGCGACGGACGGGGTCGAGGCGCGAGCGAGTCGAGTAAAAACACCGCGGCGGGTCAGCTGTCTATCCTGGACGCGTCGCGAAAGAGTGCAGGACGCGAGGGACGTTAACGTACTGGGTCGAGCTGGCCGTCCTGGCACCGACGGCGCATGAGGTGCCAAGTCAGGGTCTGCAGGCCGATGACCTGATTCGGGGACCGAAGGGCGTTCCGGAAGGGCTGGTAGAGCGCGACATCGCGAGTGTTGACTGCGGGATGCGGAATGCCTAGCACTGAAATAGCGGTGATGATGAGTTCTCGGCGTGACGACGGATCGGCGCGTCGATCACGACGCGTGCGCTGCATTACCTGAGAGGTCGTTCCAGAGCGAGTGGCCGACGATGACCTTGTCTCTGATCAGGTTGGCGACGTGCTGCTGTACCTGAGAAAATTTATAGGCCGACGCTTTTACCAAAGAGGCGTCAGGCGGTGGCGGGGAGTCGAGCGTCGAGAGCAGCCAAAACGTACGCGAATGGAGGTGTCCGGGCTCGATCGCGGTCGTGCTGGTGCGATAATCGGTGATGGGCACGGTCGGCGCGACGTAGCAATCAAACACGACGTTCCCCCGATAGTCCGAGATGGAGACGCGGCTGCGAACGGGGCGGCGGCGCGATTGAGCGCGGTTCCGAGAGCATTTAAGGGGCGGGGGTGTGGGGGTGGGACGTACGCCAGCATTGAGGTGCTCCCTCCTGGGCCGACGCCAACGACGGCGCAGGCGAGGGAAAGGACCTGTTCAGCGGTGGGCGCACGGTACTGAGCGGACATGAGTGCGAATAATATGGGAGTGCGAGATCGGTGAGGGGAAAATGGGCTGCATTGAGGAGGACAGGGACTGACCTTTTTATTTTGTCCTGGGCAAAGAAGAAGATGATAAAATTGGGGGAACGTCAGGCGGTGAACGGAGAAAGCTGAATTGTGCACTAGGGCCAGAGGCGGTGATTTGACAGGGTTTCAAACAAAATTGAAGAGACCGCGGGGGTGGGGGTGGGCTTGTTGGTCATCGGTCGCGATTGAGCCGATGTGCCATCTTGGATCTCGAGTAAGTAATAGCGGTCGCGGATTTGAAAAGAAAGAGTTGATCCACGAGAGATGTGCATCGTACTTACGACGGGCAGGCTAGACGGGGCTTTAGCCAAGGGGCGGGGATGAAAAAAGGGCGATGACATTGACTGTTGATGAAGAGAGGGAGAGGGAGAGAAGATTGAGATTGTGGCAGAGAGATCTGGACGGAGTTTGGGAAGACCAAGGAAAAGACAAACTGGGCGACATGGAATATTGGAGGGGCCGAATACGGAGATGGGGGATACGCAAGGGGAACGACGGGTAGATGGAGGAGAGGAGGCGGATCTGGGGTCTGGGTACGTGAAACACTGTCGGACGTGGAAGGAAGTTGACGGAAGAGGAAGGAAGCGGAAGGGGAATGAAGGAGGCCAAAATTGAGGTTAATTAATGAATCGGAGCGGATGGCAAACGGGTTGGGAGGAGGCGGGATCGAGAGGCGACGACGGTAGGAGAAGTCGATAAGCTGACCGATGTGCCCGACGGGAGGGGTGCTGGCAAAGCCAAAGGGAAGTGGAGCAGACTTAGGAGGCCCGACCAGTCCTATCAGGATATATGGCAGGCTCGACGGCAAACGATCCTCCACACGGCGGCACGGGCGCGAGCGCTCCGGGAACACCGGTGGCAGCTCGCGCATTCGATCTCTACCCTCCGAGCCGTGTGCGCGGGCGCGCGCTCCAACCGGCCGATCCACGCCCCGCCCCCCGCCCCATCGCCATCCTTCGTAGTGCTCTTGCCTCCCGGATCGTCTCGGTCCCCCGCTTGCCGTACACGAGCCCCAGCCGTGGTCGCCCAAGTCGCCGCCGCCGCCGCCGCCGCCCCGTATTAACCGTACCCGTACCCGCACCGGTGCCCGCGCCCGCGCCCGCGCCCGCCACCTCTCTCTGCTGCTTCCACTGCCGGCCGGCTCCCTGCGCCATCTCCCCGCCTGCCGCCCACCGCTTCACGATATCCTGCCTGCCCTCCTTTGCCGCCAGCGCCACAACCCGCCTCCGCACCCGCCCGCTCACGACCCTCGACCCCCACCGACGTTGGAACCCTCGCGCCACCCGCTCTGCGAGCGTCCCGCACCTCGCAGCCCGCCGCAGATGCCCCAGCAGCAGGAACAGCGTCCGCCCGTTCGGCCGCACCTGCCCAAACACTCTCAACAACCCGTTCAGCTCCCGCAACACCTCGTAAAAACTCCGCACCCCCCGCTGAGACGACCGGAGCGCGAGGTACAAATGCACCAGCCCCAGCCCCGTCTCCGCCCTCTCCCGCCCAATCCACTCCGACATTACCTCCAGCGCCGCCTCCCGCTTCCCCATCCGCAACAACGCCTCCACCGCCATGGAGACCACCCGCACAGGCGGCCTCCCCGTCCTTCTCAGTTTCGGTATCTGCCTCATCACCAACTCATACCGCTCCACGTCCCGCAGCCCGCCATCCACCCGCTTCACGGGCCGCATCTTCAACCCGCCTTCCCTTCTCCGCTCCCGTCGCGCACCCCGCTTCGGCGTGCCCAGCAGCTCCGCCCATACCGGCACGGACACCTTCTCCAGCAAATGCCGCCCCGCCCCGTCCCTGACGCCCGGCTTCCCCATCACCAGCGCCCACGCATCCGGCCACTGGTCCTCTCGCACCAGCAGCCTCACGCGCAGCTTCATCGTCTCATCGTCCCCCCTCATCCCCGACGCCTCGAACCGGTCCAGCAGCCTCCGCGCCGTCCCAAACGCCGTGTGCCGGATGGCGAGCGTGATCAGCAGGTTCAGCGCGCGCGTCGAATGCGACTCGGGGTGCGCGTCGTGGTACTCCAACAGCCGCTGCAGCGATGCCGGAGGCGATGTCGTGAGCATAGACAGCAGCCGCCGAAACAACGACGCCCGCGCCAAAGGGTCCGAAATGCGCGCCGCGTACGTCTCCAGGGGACCCGCGCGCACGAGAGGGAGAGGCGGGCGCGGAGCGCGCATGTCGCACGCGTCTGGCGCGCCCGCGTCGTCGTCCGCGGCCTCGGAGATGAACGCGCGCGCGCGCCCCGGGTCAAGGTCGAAATCCACGTCGGCGTCCGCGAGATCCTCGGGGTCGATGAACCCGGCGACCCCCACGCCCCTCGCTCGTGGATCGCGACGGGGGGCACGACGGGAGGGAGTTGGGGTGGAGCCGCTCCATTGAGCGTGTTTCACTGGCCTCATGCCTTCCTGTCTCCAGGGTAGACTCCGCGACAGGTCATAGGTGCGTGCGGGAATGCTTTCGGGTGTATCCGCCGACGCGTACGGGTGGGGCACAGGTGCAGAAGGAGCCTGGCGCGCCTCGGAGGGCGCACGCCTTTGCTGGCCTCGAAATGCGGCAAAAACACTGAGGGGCGAGACGACAGGCCTGATGAATACAAATGGTTGAAACGTCACGACCACAAAACAGAGATATATAAGTGGGATCACGGCGCACCGCGTCTTGGGAGCGTCATGGGTGCGCGAGGACGGCGCGCGACCCGCGCTGCTTCCCCCAGCATCTGCGGATCGATGGGAGGGGGTGGTGTGGTACGACCGTACACGCACGTAGGCGCGCGCGGCAGCCTCTTGCAAGAAGGACCGGAAATGGGGAGGACAGTGGGCGACGAGAGGAGCGGCGTTCTTCAAGCGAGTCGCATGATAAATCATGCATGGGACAGAACGGGAGACGAGGGAGACAGCAAACGTCGGTGGGAGCCTTTGCGTCGAGCGACAACCCAAAACTTGGAGGGTTTGGGTCCACGGACCAAATACGGCTCAACACCAGTCGGCCCCGTCCGGCAAATCGTCCCGAAATGGCTTCTAGCTGCTCGCCCTCGTATTACACGCACGATCTGTTCATTTGAGAGTCGTAAAGAGACGTATGAACAAAAATAACACAGAAAGCCAAAAGGAGCGTAGGATGGTATCAATAACGGCCGCGAGCGTATGTACGTGTGTGTGATGAAGCATGGGAAACGATGAGTGCGGTGACCGACGACAATATTGCAATTCAATGGACACGACATCTCGTGTCCCCAACGCTGCAGAGCGACAGACCTCTATACTTCCATCATCGGCTGCAGCATTCGCCCCACCAGCCAGCCCACCTTCCCAACCCACCGATCCCGGACCTCCTTGAACGCCTCCAGCCCATGCCCCTTGGCCTCCGCGAACGTGTCGAGGTCGCGCTCCCACGTGCGCACGGTCTCCCCGCCAAACATGCCGCCCTCCTTGTTCACGATCTCATCCACGCGATCGATCCAAGCCCTCCACTCTGCGAGCAGCCGCGGAAGCAATGCCGGGGCCAGCGACGCCTGCGCAAGGGGAGGCTGCTGCAGGACATGCGTCGTCAGCGTCGAGAGAAACTGGAACGTCTCCGTCGGGTGCGGTCTTTCCTTGTGCTGAGGGAGCGGAGCGTTCGGCGTCACCGATTGTGAGAGTGAGATGGGATGCGATGTCGGCGCGGGGAGGTACGAGAAATATGGGAGGTACGCGAGACACGCGGACACAAACTCATTGATGTGAGGGCGCAGGCGAGAGACGATGTACTCTTCGCGCATGCCCCCGTTTGAGTCCGAGCCTGATGGCGTGCTGAACCCTGATGGCTGCGGCGTCGGCGATGGGCGGCCAAAGCCTATCGGAGAGCTTCCGAGCGAGCTTTGCCGGCTGTTGAAGCTCGACCCAAAACCAAAGCCGAGCGATGTCGGCAAAGCGTTGTGGGTGCTGTTGGAGTAGGGGTACGCGTCGCGAAGTTTCTTGGCGCATTGAGCGAGCGCCTGTATGGCAGTTTCGAGAGAGGGACGGGGTATGAGCGATAATACGAGCGGCTTCAGAGATGGCTGATGCGAAACGAGGGCGTTCAGGAGCGGAAGTAGTGATTGTGGCGGGAGGCTAGCTGTGGATCTTTCGCCGTCGATACCTGTCTTTTGGCGAGAACGACGACGAGAAACTCACCGAGCAGCACGCCTACATCCACATCGTTTTCCTCCGATCCCGATGCTTTATTTTCCTTGCTATTCTGGTTATCTTTCGACCCTGATGCCGCAGGTGTCGTGCGTGCGCGCTTGGGCACGGCCCGTTTAGGTCGTTCAGGCGTGGGGCTCCTGTCCATCGCAACGTCCTTCGCACCCGGACTAAGATGTCTCGCAGAACCGCCCTCATGCTCATCGTCGTGTTCGTGTCGTCTCTTGAGTGTGCGAGCGGGCTGCGCGAGGGTTGACGCAAGCGGTTGTATTGTGGCGGAGTGCGTGAACGCCCCGTGTGTGCCTGGCGTCGGCCAGTTCATCAAGGAGGAGGAGGATAGACCGAAGCCAAATCCGCAAGGCGAGGAGGTGAGGTTGACGGGGCCAGGGTAGAGGTCGATTTGGGGATGGGGGTGTATCACGTTTGCCATGTTCGTAGCGTCGCAAGTTGCTGGTGGAGTTCAGGAGCAGGAGGCAAACCTCACCAAGGCATTCCGATCCCACAACGCGGCGCGGCGCCACTCCCGTGCGGCCCCGCCCTAAAGTGACATCACGTGGGCCCGTTTCGCCTTTTTAGCTGATCTTTTTTTCTGCTCTGTTGAATCGTCGTCCATCATGCATTAATGTCCGTTCTCCCCTCCCTCCCCGTGAGTTGTTTACTTTCTGCCCGCTCGCGGTGACGAGACAAAGAATGAATCGCTACTTCGAAACCTTTTGGTTCATGAACTGTAATCATCTATACCCAAATTTCTGAGCTTTCATCTTCGCTCCTCGCATCCGCCTTGCTGACGCCGACTTTCTCAAGCTTCGATGGTCGTGTCTTTATAGTACCTGTGAGTTTTTTTCTCCATCGTATTTTCATATGATCGAATAAAATAGAAGTCAAGCCCTGACGCCATCTAACGGATGAGCGTTTGAAGTGAATACCATGCTAATACTGATTTTTCTCACCATCTCTTTCTTGATATCCTTTTGCTGACTGCCTTTTATCTCCTCAGTTCTTTTTCCACCCTTCACTCCTGTTCACCAAATCAGCGTCGGTGTCAGCTTGTGAGTTTCTCAAAGATCGTTTCGATATGATTAGTTTCCTAGATTTCTGACCTGGACATCGTCCAGGTTGATGTCACAATTTTACATGTCTTCAACCCAATGATTTTCAATGTGCTCCCTTTGATTTATTGCTCATACATCTCTACTAGGTCTGTATCTTTATGGATCCCATGTCGAATTATCGCAATCAGATATTTTTTTTGAATAAAATTTTGATACCTCCAATGCAATTCGACCAAAGCTAGGCGTTTTATGATTGCCTAGTACTGTCCATAGGGTATGAGGCCAGATGAGGCCGCGCTATAATGTACGGAGAAAGGTATGATGAAGGTACTCGAACGATGTATCTAAGATCATCAGTTATGTGCGGGGGTTTCTCCACACCGTGACGCAGTCTACACGGGATGTGGCCACAGAATATTCAACACCCACATCAATCCCACCCCAACGGCAACTTTAGTCTTTACCCCTGGTTGCCATTCTGTATCTCCGTACCACACACGAAAGCCGGGCGTCGGTTGCGTCGAGCCCTCTGCCAGCCGATCCACCCATCTGGGGCGCATGGGCGTCTGCGGAGGATCCGGGAGGGACGCTTCGGCGTCAGAGTCCTTCGGGGCCAACAATGATGGACCTCCATGGGCTGTCAAAGGCACGGATTCCGGCGATGGGCTATACGCCCCATCGCGATCGTGGCGGCTGCTGGTGGATGGCTCCGTCGTCGTCGGCAGCGCTTTCTTCGCGTTGGCCGTCCCACAGATCCAAGCGGTGACCTCGCCGGAGGCGGTCGCTACGTGGTGGCTGATGTAGACGAACGTGATCGCCGTGAGGGCCATGTTCGCAGATCGCCATCTCGTCCACGGTATGATCATCAGGATACCCTTGGTGTCAGCTGCTAGCCAGAGATGATATTGGATGATGAACGTCTCCAGGGAGCATTTGCCGATGAATGCGAAGGCTTTTGAAGAGGCCGAGCGAAGCACTGGGTTGGCATTCCGGAGGACGACGAAGGCAGAGATGGGGAGGAATGAGATGTATGGATGCCAAGTGTTGTATACGAACTTGTTTGGCTGGGATAACTCGAATGCGAAGAACCAGAGCATGGTGATGCCCGAGAGGACCACGGCGACCTTCACGACCAGAGGCCAGCGCGGATGATCTGTCAAACGGTGTTCGCGCATCTTGATGAAGGCCAAGGCACTGAACATGCCGAAATAGACGATCCAAAGGTCGAGGTTGACACGGAACGCCCACTCTTTCGCAGACCAGTGGATGGAACAGAATCTCTCCAAGAATTGGAACAAAGTGTCCAGAAGCCATGGATCCTTCATGAACCAGGTGACGAGGCCCATTGAAAGCAAAATCTTGGATGCCAAGACGACCGTGCGATCGTTGTAGTGAGCCCCGATGGCCATGGTGCCGTAGACGATAAGGTACCACATCGACACAAGAGGCGCAAAATAGTAGGATATATAGTCCGTGTTCATAGTATACGCGAGGAGGAGTGTGAACAAATTCAGTCGAACTATTATCTTGGAACAGAGCATCAGTCACATTTGATCAAGTCCCGAACGATTACAAAAACTCACCTGGGCAACCCGTAAAAACCTGAAATCGGCCTTTTTAATGTAGAAAGTCGTGTGACCATAACCCGTCATGAACAAGTAGGAAGCGACCAGGACACGGATCGGGTTGTAGATGCCAGATACTTTCGACGCCCCAAAGTAATGGTAGATGAGAATGGCAACTAACGAGAAGATCAGCGATCATACGAGAGGTCATGGTCTGAGCCGTACATACTTTGCATCCACCCCTTCCACTCATCGGTCTGTTCCCTGTTCAAAAAGCCTAGATCCTTGTCTTCCCGTTTGATAGTTGCTAGGCCAATGGCTAAGCCGAGAATGTTGAGGAAACCGAATGTCCACGCATTGAACTGCTTCTGTTCTTTCAACCAAAAGCCCGTCCGGTCGGCCAAAAAGATGATGGCGATAGCAGCGCTAAATATTAGGGAGGGCATTTGTTCTTCTCTTATGAGCGAGGATCCAGTGTATTTTGGACCTGAAGAGGCGTTTCAAAAAGAGAGGAAGTCAGGATAGGAAGCAAGCCTTACCCAGTCTATATGAAAGAAACCACGAGTAGGGTCCCCACAAAATCACGGCGGCAAGTATGATGAGTTGCAAGATCGACGGCCATGGATAACTCCTACAACAGGTCTTGTCGAGGGGAAAGTATTTCGGCAGTTCATCGTTACAGCGCATGTTGAGCAGAACGTTTGCCTGCATTCTGACAACGGCGTCTGAGAAATGCAGACCGTCCTCGGTTTGAGAGGGATCAAGCATCTCATTGAATACTATCGGCAGCGATGCAGGTGGCTTGGGCTGAGAGGACGGGAAGTAAGAGAGAAAATCTCCAGAAGAGGGATGTATTCTGTGATACAGGTCAGAGTTCATTGCATCTCTGTCGGAGGCAAGCATGGTGCTCGCCCGCTCATGAGATAACTTGTCTACCACGACATCCTCGATAGGGAGAATCACAATTTCGTCGGCTAGATGATGGCGTCCTCTGGATACAGAATCTAGTACAGACTCCATCTTTGCCTCCCATGCAGAAAGACCTCCAGAAGAAGATGAATAGCGCAGATACCAGAGACCAGAGCCAAGAACGAGCAACGCCGGACGATCAACAGAAGGTGCGCCTGATGGTGTCTGAACGGGACCTCGAACAAACAAAGCGTCGTCGAGATGTGATGAGTTTAGGAAAGGGTCCCAATAAAAAGACAGTCGGACGCCTGATTTGGAAACAAGGAGATGGTCGGTGTGCTTGAGATCGTCGTCGGGAGGTGCGGTGGGCAGGCTGGAATCGACGATATTCGAGAACTGGAAGAACAGCTTCCTAGTGACAGAGTCTCCAATGAAGACAGCATGGCGAGAAGCGAGACATGTTCCGGCATCCTTTGGCTGATAGACATGCAACATACAACCTGGACACATTCAGTCACATCTCTGCTAAATTAGAAATCGACGACTCAGAACATACCATCGGGCTGCCAATTCTTGAACCCACTGTCAAGCAAACGACCCTTGTTTAGCAATGCGCCGCAGTGAAGAGGGTCAGATCCATCTACTGTATATTAGCCTCACACTCTTTAGCATGGATGTTACTCGCGCACCCAAGAACACATATCGAGTCAGTCCGAGTAGAACCGCAATGACTATGGATGCTATCGATGCATCATGCGGCCAGGAGGGGTTCAAAGAAAATGACAATGCCCTAGATTGAACCATGGAGCAATGTGCATGTACCGAGACTCATAAATGTGGGTCCCTGCACTTGGAGCGGCGCAATGGCTGAAAAGGAAACTGCTTCCCTCGCCTATGACTAATTCCCAGATCTCTCGACCGCAGATCCGTTCAACTTCAACTTCAACCTGTGCATATCGCATCGCCGACGTCGTAGAGAATTAAACCTCGTCGTTCCCTCTGACTTCACCTATATTCATTAGAATCAGAATGTCTAGGACATACTCTAACGCGGTGCCATCTGTTCTCCATCCTCCGGTATTGGTACTCCTGATTTCCTCTGAGCAAGCAGGTTGGTGCGAGCAGGTAAGCATCTAACCATACATATTGCTAGCTATGGCAAGCTGTATGAAGCCATACCAGCTCGCGCAAGAGGGATATTCTATTTTTCAAGTTCTATACCCGCCCGCATCCTTGGCATCTCTGGCAGAAGCCCTGGACGCGGCAGGAGCATTCATTACCACCCATGCTGGCAACTGGGGCCTCGTCACCTATGGGCTTCTCCAGGATGATGAGATGACCATGCCGAATCTTGTAAGAAAGGCTGATGTCCGAAGACTCAAAGCGGTGGTGCATTTCAGTCCCTTGTCGGAGCATGGCGGACCTCTCATCGTCCATGATCCTGAACAAAAGTATATCCCGTAAGCGTCTGAGTTCTCCCCTTCATCGTCCGAACGCCTGCTGAACGATGTTTTAGGACACTCGTTCATCTCGCCACAGCACAGGAGAAACTACATGCTTCGTTATCTTTGGTAACGCCCGAAACGCTTCCGTACTCACTTTCTCCTGCCGATCATTTCCCTATTGTTGTCTATTCGTATCCTATGGTTTCTGCATCTCCACCATTTCTATTCAAAGCTAGAGCACCAGCTGTTATAAGTTCTGGAGATGTTTTCTCCGTCGATCCTTATGTTCGATCTGCGACCAGTCTCTCGTATAGCCGCACTTTGAAACTATTGCGGCGTCAACTGGGCCCCCACTTCGATCTAGAAAGCCTCTGGGAATCTCATACCTATTATGTATGTATTGGGACCTGATGCTGTTGTTTTGCTGTGCTGACGCGACATCCGAACAGGAATTTGTCGAAAGGGATGCAAGAAGTTCGTTAACCTTCCTCATGCCTTCTGCGTGGACTCTGATGTTTTGCTTCTGTCTCATCAGAAACAATGGCTACCATGGTAATATCTCACTTCTGGTGCCAACTCGGGTATCTCACGTTGTCTCGAAAATAGGTGAAAACGCCGTATGTGAACCATGTCCCAACAATGACTGGTGGTGTTGGCTACGATGATTTGGCCCGCTTTTATAAAGCACGTATATATGAGAGAATGATTTTACTGAATCTTCTGACAGAATTTCCTTCGTGCAGCACCATTTCACCGGTGTTACTGTGTGTACCGTACTTGACAGGGGGTTTTCTCGATGCTTATTTATTTCAGGTGACTCCTCCCGATACAGAGATAATCACAGTCTCGAGAACAGGTGAGAATCTGTCACAAGGGCGTTTCAGGTCCACTAAGCTCGTACCTGTAGTCGGTGCAGATCGGATTATAGACGAGATGATCTTCAAGGCGACTCATACAACCGTATGTTCAGAGAAGTGCAGACGAGCTAGACTGATGTTCGGATAGGAAATTGATTATTTCTTGCCTGGGATTAAACCCACTGGGAAACCAATCGAGATTGCCTTGGTCGGTGTAGTGGCCTTCCGAGGAGACAAGCTTACCTTTGAGTGAGTCTTCACATACAGGCTATAGCACTTGTCCCGTCATGACTCTTCCATCGCAGACACATGTGAGACCATCACCTTCTTATCGTATGTACACTTTATTCATCGTTCATCCAGATATTGGGACCAGGCATCAGTCCTTGTCCAAGTGAGTATGCCTGCGCCGATCTGTCCGAGGGGGCATATTAATCCAACTGTTTACAGCTGGGCCTGCTCGACGCTACTGCGCTCCCTGTCGCTGGCGTTGAAGTTGCACACAAAGTGCTCGACCCCTTCGGCTTGCCGAGCAACACTCTGCTCAAGAGATGGAAAGAAAGTGAGGGCTCAAGCATCGACTGAGGCAATATGTTTTGAGCTACAATGTACGACTATGTGGGGTACTGCGCATTCCTTGGTTTCAGCATTTTTTTGCGAATGTACGATTAGAGTCCGAATGTGAAATTTGATCAGCAGGCCTGCAGCTTGAGGCCTTTTTGAAGCCTCGAGGCTGGGGCCAAATATGTTCTTCCATAGCCCGATCACTGCGCTCCGAAGAGTCCTGGCCAAAAGCGCAGCGCGATGGCTGTGGTGTCCGAAGGCTCGTTGTCTTGGCCGCCCAAATGGCTGTCCAGTGTTCTTGCCCCGTGTCATCCGCATTTATATATTCGTTGGCCTCTCCTCACCACCATTACAGTACTTTCCCTCTTACGACCGCCTCTGACCATCTTCCATAGGTGATGACCACACCCATCCCTCTCCAAGACCGCTCTCGGGATCACGAACCAGTCGGCGACCATGGCTTGCACTTTCCGGACTCGCCAGGGCTTGATCTGAGACTATCATTGCCCGCGGCAGATCCCTCGGGATCCAGCAATCATCTATCACATCCTGACGCTGAACCGCTCGTAGCCTCACCGACTTCGTTGTCCAATCGGTCTCCCACGAGTCTCTCTCAGCGGCTTGATGTTCCTCCAACAACGAACAGGAAGAGTGTCGCCGCGTCCTCGATCTATTCTACGCCCGATGACGAGCGCGACAATGATGAGGGCTTCAAGCCATATTCCGACGAACCTCATAGGGTGCGGTTCGCGGGCGAACAGAGTGGAGATGAGCCTCTCGTGCGGAACGCGGCTGGATATGGCGGTGCCAACAAACACCAGGATCTAGGTGCGCTATCTCATGTATATATTCTCCACGACGAGTGATTCGAGCGTTGGTATAGAATTCGCGGAACCTTTTGATTCCAAGCGTGCTATACCTGTAACGGAGAAGGGATCTGCACTGAGTCGTTTCTTGGAGAATGGCAAGTACCCTATAGAGCAGCGCATAGAAGACAAAAAGCGGGGAATCGGTAGACAGAAACACCCCTTTGTCGGTAAGTAGAATCTGTGTTGTGCCTACGTCTTTGCCACTCCTATTGACATTGTCGCTCTCTAGTATGGGCGCTCACCGTTGCTATGATCGGCGTCTTTATTTATGAGCTCGTCTTGAATAGTAAGGAGCAGGGTACCCCAGTCTCGTTCAAGGTGAGCTGAGCAGCCCTGCTATTCTGGTCAGTTTGAGCCTTCAACTAGTCTCTCTAGCCCACCGTGAATGTGATGCTCGGCCCGTCTTCGAGCGCGCTCATCAACATCGGTGCACGTTTCCCACCCTGCATGAAGGACGTGACCGCCGTGCCCGCATCTACGAATATGGCTTGTACGTGGTCTGTCTTGAATGTCTCGATGTGCCTGACATAAATCTGGTGATCAGGTATGAATGATACGGCCAACCCGCCAGACCGTATATGTACTATTGAAGAACTCTGTGGACATGGCGGATTTGGCGACGGAGAGCCGAATCAGTGGTGGAGGTGAGCACCGCACGGCAATGTGTGGACGGATGGGTTTGACCGTCTATCACGATACTAGATTTATCACTCCCATTTTCATCCATGCCGGGTTCATCCACATCATCTTGAACATGCTCGCTCAGTTAACAGCTGTAGCGCAAGTAAGTATCGTTTTGCTTCCTTCCCAATGTGTCTCTGATGCCTTTTTAGATTGAACGAGAGATGGGATCCGGCGGGTTCTTTATACTATACTTCGCAGCAGGCATCTTTGGGTGCGTTTGCTGGTCAATTTCATCATGAGCCCTTTCGTTCTAAGGGTTCGATTCACAGAAACGTACTGGGAGGCAATTTCTCTCTTGTCGGTATACCTTCCGTTGGGGCTAGCGGCGCTATCTTTGGCGCCATAGCTGTAAGTATTTCTCCCAGCTCGGTCACCGTGCCGCCACTAACGTATTTTTTTTTGTTCGTTAGGTCACATGGGTGGATCTGTTCGCTCACTGGAAATACCATTTTCGTCCCGTTCGCCGGGTGAGTAGGTATTCCCTATGGGATGACGCTCACTCATCCCTTGACAGCTCGTGTTCATGACAATCGAACTATTGATTGGTATCGCCGTTGGTTACATCCCATGTAAGTTATTTGATCGAACGCTGGTACAAATCCTGACCAAGTTGATTTCAGATGTCGATAACTTTGGTATAGATTGATTACTTCTTTGGTGATTCATCCGACTGATTGTTGTTCAAAGCTCATCTTGGAGGGTTCCTCATGGGCCTACTCGTGGGAACCACATTCTATCCCGTCATAAGCACTACGAAGAGGCACCGGGTTATCATGTGGTCCTTCCGACTCGTTGCTATTCCACTGGCGATTATATTATACATCGTTCTCATCCGTAATTTCTACACCTCGGACCCGTATGCTGGTGCGTGGCTGACGGGTACGGAGTCATCATAGAGTACTGACCTGGAATGGCGTTCCTCTAGCCTGTTCGGGATGTCGCTACCTTTCATGTTTCCCCACTTCCTCCAATAATCACTGCAAAGGGTATGTCTTGCGCTCGTTCTTCGACACTCTCGCTCACAGTCGTGTTATTCCATTCGCGATCGTTATCACGATAGAACTGGTAAGCTCAGGTCATGCCCTTGTCAGAGATGTGTCGAATCTGATCGAATATCGACAGGCCTCACAACCTATACCACGACGACCACGAGTTAACGCCGTTCAAATCTTGACTACGGCCATAACGTTTCTTCTTACTTCTGGACTCATTCTTTCAATCCGCACGGACTTTTACTTACGCCCCCGCACTCGCGTAGCAGCTGGGCATGACACCATTTGTTTACATCATGCACGCGGTACTGGTTTATACGACTCTGAATGGACATTGGCTCGTGTGCAAAATTGGATGATGTCCGAGAACGATGCAAGGAGACATGGAGACCCGTCAGTAAGTGCTTCGGTTGGTCAGTAAGGTAGTGGATTATGTTGTGGGATACGATTAAGCGAGAAGTGGAAGATGTGTGGTGGGCGGTCCGTGTCATGTATAGAGCGAGTGCTGTGCGAAAGCGAGGTCTGGCGCGGGGGTCAGTGTTCGCATGCGGCCGTGGGCACCTGAGTGAGTAGAGAGGGACTCACAACAACAAAGACGACAAAGGAAAAGCGACGGAGGAAGCGGCGACACGATTTTTGAAACGCGGAGGCTTCAAGGTCCTTTCCAGCCCAACCCCTTGGGCCAGACCCCGCGCCCGTCGACGAGTCCTTGTTTGTCCAGTTCGTCGTAACGGAGCGAAAACGTGTCGTAGAGGAAGGTGCGCGGCGGATCTGGCTGAACGGTCTGCTTGTGCACGACCGGAGGTGGAAAGGAGAGCTGCGGCTGGCTCGGGGGCGGCTTGCGCTGCACATGAAAAAAGGCATCGATGGGAGCAGTTCGCTCCCCGCTTTGACGCCATGCCCGTTTTGGGAGATCATCGAACACGATGGCGGTCGACTCCTCCTTATTTTCGGGCTGACCGTCGGGCGGAAGAGTCGGGACGGGCTCTGACATTGGTTGGGGCTTCTTCCGGGTGAGCTTGAGATCTCTTAGATCAATTTGATCTGATGAGCAGGAAGGCGGCAGGGGTGGCACTGTCTGGGGCAGATGTCGATGGGGACTTGAAGATAGTTTCAATACTGCGCCGCCGTGCACTTCTCGGTCCACTAGGATGTTATGAACTGCCTCAAAATGGGAGACAAGATAATTTGATCTGGTAAAGGTTTCCGGACAGTCTGAAGTGGCTCACGGTCAGTGTGGATGATGGATACTGTGCCCGGCATGCTCACCCTTGATTGGACAAAGTAATTGTGTGTGATTTAAGTGGCTCATGTCCACATGATTCGTGAGTGCTTGGAGAGACTTGTGGTATGGACCAGAGCACCTCGGGATCTGACAGTGGATATCACCCTGGTCAAGAATTTGACCTCTTTGTCAAGGATCGGGAGTGCAGGGATATTCAGTAAAGTGCCAAACCTGTTGGGCAGTTTGCTTGCAATGTAGATGCTGGTGCTGAAATCGAGGAAAATCAGCAAACTGATAGGCATTCTTTTAGAGTGAATATATATATAATTTCAAGGCTGCTCAGCACTTCTTTCGCATTAATGTAAAATTAAGCACAATCAAGCACCCTGATCAACCAAAGTAGAAGTCAAGGTCTGCTACTAAGTTAAATGCTGACCCAAATCCATGATCCATGATGAGGTAGCCTACAGACATCGATGACATCAAGATCCCCAAGAGCGCACAGTGGCACAGAAAGGCAGATGGGGCTTCTTGGAGATGTCCAAGAGAAACACTAGGATAATGAAAAGCAGTCAGACATTTCATACCTTTTTTAATGCTAGCCAGCTGTTCAGTATGGCAGAACAGCCCGCCCAGTCACATTTTGTGGGCTTGAGGGTGATCCTGGCGAGGTGGATGACCATGTCCCGTGTCAATGTCACGTTTGTGGCAAGCATGAAGGTCGGAGACGCTGAGGAGGACGGACAATGAAGTCAAGAGGAGACCTAGAACTGTCACACTGTCACAGGGAAGGGACAGTTTCTGGTCACAGAAGGCAGCCATACGCGGTGTTCGAGCAGCATTCCAACTCACAGAACACGGTGAAGTATGTTGGGATCCGAAAGATGATGAGCAGTGGATGCAAGATGCATAGTAGAATGTCCAAAATGCGCCCAGGCATTTGATGCTGGCATCATCGGAGTGTCACGCGTTACGGGCGATCGCACGCCGTGACCGTGCGCGTGCCGCCCCGTGCGCGTGCCGCCCCGTGCGCGTGCCGCCCCGTGCGCGTGCCGCCCCGTGCGCGTGCCGCCCCGTGCGCGTGCCGCCCCGTGCGCGTGCCGCCCCGTGCGCACGCCGCGTCCGGCGTACGCCCCAAAAGCACATCGTACGTCTAGGAAATAGTAGTCTATGCATCCGCAGTCATTGTAAAGATAGAGCAGCGTGTCCATGGTATGTATGTGCGAGATGGCAATGGATAGGTATGACAGGTATGGGGTAGGTGGGTGGGGGTGCATAATAATGCGAAATGATACAAGCGAAACGATCTTCTTCTTCTCTGGCTCTGCGCGCGGGCTGCACGATGCACGGCGGCCCGGCCTAGGCGGTTCTACTTCGGCGGATGGGGCTCCACAGGCGTGATGCCCGCGCTGGTGTTCGTCCGCCCGCGCCGCAGCGACGGCTTCGCGGTGAGCGGCGTAAAGCGCCGCGTCTCGGTCGTGATCGTCAGGTCCCCATCCTCCCCCCGCGCGCCCGCCGCGTCCTCCGGGTCCTGGTACTCAAGCGAGCGGAGCTCGTCCGCGTCCTCGTCCGTGCCGGCCTCGTCCCCATCCTCGTTGTCGTTGTCGTCCTCGTCGTCGATCTCCACCGCCACCGGCCGCGTCCACCGCGCGGACGCGACGGCGCCGTCGACCCACTGCAGCGTGTCCGCGCCGACCTCGCGCAGGCGCCGCGTGCGCATCTGCCACGGGAGGCTGCCGCTACTCCGGCGGCTCGCGCGGCTCTCGCTGCGCGCGTGCCCGATGCCACTGCCGCCGTCGGCGCGCGCCGCGGGCGGCTTCGGCGACGCGGAGAGCATGCGCGGGTCCGAGGGGAGCAGCAGGGGCAGCATGTAGCGCGAGTCGAGGAACTCGCCGAGGACGTCGGGCGGCCTGGCGGGCTCCCACGCCGTCGCGTCCTGGTCGTGGTCGAAGAGGAGGTCGATGCTGCGCTGCGCGGAGCTCGCGTCCGTCGACGCGGAGGAGATGGACGGCGCGGTCCCGTCGTTCAGCGACAGCTCGTCGCGTTCGCGCTCGCGCTCGCCCATCTGGACGTGGGCGCGCGCCGCGCGCGCGGTTGTCAGGAATGCTCGAGCGAAGGGGATGGCTGGACGCACCTCTCTGCGGAGGGCCTCGACCCCGAGCTTGACGCGGTGGCGCTCCCAGTCTTTCTGGAGCTGCGCGAGGTACTGGCTGCACTCTTCCGTCATGCGGCCCTCGTTGACTTCGTACTTGTAGTCGCGCACGGCGCGGCGCATCTGGTGGACGACGGACGTACAAAAAATTAAGGAGCGCGCGCGCAGTCGTCGAGAAGGCGGACGCACCTGCAGTGGATTCAAATGCTTCATCGTCTGGATGGTCGCCACGAGGTTGGGGAACTCGGTGATCGACGAAAGGCACTGGAGGATCGTCAGTATCAAGACGTTTGCGAGGAGAGAGCGACGCACCTGCAGCCAGTTGACCAGATCTCGCACGGGAGAAAAGTGCGCGATGACGCCGCGGGGCAGGTTGACAGACTCGACCCACTCCTCTAGCGCGCTCAGGTTCATGCCGATCTGGACGGCACGCGAGCTGGGACCGCGTTAGCCACACGCAGACATTGCCAAGCGGAACATCGTCGCTCACCGACACACGTATTTCTTTCGGGTGATCACGCGATTGAAGATCTCGCCTGCAAGCGGTGGCGGACTCGTCAGCCATCGTGCCCTCTGGAGCAACGTGGGGGGCTTACAGGCGATCCAGTAGAACACTTGGGACCACATCTGCGTGATGAGCGCGGGGTTGATGCCCGAGAGCGTGAGCAGCGTCTGCAGCGCGTCGAAGAACGAGGTGATGTCGCCCGGGTGCGGCGATTCCTGCTGGAACGCGGCCTGGAACGGCGTCGCGACCGAGCCCGCGCGGGTGCGCGTGAAGCTCTGGCGGAGGGACGAGAAGCTCATCGAGTTGGAGGGCGAGCCGGGGTGAGGGGTGGGAAGCGGGGACGGCGGCGGCTCGGCGTGCCGGGGGATCCGGGAGTGCGCGGCGGAGGGAGGGTGGGGGTCGCGTTTGTTTTCTTCTTGGGGGCGAAGGAGCGCAGGAAGGACCAGTCGGACTCGAACTGGATGCCCTCGAACTCGGCCGGGAGGGGCGAGTGGTCCAGGATCGCCGTGTCGATGAGGTGGTCGATCCGACGCTCGACGTAGCGAATGATGAACACTGTCAACGGGCAGGTCGCGTCGTCAGCCGCCTGCGCGGGCGCGGGCGCGGGGTGTGTGGGAGCGCGCGAGGACGAGACGCACCAAAGACGGAGTTGATGACCTCTTCGATCAGGACGAAGGAGCCGAGGAGCTCGCACGTCTCGTTGATAGAGTTGTCGCACCGCATAAGGTGGAGCCACGCGGTGGTGTTGTACAACCAGAAGATCAAGCAGGTCAGGTCGTCTGCGCGGCTCTGACGACAAGCCGTCAACCGGCACGTCCCACGGACGAGAGTGAGGGGAAGGGGCTTACGAAGAAGGTGTCTTCGATGGCATCGGTTGCGCCGATGATGAGGTCCTCGAGCCAGATGTGGTCGCAGGTGAGGCAGGCGAAGCGGGCGAGCATGTAGAGCGCGTAGGCAGGCTCCGAGTTGCGCAAGGAGGGCTGGAAGTTTGTGACGAGCGACTGGAAGATGTCGGGGAGAGAGGGCGGGGAGAAGACGAGCATGGTGGTATAGTCCAGCGGAGGGGTCTGAGAAGGGAGGGAGGGGGCGCACGCGGGCTTCATCTAGCGCTCCTCGACCGTCGACGTGTGATCGAAAGGACTCACATAGAGAGACTCGTCGCCGTCGTTCTCGTCTTCGTCGTCAGAGGAGGTGGAGGACCAGGCGTCCCACTCTTGTTCGCCCCACCACCTCGGGCTGATCCCCAGGCGGGTCTGCACGACGTCGCGGACGTGGCGCTGCTTTGCGTCGCGCAGGGTCTTCCTTTCGAGGGAGCGTCGGCGCTCCTCCATGCGGCCGCCGGTCCAGCCCTCGCCGCGCATGGCCTCGGCGAGGAGGAGGGCGACGTCCTCGCGGCCCGGCATCGTGGAGTGGGCGGTGACGACATCGAGGGGGGTGAGCTGGCGCTGTGTGAGGGCGAAGAGCGAGCAGCCGTGTGTCAAGAGATGGGAGATCAAGGTGGGGGGCGCGAGGAGGGCGGCGTGATGGAGGGCGGTCCATCCGGCTAAAAGGCCACGCGCGCGCACGGTCAAGGACGGGCTGGAGAGGGGCGGGTGAGCGCGAAGACGCACCGTTGTCTGGGGCGTTGACGTCTGCGCCCTCGGAGATGAGGAGGCGGACGGACTCTTCCCTCTCGACGTCGCGGTCGGACTCGGAGCCGAAGCCGAGGATGGTGAAGCTGATGAGGCCGAGGCCGTCCTCGTCGCGGACGGCGAGGTCGACGAAGGGCTGGCGTGGGGGTCTGTGAGGAGGAAGGAGAGGAGGGCGAGGTCGGCGAAGAGGGAGGCGCGCCAGAGGGCGTGTGCGACGAGGACGGCCCTCTGGGCGGGTGCGAGGCCGTAGTCGGGGGCGAGGAGCGGTGCGAGGAGGGCCGGGGTGGGGTAGATCGGGTGGAGGTCGGGCTCTGGGGCGAGATCGATGGGGGCGAGCGAGGTGGACGCCATCCTCTGACCGCGCATCCTGCCCGCGCACCGTCACTCCACCCCCGGGTGGCGTCGCGGTTTCGACCACCCGTGATCTTCACTCTTCCCACAACATCATGCCTCCCGCAAAAATTCGCAACCTCCCTCACTCGCCGCCCACCGCACACAGCGACGGCGACGGCAGTCTCGCAGAACCCTCGGCCTCCGACAACGACAACGCCGAGGTCGACGACGACTCCCCCGACACCGAGGACGAGCTCGCAAACCCCACACGCCCCAAGTCTAAACAGACGCAAAAGCGCAAATACCGCGCAACCGACACCGCAAATTTCGGCGCCACCCTCCAGTCCCTCCTCTCCACCGACGCCCCCTCCGCCCTCCCGCTCTCCCTCAAGCCCTCCGTCTCCCGCAGGCAGAACGACGCAAAGCTCGAGCTCAAGGCACGCAGGGTCCTCAAGACAGAGCGGAAGGACAAGGAGGACAAGGGCCGCGTCACGGACGTCATCGGCGGTTGGGGCGGCGAGAGCGAGCGCGCGCTCCGCAAGGTCGCCCAGAGAGGCGGTCAGCCTTCCCGATCTTTGTGTCCGTCCGACGACGCTCACTTTCGCTCGCAGTCGTGAAACTCTTCAATGCGATTCAGCAGTCGCAGGCCTCCGCCGTCGTTGCGGCAGAGGAAACAAAAGCCGCGCGCGGGTCGGGCAAGCCCACACTCCCCGCACCCTCCCTCGACGCAAAGTCGAAAACAAAAAACAAGGGCAAGCACAAGGACAACCCCCTGGGCAGAGGCAAAGAGAGTCAGTCCCCCACCTCGCCCCTCCTTCTCTCGCGCTAAACATAGAACCCTTCTCTTCGCTCCAGCCGCGCTCGATAAAGACGACTTCCTCGACATGATCAGGTCAGGCGGGATCGTATCGAAGTCGTGATCTAGACTACATGCGCGGGCAGCCCTCCTGCCACCCTGTGCGCGCATTCCTTCTTCTGCTTAGCGTCGCCCTTCGTGCATTCACGCGGCGCACGCGGTGCGAGCAACCCAGCAAGTGACCACGCCCCCAAAAAAAGCCCCTGGTCACTGGCAGCAGCGCTCAGTGTCCGAGTCACTTGCATGGGCGCATGCACGGGTGGGAACATGGTTTCTGTGTCTGGACGGTCGAATGTATACTTAGCACCGACGACGCCCAACGTACCCCATTCGCGCCCATCTCAGATGTTCGATCCCTTCCGAGCGTTGCTTTTCAGAAGAGTGGAGCTCGGATGCAGTGCGAATGGAGCCTGATCTGCCAAGTGTTTCAGGCGAGGGGCCTGCAACGATCGATGTTCTCTGAGCGTCTCTTCAATGAGAAGGGTTCAATTGAGAGCAGTCAGCCACCCGGAAAGTTGAACGCATTTGGAATGACCTACCCTGAATCAACCGTGCCCGATAAATCGCACACGACTCATTCCGTTTCGTCATGGTCAGTTTTCGCGCCTCTGTCCCCCTCTCGCGATCCATCTGTTGATCATGCCTTGAAAGACCTCGAAGACTACCATAACCCAAGACGAGTGGGAGCGGCGGCTGGGGGACGTGCAGGTCACGAAACAGTGCGTCTTTTCCTCCACGTTGGGGCTCTCGAAAGAAGTCGTTCGAGGATGAACAATTTTTTGGGAATCTCTCTGAACCCCTTGATGAGGTTTAAAAATTGCATGTATTATCTGAACCGTCCTGCTTCTTCCGGTGTCTTTGTTGAACGGCGGCGGCGTCGTTCGTGGTCTGGTCTGGTTTGTGGAGCGCGCGCTGATCCATCGCCCGACAGTGATCTGAACCGCTGGTGATGGACTATCTCGTCATCGAGGGGTACAAGTCGGCAGCCGAGGAGTTCAGCCAGGAGGCGGGCGTCGTGACGCCGGTCGACTTTGACAGCATCGAGAGCAGGATGAACATCCGGGAAGCGCTGCAGCGGGGAGATGTGCAGGATGCGATCACGCGCGTGAACGATCTGAATCCCGAGGTGAGCCTCTGTTCTTTTTTTTTCGCACCGTCGGCCGGCCGGAGACGCGTTCGCGCGCACGGTCTCTGGGCGCCGTCACAGGATTAAACCTTTGCATGCACCACTCTCAGTCCCCACGGGGTCGATGATGATGATGCAACACCAAAACTTCAGTCTTCAATATGATGCACTCGCTTTTTGTTCGCTGTTCTCTCACGATGGCGGATCCGAGATGCTGACGCAAGGCGCTCTGATGGCAGATCCTGGACACGAACCCGGCGCTGTATTTCCATTTGCAGCAACAGAAGCTCATCGAATATATCCGGCAAGGGGACGTTGCTGCGGCGCTACAGTTCGCGCAGGAGGAGCTAGCGCCTCGCGGGGAGGAGCGGCCGGAGTTCCTTTCTGAGCTGGAGCGGACGATGGCGTTGCTGGCGTTTGAGTCGTCGGCAGCGATCCCGACGGGGATCTCGGATCTGCTGTCGCCTGCGCAGCGGATGAAGACGGCCGGGGAGGTGAACGCGGCGATCCTGGAGAGCCTGAGCCAGGGGAAGGAGGCGAAGCTTGTTGGGTTGCTGAAGTTGCTGTGTTGGGGGGAGTGGATGCTGGAGGAGCGGGCTGAGTTTCCCAAGGTACGGCAGCGCCCGAGAGGTGTGATGGGTCCTGGTCGTCTGTGCGACGCGACTGACGTGTGTGTTGTGTGTGCAGGTGGACTTGAGCGATGGACTGAATCGGAGGGACGGGGAGGGTGGGGCGAGGGAGTGAGCGGGAGGGGAGGGCAGCGAGGCTATCAGGGCAGGGATCGGCAGTAGTATTAGACAGAATGTATTATAATGACAGCAAGCGTGTGCAATGAATGGGATGTGGGAAGGACAGCAGCGCGCGGGCGGGGTGACCGGGGTCGCGAGCCTGGGCCGGGTGGCGGACTCTGCCTGCTCTGTTCTCCTCCAGGCGTCTTGCAGAGACCACACCCTCTTCCCCAACGCAGTCCCTCACTCTCTGTCGCCGTCCCTCGTCCTCACGCGAGCTCACCCTCGACACGCCCGTCCCCGCGTGTCCCACCCGCACAACGAGACAGCCATGGCCGACGACACAAGGTCCCGCGCACGCAAGATCCACCGCCCCATCTTCATCGTCGCAAATCCGGGCAGCGGCGAAGACGACGACGCAGACCAAGCCTACGCCCCGCGCGCGCAGAAACAGCACCCCTACAACCCCCACCCCAGCCCCACCCACACGTCCCCGCCTCCGGACAGAGCCGTCCACCCCTCCGCCTCCGCCTCCTCGTCCTCCTACCGCGAGCCTGGCCCTCTCACGACCACAAACCTCCCCAGCCACTCCCGTCACCACCCTGCCTCCAGATCGAACCCCACCCTCTCCTCCCCCTCGGGCACAAGCTCCCCTCCCCCCAGCACCCCCGGCCAATCCGCCCCCCCTGGCGATCTCGTGGCAGACGCTGCAGCCAGACACGACTTTGCTCCCAGCTACTCCACAGACGCCCTTCACCAGCAGCACTCGTCCCATTCCATCTCTGCCAAATCCACCTTCCTGGACAAGATGAAGGCCAACATCCACCACCCTTTCGCCCACAGCCGTCGTCTCTCCAGCAGCAGCAGGCCAACCACGGTGCGTCGTCTCTGTCTCTCCTCGAAGCGTCCTCCGCTCAGCCCCGACCAGTCCCCGACCACCTCCACCTCCGACACCTATGCCACTCGCTTCCCCAACGACTCCCGATCCAGCCCCCTCGACAAGGTCCTCATCTTCGTCACCGGCGATTCAGATCAGTACTACACCGTCGACATTACCGGCTTCAGACACGGCGCCTTCATCAAGGAGCTCGTCTTTTCAAAGGTGCGTCCCCTCTCGTCCTCATCGCGCCCCCGCCTCGCGCTCGGCTCACCTCGGCTCGCCTATCAGCTCCGAATATCGGACGAAGAACAGACCCAGTACTCGATCTATCGAACAAAAGTCGGTGCCTACGCGCTCGGCGACGCCCTCACCGACGACCAGCTCTACGAGCTCTGCCGCGACGAAGGCGACGCCGACTGCTCCCTCAAGTTCCTCGTCGCCAGCTCCTCCGCCGTCGTCCACGAGAACGCGCCGTCCTCTCCCGTCATGTCCCCGACGGTCAGCACCGTGCCTCCCCCCGTCCTCCTTCCGTACAACAGCAACCGTTCCTACTCCCCGCAGCAGAGAAGGCGCTCGCAGTCGAGGCACGGGAGCATCTCGTCTGCCAGCGAACGCCTTCCGATCGAGCCCGCGAACGGGTACGATCCGTCCGTCTCGGACGATTTCGACGGAATCGAGGAGAGCCAGAGAACGACGCTGCGCCCACCTCCAAAACAGGCCATGCCGTCCCTGCCGTCCCAAAATAATACGATCCCTCCTTCTCCCGTCGCGCGTCGGCCCCCCGCGGGCCCCATGCGCCCTTCTTCGCCTCCGCAGATGTCCACCCTGTCCCCGCTGCCCCCGCTGTCGCCAGACCGCGCGCGAGGCCCGACCGTCGACTACTCCCCGCGCCGCGCCGACCGAGGTCGCCCGGAGAACTCCCCGCAGGCGTCCCTGACGCTCCCGCCCTCGATGTCCCCGGATCGATCGCGGACGCCGTACGACGAGGACGCGTCGGGCTCGCAACTCACCTCGTGGGCCTACCACGCGCGCTCGGGGTCCGACGCCGCCGCCGAACGAGAGCGCATTCTGCAGGCTTCGGAGAGTCGGTTGGAGGTCGTGGGGCGGCAGTGGCAGCAGCAGCAACAGCAGCAGCAGGGGCAGAGAAGCGATCGACCGGAGAGGCCGAAGCGGAGAGTGCCCGGCGCGCGCGATACGTCAAGATTGGGGCGCGAGCCGTCCTCGATGGACCGCTCGTCGCCTCTGCAGGAGAGCAGAGGTGGCCTGCGCCGTGAGAGGGGGTACAGGAGCTCCCCTCGACACCCTCAGGACGCGACGGCGTACTTCAACGGGACGCCGCTGCCCCACGTTCCGCGACAGCCTCCGCCCGTCCCACCCGGCGGTCCCCCCGAGTCCCGCGGCTCCGGTCGACCCGTAGCGCAAGCCGTCCCCAAGGACTGGCCCGTGACTTGGAAGGGACCCGGGCGCACAGACCACGTCCCCGCGCCCTCGACGCGGTACAACCTCAAAGGCGCGAAGAGCGTGGACGGCATGCGCGAGAAGTTCAACATCCCCAACATCTCGAACATCCCCGCGACGCTCATGCCGGGGGCGGGCCGCCGCACCCAGCCGCCGCTACCGTCGCTGCCCATGGTGCCTTCGTCTTCGATGCGCGACGCCCTCGCGCCCTCGCACAGCGCCGGTTACGTGAGCGGTGATACCGCGTTTTCCGCGCGTCGCGAGCCCATACACATGACGACGAGCCCCGAGAGCGCGCGGCCGTTCGTCATCCCGCAACCTGGCGCGTACGCCTCGCCCACGTCGCACCGCCCCGTCAGACCCCTGCCAGCGCAGCAGACCGGTGGCAGTGGTGGCAGCGGTGGCAATGGACAGATGAACGCGGAGTCCTCTGCGGGGCCGACGTACGGGCCATCACTCCCGCGTAGTCAGCTGTCGAGCAGCTCGTCGATCCCGGCGTCGAACAGCAGCAATGCAGGATCTGCCGGGCTGTTGTCGCCGCAACAGGATCACTACCCGCGGCCGCGCTCGGCGCTGGGAGACGAGTCCGCGCCGCCGCCGCCGTATCGGCCCCAGAGGACGGTCGATGCGTCCGTGTTCGCTGAGCCTCTGCAGGAACCCGACTTTGTGCGGCAGCCGCCGCCCCCTCCACCGCCGCCGCCGCCTTCTCACGCTTCTCAGATCTCCATGTATCCGTTCTTCAGCCAGATGCCTCCTAGCTATTCTGGACGGGCGCCGATGGGCGACGCGGGGGAGCGGCCACAGGATCTGCACCACAGGCCGGGCGACAACTCGAACCGCACGCCGCCGCGCAGCCCCGCCAGCCCGAGGAGCCCGAGGGCCGAGATACCGACTCGAGAGAGGTTCGGCCCGCGGCCCGACCCGTCCTCGACGGCCACGAGCGGTTCGTGGAACACGGAGCTGCGCTCGCCGGACGCGACGGTGCTCGGGGGCGAGCGCAAGTACTTCCAACAGATGCTCGACGGCCAGTCGAACGGGGGCGACACGGCGACGCTGCGGCCCAAGCAAGTGCTTCCGGTGATACCGCCGCCTCCGCCGCTGAACCCATCATCGTACCGCCCGCCGATCCCGCCGCCTCCGCCTCTGCAGCCCCTCGCCCCGCAACGCACCGTCACGCCGCCTCCGCTCCCGACGACCGTGCTCTCGACGCCGTCGACCCCGGACGGCCACTCGACCGACGGGGGAGACGAGTGGGACAGCGAGAGCGGGACGCTCTGGCAGACGCCGATGGTGGAGGACGACTCGGGGACGCTCTGGCAGACGCCCATGCCGGACCGCCCGAGGTCCTCTGGGCGCGGCCCGCCGCTCACGGTCAAGATCGACTCCAAGTCCAGCTCGCCCGGCTCGCTGACGACGAAGGGCTCGAACGGGTACACGACGGCGATCCCCGCGGACTTTCCGCCGCCGCCGAAGAACCCGCCGCCGGAGCCGCCGGCGCCCGCGTGGGGCGCGCGGTCCAAAGGAAGCGGCGGCGGCGGCGGGAAGAAGGGCGCGCGGGACGACGTGGGCAACGCGTTCCAGGACCAGTCGTGGGCGTCGCGCCCGAATCCGGAGGACGTGTACGACCGGCTGGAGAAGTTCTTCCCGGAGCACGACCTCGACAAGCCGGTGATCGAGGCGAGCTCGGGGGGCACGTCGCCGACGGCGACGGAGTACTCGTCGGCGGCGCCGCAGCAGCCGCACCTGCAGAACAAGCACTTCAAGCACAAGAAGTCGATCCGGGTCGTCGCGGAGGAGCACAAGCAGCGGATCGACCGGTCGTCGCGGATGCAGCAGTCGACGAGCATGCTCAGGAAGCGGAGCACGAAGCTGTGGGGGAGCAAGGTGGAGGAGGTCATGCCCGGGCAGCTCAAGGCGGGCTTGACGCCCTCGACGCCGGAATCGCCCTCGACGGCGGGTGCGGTGGCTCCCAAGCGTAAGCGACCGCTCGCTCGTCTGTCTGTCCGAGTGCGCGTCTGACTGGCCCCTTTTCTTGTGACAGCGATCTTCAAGTGGGTCCGCGGCGAGCTGATCGGCAAGGGCAATTTCGGGCGCGTGTACCTCGCGCTGAACGCCACGACGGGCGAGATGATCGCCGTCAAGCAGGTCGAGATTCCGCGGACGGCAAGCGACAAGAGCGATTCGCGGCAGGTGAGCGTCGTGGAGGCGCTCAAGCTCGAGAGCGAGACATTGAAGGACCTCGACCATCCGAACATCGTGCAATACCTCGGCTTCGAGGAGACGCCGACGTTCTTGAGCATGTGAGTCGCGTTGACGCGTCCTCTCTGGGTGCGAGGCTGACGGGATCGCGCCAGCTTTTTGGAGTATGTTCCTGGTGGATCGGTCGGGAGCTGCTTGCGCAAGTATGGGAGGTTCGACGAGGAGGTCACCAAGTCGTTTTCGGCACAGATTCTCAGTGGGCTGGAGTATCTCCATTCCAAGAACATCCTTCACCGAGTGCGTAGACGGATCGATCTCTTTTGTTCTGCGTAATTCCTGATGTCTTTTTTTGCTGCCGACGCACGCAGGATCTGAAAGCGGACAACATCCTCGTCGAGCAAACCGGCGTGTGCAAGATCTCCGACTTTGGTATCTCGAAGCGGACGGACGACGTCAACGAGCAGGCGGTGCTCACGGCGATGCAAGGCACGGTCTTTTGGATGGCGCCCGAGGTCGTCAATACCGGCAAGCGGGGATACAACGCGAAAGTCGATATTTGGAGCGTGGGGTGCGTGGTGCTCGAAATGTGGGCGGGTGAGAGGCCATGGCGGAAGGAGGAGGCCATGGCCGTGATTGTCAAGGTCAGATTCTATGCTCGATCTTCGTTGGAGTGGCGTCTCAAACCTGGGACCATAGTTGTATCATCAAAAACAAGCGCCTCCGATCCCGTCTGGTATCACGCTCTCTGCGTTGGCGGACGACTTTAGACGAAGGTGTTTCGCGGTGTACGTCTCCTTTTTTTCCTTTGAACCCCGTGGCATCTCCTGACAGGTCCTCTTCTTAGTAATCCTGACGAGCGTCCGTCCGCTGCCGAGCTGCGCAAGCATCCCTACCTAGTCGTCCCGCCAGAATGGACTTTCAAGGGATTCATCTTCAAAGACACTTTGAAAGAGGACGCTTCATACTGAGTCTCGTTCTTCCTTCGTTCCGCTAATCGAACCATCTCGTTTCTCATCTGCTCTCCGCATCTGTGTGTTGTTGGTCGCATTTGTTTTTGACCCGCTACTGTCCCGGTCCTTACGTCCGCCTTCTCTCCCGCTCTTTGTTTTTTTCCGTCTTTTTTGGCACTTTCCGATTCGTTTTCAACCCACGCAATGTGTCCCCGCCCGCATTCCTGCTCCATATCCTCATGCATTTTTACCCCCCTCTGCACCAGCTTGTCTGTTTACAACAACCATACACTACATTCCCCTTTTTGCCACCAACGCCTGTGTTCTCTCCCTCTTTGCCTCTCTCGTTCCTCTCTTTTCGCGGCATCAACGGTATCGGTGTACTCCGACGCGCGTACTTAATGACTAGCACGACATGGATTTCTCAGGATCTCTTGTATCACACTGATCTGTTCAACCATCATCGCCGCCTTGAAAACGCGAGTGATGCAGTAGTGATGCGTGTTGCGTGTTGCGTGTTGCCCTACCCTTCCGTGTGCGGATCGCGGTGTCGGGATGTCAACGTGCGTTCCGAATCCGCTCATGCCTGTGCCGGCGGTACCGATGGTCTGGTTGTTTCCACGCGAGATGATGTCACTTCCACCTGCGTCCGTAACCCTCCCAGCAGCTCCAAGCCTCGATGTTTCAAGCACCACCACCCACCCCCGCCCTGTTCTTCCCTACCCGACATGCCCAGGAGCGATCACTCACATACTCGTACTGACGGCATCAGCCAGCGTGAGGCGGCCGAGCGCATTCAGCGCATATGGAGGTCCCGAAACCGCGCCAACTCGAAGAAATACATGACCCCGGATGCCCGGTGGAACGACGCGCTGTTGACCGTCGAAATGGAGGTATGTGATGAGCCCGCTCCTGCGGCTCGCCGAAATAATGTACCGAGACCGTCTCTGCCAGGCCTCCGATCTCGGTGCGCAGAAGGAAGGCGGCAGCGGGGCCAAGACGCGTTGGCGGCGCGCGGCCGTGACGACGCAGCGGCTACACGTAGGTTCGAGTTCATGCGTGGGTTCTCGTGTCATGTTTACCTGTGAACTAGGATGGAAATAGTATGCTGCGAAACGAAGGCCTGGATGTTCCGGGAGCCGCTCACAAGCGGCTGGAGACGCAGCATTGGCTGGAACTCGTCGATGGGTGAGTCGATGAATCAATGAGAAGGATTTTATTGAAAGTGTCCACAGGAAGCATCGCTATGGATCTAATCGTCAGTCTTCTTTGCTATATACCGTCTCGACAGCCACTCATGTTGTTTTATAGTCAAGGTAGCCTGCCCTTTTTCGTTGTCTTTGAGAGTATCTCACCAAGGGTCTCAACCTTCGACTCAGTATTACTTCAAACGTTGGAAAGATTCAGACACCGAAGATAATTTTTTCAAATGGTATAGAAAAGCATCTTCACGACGGATGTTTCTGCTCACGACCTTTTATCTAGGCTGGACCGTGGGGATGGCAAAAGGCTCTCGTTGAAAGAATGTCCTAGAGAACAATTAGAAAAAGAGGTACGAGTCGAATCTTGTGCATGAGGATCACGATCGACCGACGCGCCCTCGACAGCGTATAGTGTGCGTAGGTCGTCTATGAAGCACGCGCGAGACTAACTAATTTAGTTATCATTCTACAGATACCTTTCGGCTGAGCAGCGTACGTGAACTCGTTTTGGCCTGATGCTCTCAGAATCAATGTGTATAGGCTTCAGGCTTAAACTACCTTGTCAACGTCGACTCTGATGGGAAGCTGCGGTGGGCACGAAATGGTCACCTAGTGGACACTTCGGCAGGACACTGGAAGGACGCCGGCCGAGATGAAGGGATCGTTCCTCTGGACGCACCGGATGCCCCAGAACGTCGAGGATCCAACACCCCTGCCTCGTCTCCCGTTTCGTCTTCGCTTTCATCAATCGAAGCAAACGCCATTGCGCACTACGTTGGGCCTCAAAAGGGCAAGTACAGACTGACCCGAGCACTGCGGAGCCATCTCACCATCCACGGAATCATCGATAAATTGCTGCGAAAGACGCTCAGGAGGAACACTTGGATATATGTTTCTGTGAGATCCTATATCACCTCCTTGGTGTGTCTACTGAGACCGATGTCTAGGACGTGAACTGTAAGCGTGTTGCTGGTCTCTGAACGTCCGATTCGTTAATGCCCACGACAGTTAACTTATTTGTCGGAATCAAAGGTTGTCTTTGTCCCTTCGTGTACAATGAGTCCACAAGTTGACCCGTATCTAGAACCTGGGGCATTTCAGCATTCTTCGTTTCTTGCCGGCGGATTGGTGACGTCTGCTGGCCTGATATCAGTCAAAGAGGGCATGATACACACTCTCTCACCGTTGTCTGGACACTACAGGTAGGTTTGACTTGAGACAAACTCCGAGTCGCAAACTGAAGCATACTTTGAAACACGTAAGGACATCGATTGACGTACGTTCAATTGCACATCTACGTGATTGGCATGTTATGAATGTACACGCCTAGCATTTCCGAAGTTTTTTAAAGGCCCTAGAACGGCGCGGTGTCAATATGGAGAAGGTCGAGAAAAGTAAGGCCGAAACGGCCTTGTGGCTGTAGGTACCTTTCTTTTATTTGACACCCTCATCTCACTTGCGGCAATCAGGATCGAGCATCTAGCAAAATTGAAGAAGCATCAATCAGAGTTATTCTCTCGAGGTAAAAACAAAGCGAAAAGCACCATGGAAGAGGCTGGTGGATTTGGAGATGCAGTAGTTAGCGGAAGCTGGAAGCGCGATATATTGGAAGGCCGGAAAAAGCAAAAGCCTCAAGGAAAGCGAAGGAGGCTCACAGATCACAAGACAGCGAGAGACAAGGGAAACATGGAGAGCAACGCGGTGAGACGGCCGAGGAGCCTGTTTCGAGTGGTCCTCCCGAGAGCGATGTTCAAAGACGAGAAAATTTCAATGTAGATCATTCTTCGCTTGCATAGAGGAGCGGAAGGGTCAGCTTCAGTATTAAAAAATCAGGCGATGCTGCCAGATTATTCCGTTGATGGCAGTGAGTGGGTCGACTGATTTCCTGCAGATTCGTTTGTTCCGCCTCACCTGGTTCCTGCATTCTACTTCCAGGACAAGGTGTTAGGCTGCACAAAACTTCGACATGTTCTGATACATACCCGCCATCTCAGTACAGCCGGCACGCTCGGACAGATATCAGTACATCAGACTCCGATCTCTTCCACTTCCACTTCCTGCCTCATGCTCTGCTCCATTTACTCTCAATGTTCGATATACCTACTGGAACTGCGGCCTTACCAGTGATGATCGTAAATTTCGATAACCCAACTTCAAAGACATGAAATATACCTTCTCGTCGTAGTCCACCCATTCGCCGTCCTCCAATTCAACGTCGGTGAATGGAGTCCCCGACTCAGTACCCTTGCACTTCCATGTGCCCTAACCACGATATCACGATTGTTTTCCCCAAGTAGGACACATCATAGCAACTCACTCTAGGATCGAAACCTGTGAATTCAAGTCCTCTGCAATCAACAATCAAAAGAGGCGCAAATTGACCGTTGGCGTCTGCTGAATACGACTGAAGTGGCGATGCGAGCTCGAATTTTGCCGTGCTTTCACGCTTGCAAAGTCCGCAACGCCAGACGAAATGTGCGGTATTGCCTTTACTAGCGCTCACTTCACGTTCTTCCTAACTGTCTGTTATTGATTGTGTCGAGGTTCAGCAGTGATGGTGGCGTACCACACGGTTCAGGGATACAAATTTTGGATGTGTTTCATTGCAGCTGTTACATTTGACCTACATATTTCAGTGGTCCAGTGTCTGTCAGGGTGCTGTGATGGTGTATTGACTGACTTGAAAGAAGTACTCAAAGTCGTCCGAACCGGGCAGCAGATCTGTGACGTTCTCGAGATCCGCTTTAATCGACAGTGAAAGGCGCTGTGATAACAAAGACACGGTAAATGATGCGGCAGGTTGATTTTTTGGTGTCTCAACTACTCACGACCATCTGAGTCAAAAAGGTTAGATGATGCAGTCAAGCAGTCAAGCGCTCAACTTGTGTAGAAAGCGGTTGTTTGCACATGTATGGCAGCAGCCTCATCCAGGAACCTGCCAGGTCTCCGACCATTCTACAACTCATCTTGCCATGTTTCGGCCAGCGCAGTTCCATAGCGCGGCCGCGCCATTCCGTGCTGCGAGACTATTGCACTCCTCTTCTGTTGTCGCGTATCCCCGCAAAACGACCCCCAAACCCATGGTGACCAAACAGCCCAGTGAAGCCGCCATTGCTGAAGGTCTGGAGGAGGAGGAGGGAACTGACATCGGCATCAACTCGGCGTGGGATGTTGAAAACTTAGAAGAGTTCAAAGAGGACGACACGACCGCTGCAGGTCACATATGGCTACAGCAACAGCGTCAGACCTTGCAATACCTCCGCCTCATAGAGCATGAGATGCCAAAACTTGTCGGTGAGTTCTATAGCTGATATCAATGGCTCAATCTCATTCGAAACGTGTCACTTGTAGCTTTCCGTAAAGAATTCAAACCTCCGACCTCTGAGACGCCTCTAGTTACCCGTTCCATCTGGTACGCCGGTGAAAATCACCCTGCAACCCATAAACGCACCATCGTCGTTCCTGTGTCCACCCTACCACTTAAAGATAGACACGCCGTGCACAACTTCCGCCTTCTGGCAGGCGTGCGATGGACCCCATTCCCTCCGAAGGATTCTGGTCTTCGTCAAGGAGAGAGCAGCGAGGATGGCTATTTCAAGATATCTTGCGAGGATTTCAAGAGGCCGTCTATGAATCTCAAATGGGCTAGCGACGTCTTGGACAAACTTATTGATGAGGCTAATGTGCGTTCTATCATCGCGCCCGAGTCCGTCTTGAAATGCTAACTGTTGCTTTCAGAGAGCGGGCAAGAGTTTCAAGGACATTCCATACGATCGACGGCATCTGGACGCGAAAGCTATGAAAGCTAAGAAGGGCAAGTTGTTGAGGGATGTAGCTGGTGGTACAGGGCGGTATTCTTCGCCGCCCTCGATCAAAGACTTCCCCAAGTCTTGGTTGCCGAAACCCACGCGATCGACGCCGAAGACTCTCCTGAACCCTATCCCTGCACCACCACAACCGGTTCAATAGATTTGTCTCGTCTCGTCTCCTTTGCGCTGTCCTATTTTTTATGGTGAGAGCTGCAATGGCATCTAGCTTCGCCCTCCTCTCCAGATGGTCGCGTAAAGAGAAACACGTGAACTATCGTCAAGATGACGTGACTTGCTTGTGAAACCATGCGATAAATGAGAATGCACAGTCATAGCAGCTCCTTGTACAAAACGCGTTGAATTCAACTTCTCCATGGCTAACACTATACGGGCGTCTGTTGTTCAAACATGCACTGCAGCATACTCACTGTCCGATACTTTGGATAAACTAGAGCGGCTAACGCGGCTTGCAAAAGACAGGGATGGAAGCAAACTTGCGGTCTTCCCCGAGGCATTGTAAGTTGTTCCGATCCTACTAGTATAACAGTTATCCTTGACAAGCATGAACAGCATTGGGGGTTACCCTAAAATGTCCACTTTTGGTGCCGTTGTGGGCGAACGTTCGGTGCAAGGGCGTGACGAGTTTCTGAGGTATTACAATGCTGCCATCGAGCTCCCTTCCCCTGCCCTCTCGCGAATCGAAACGATTAGTCGAGAAACGGACGTTTTCCTTGTCATCGGCATCATCGAACGCGATGGTGGGACACTCTACTGCACTGCGATCTTCGTCGATCCAATCGGCGGATTCGTCGGTAAACACCGGAAGTTGATGCCAACAGCCAGTGAGCGACTGATCTGGGGACAAGGGGGACCGGACACAATTGCTGTTCATACCAAACAGTTTCCTTCGGTTGGACAATCTGACATACATGTCGAAGCGAAAATATCCGCGGCCATTTGTTGGTCAGTTATTCGATACTTCGATGTCGACGGCTCACAGAACCTCTTCGTCAAAGGGAAAATTATATGCCTTTATGTTGGTCAATCACCGCGACCCAACACAACCCATTAACAATATTTGTTTGTTACAGTGAGAACACACTACTACTCCCAGGGCACTCAATTATACTGCGCGCCCACCGTCGATGCACGGCCAGTGTGGCAATCGACCATGACGCACATTGCCATAGAGGGACGTTGTTTTGTCCTATCGGCGTGCCAGTTCTCTCAGGAGAAGGACTTCCCAGAAGATCATGCCGTTGCCGACCCCAGCGCGCGCAATGCTGAGAACGTCATGATCGCAGGTGGTAGCGTGATTATCAGCCCTCTCGGCAAGGTTCTTGCGGGTCCGCTGCTGAACGGCGAGGGTGTCCTCACGGCTGAATTGGATCTCGATGACATCGCACGAGGGAAGTTCGATCTGGATGTTGTGGGGCATTATGCCAGACCTGACAGTAAGTGTTATGTGTCGAAACTGCATTGCTATTGTGAGCTGAATCACCTCATGTACAGTCTTCAAGTTAGAGGTCATTAGGAATTGATTGTTTGATGGCTGTTTGCGAGTCCATATTCCAGTGTATACCATGGCAGCAATCTGACATATCTCTGTGTCTTTTGGATGATCGTGCGTTTGCGCACACACTCACATCTCCGTCCGAGGCTCCCGATGAGTCCTCCAGCTGTGGGCCGCCATCCGTAGTAATTTGCCACTTGATCGAAACCTTAACAGCAACACAAGGCCACTTCATTTAACTTTGTGGCGCCGCTTAAGCGTCATTGAGGCGACCACCACCGACCCCGCCACATCGCCTATGCGGTCGCGGCCACCAGTGCCACATCGAATGGGAAGTATTTTGTCCTATGTGCCACGGTGGCATGAACAATCAGCAGCCACACTCCACCCCGCTTGGATAGTACGCATTGTCCACGAGGCACGATTGGCGGAACGGTGGCGGCGAGATATAAGGGGGGGAGCTTTGCCTTTGATCGAGCCAACTTTCCTCAAACCCTCATCCGTGACTACTTCACTACTCCGCCATCATCCTCGCAAACATGCATGCGTCTGCTGATGCTACCATTGCATGTCTGGCGGCATACAGGGTTCGTAAACCACATGCAGGCATTGCTTCGCCGTCTTCTCCCCGATCTCCGAAACCCCCGTCATTCGGAAACAGAGACCGTAATGTTTATGTGGGTGCAGGCGCGTTCGTGGAGGGTAGCGCGCAAGGCACGGAGTCTTGTAGTGTTGGAAGGACGATATACGGAGAGGTACCGGGGTTGCATAGGTGGGCAACTGTGGGCTTGCGGGAGATCCAGAAGGCAGGGGAGATGTATGAAGATGGTCTGGTGGACTTCAGCACCTTGCCAGTGGAGGTGCAAAACTGTCCAACATTGCTCCAACTGGCCGCGATCGATGCATACGAGGCAGCTGCGAAAAGAGAAGCGCGGAAGGTTTGGACATTGCAGATCGAGGATTGGACGGGGAGTTCGAGCGGAGCGTCGACACCGCCATTGACGTGGTCGCCGACGTCCTCGATGTCTGAAGACGATGGGCCATGGCTGAGCCAATCGCCATGGGATCCTGTGTTAGACGCGGAGGAAGTCGAGCTGGACGCGCTTTTCGAGGCGTACATCAACCCGGACGCATACGAGAGTTGACCTGCTGGTCCAGGACACTTAAATCCGCCGGTATTAGAGAGGCATAGGATGGGCCAAAAGTACTTTTATTGCTGCTGGGGGTAAACATGATAATAGCAGGAATATAGAAGCCTTGATCAAGATGACTCATCGCAGGGCCCTTGTCATATGCATAAGAGCAAGAAGGCAGCCATATGTGGTTTAGATGGGCGAACACTTGTCCGCACGCTGAAAGCATGGCAGGAGCACTGGAGGTATTAAAAGGGCGGGGCCAACAGGTGCGACACGTTGAAACATATGAAGATCACGAAAGCTCTGAAAGATAAAAGCATGCCCTGGGTAAGCACCGACGGATTTTGGAGGGATCATTGACGAACCTGGGAGGTATGGCAGCCGTGGCTCCTCCAGCCAAGGCCTTCAATGTTGCTAGTGCGAGACGCCACCGAATCGCAGGTGGACTTGAAAGTCCGACGCCCAAGTTCTCTCCCAGAGCCCTTCCTTCCCCCCGTCCAGGTCAACGTGAAAGTAATTCCTCTCCTTTCCCTTTCTTCTTCTTTTGCTTAGGCACTCTTCCTCTCGTCGACCACAGATGACCGACTCTTACATCTCTTCTCGCAACGGCGACCTCTCCCCTTCACCAAACGGCGCTGCCAATGGTTCGACTCCCTCGCTTTCTCCCAACAGCAACGGCGGCCTCAACCCCATTATCCGCAAGAAGCTCATGGGCTATGTCGGCTTTGCCAACCTCCCTAACCAGGTTCACAGGAAGAGTGTGAGGAAGGGCTTTCAATTCACGGCCATGGTTGTTGGTACGTGTAATCGCGACTGATGCTCATTCGACGACGTGGGCACCTAACTCGACCGTTCCCTAGGCGAATCTGGGTTGGGGAAGTCTACGCTCGTCAACACGCTATTCGAAACGACTCTGTATGCCCCCAAGGTACCCCTGCCTCCCAATGCGGAACGTCCGCAAACCGTCGCCATTGAAAGCATTAGCGCCGGTAACAGTGTAGCCTCACAGTCCATCGTTCCACTCTAAATGATCGTTTTCTCAGATATTGAAGAGAATGGGGTCCGGCTTCGCCTTACTGTTGTCGACACTCCAGGTTTCGGAGACTTCGTCAACAACGATGACAGGTTCGTAGAGAGGGCCATAGAATCCAGACGAGATTTGACCACTTTCATAGCTGGAAGCCAATAGTGGAGAACATCGAGGCCCGGTTCGACTCTTACTTGGAGCAGGAGAACCGCGTCAACCGATTGAAGATTGTTGACAATCGTGTTCATGCGTGCCTATACTTCATCCAGCCGACGGGTCACTCGTAAGCTTTCAACTTTATGGGACTCAGGCATTTATTAATATCTATTCAGTCTGAAGCCTCTGGATATCGAATTCATGCGCCGGCTCCATACCAAGGTCAATCTCATTCCCGTGATCGCGAAGGCCGATACCCTCACGGACGATGAGATCGCTGAATTCAAGGCTCGGGTAATTACCACGATCACGGTACACAAGTGCAGTCAGCTCATTGACACATTCATGTAGATTTTGGCCGATATCGCATACCACAACATCCATATCTTCCAAGCTCCGACCTACGAGAATGAGGATGAAGAGACTGTCGCAGAGGCGGAAGAGATTGCTGGAAAGATCCCATTTGCCGTTGTTGGCTCTGACCAGGCGTGAAGACGCCCGATGGACGCGACGTCCGTGGACGATCCTATCCTTGGGGTGTCATCGAGGTTGACAACGAGGAGCACTGCGACTTCGTCAAGCTTCGCCAGATGTTAGTCCGGACATATATGGAAGAGCTGAGGGAGTACACCAACGGTGTTCTGTACGAGAACTGGCGAACGGAGAAACTCCTCAGCATGGGTGTCGCCCAAGATTCGAGCGTCTTCAAGGAAGTCAAGTACGTGGCCGCATTCTTTTGAGATCTTCTATGTCTCACAAACTTCACATGATATGTAGCCCTGCCCTGCGTATGCAGGAAGAGCGAGTCTTGCACGAGGCGAAGCTTGCGAAGATGGAGGCCGAGATGAAGATGGTCTTCTCGCAAAAGGTGCAAGAAAAAGAGGCAAAGCTCAAGCAGTCCGAGGAAGAGCTGTACGCCAGACATCGGGAGATGAAGGAGGCTCTGGAGAAGCAAAAGAAAGACCTCGAGACCAAGAAAATGAAGGTCGAGAGCGGCAGGCCTTTGACTCCAGACAAACCCGTGCGTCATCCGTGTTCTTGTGACCAGCATTCGCAGATGCTGATGCGATACTTTTTAGAAGGCCACCAAGAGGGGATTCCTTCGCACGTAATGTTCACCGGGACTTTTACTTTTAAAAGCGTATCCTTAACTGTTTTGCTCGCGTTACATGGCCAAGTTACCCTTCTTGTTCCTCCCTGCTGCCCTTGGTATCGTACACTTTCTACTTTTGTACGAGGGGCATCCTTGCCCCGCCCGTTTCCCTTTCATAGTGACATCAGAACACTCCCCACGCTCGTTTTCCATGGATATCCCGGCGTTGTTCGCTGTTCGCTTCAGTATGACTACCTCTGTTTTGCTTTAGTTTGCGTTTCTTACGGGTCGTTGAATCGACGGATTGCTCTTGATGACAAATATGATACCTCGGCTTTGCGCCACCCCATCTTATTTTGGCCACGCTCTGTTTCTTTCCGCGAGCCTGTACATACCCGCTGCCGCACTCCCATGGCTGATATACAGGCCCTCTTGGCTGCCCTTGATGTCTTCTCTCGTGCACCCGACAAGCCGTCCCTCGACAAGGCAAATGCGTGGCTTCAGGACTTTCAGCACTCTGTAAATACTCTCTCCCATATGGCCCATCGACTGCGCCTCTGACCGTCCCGACATATCGTTCACCTTAGCCTGAGGCATGGTCCACTTGCAACGTCCTCTTGCGGTCTCCGGATGCACCAGCTCCTGCAAAGCTATTTGCTGCACAAACATTTAGATCCAAGGTCTTTCCTTCTCCTGTTCATCCTCTGCGCACATGTGGCAGCCGCTGATCGAACCATGAATCTGACTCAGGTCACATATGATCTCAACCAAATAGACCTCGAAAATCTTCCGCCTCTGCGCGATACGCTTGTTGCTGCGTTGGAACATTACCAGAGCGGACCACGCACGATCATCGTACAGTTGTGTTTGGCCCTCTCGGGGCTTGCTCTCCAGCTTCCTTCCTGGACCAATGCAATCCCAAGTCTGATCGAGTCCTTCGGACGGAATCCTTCGACAGTACCTCTCTTGCTGCAGTTCTTGACTGTGCTTCCCGAGGAACTCTGCACGAATACCAAAATTCCAGTGACGGTGAGTGTTCCAAGCCTAGCATGTCGATGGCCGCTTATTTCGTTTCTTAGGATCAAGAATACAGGGAAAGGTCAACGGTATTATTGACTGCGAATGCTCAGCAAGTGCTTGAGTTGTTGTCGATGTATATTCAAGCATCTGGTGGGTGGCTTCGTCTCAAATTGTCATGCCATCACCTTATTATGTCCCTTCAAGGCGTCACTCTTGCCGTTCAGAATCAAGTGTTCGCTTGCCTTCGAAGCTGGCTCATTGCTGGGGAGATCACTGCGGCAGCCGTTGCAGATACTCCCCTGTTCGACTTTTGCTTCGAAGCTTTAGCATCTGAAGAGCTGTTCGATTCGGCTGTCGACGTCGTTTGCGACATCATCCACGAGACTCAAGAGATTGACGAAAATATGCCAGTCATAGAACGCGTCGTGCCTCGAGTCATTGCATTGAGACCAAATCTCTTTGCTGCGAAAGAGGACCCGGAGAAGACTCGAGGATATGCTCGCATTTTCACGGAGGCTGGAGAAGTCTATCGGCTACTGCTCCTACAGCACACAGAGACCTTTTTTCCTATCGTCGAGGCTATCGGAGAGTGCTCTGCTTATCCGGATCTAGACATTGTCCCCATAACATTCACGTTTTGGATGCGGCTTGCGCAGAGCATCGGTAAAAAGTCGTCGGTTCCACCTCTGTTCCAGAGCGCCTACAAGTCGTTGATGGCGGTGATTATCCGTCACCTACATTTCCCCGCTGATTCTTCTGTCACGACGGCCCAAGATGTTGACAGCTTCCGATCCTTCAGACATGTCATGGGCGACACCCTCAAGGACTGCTGCTATGTTCTCGGAACCGAGCAATGCCTATTGGCCGCACTGGATATGATCGCTGCTGCCTCAAGTCATGGCGCAGTCGCTACGTGGCAAGAGATTGAGGCACCGTTGTTCGCGATGCGGTCCATGGGTGCGGAAATCGAAGTCACAGATGAGGTAGCTGTGCCAAAAATTATGGATCTTATCCCTACGCTTCCCCAGCATCCTCGAGTTCGCTATGCCGCGCTTCTCATCATCTCGCGCTACACAGAGTGGATCAACGTCCATCCTGACTATATTCCGGGCTCTTTGCAGTACATCTCTGCAGGGTTCGAAGACTCTGATTCTGAAGTTTGTGGCGCTGCCGGCCAGGCACTAAAATACCTGTGCCAGGACTGTAAACAAGTACGAGTTCTGCTTTTCACTCCACCTCCAAGCTGACTCCCAGTCACAGCATCTGATATCATTCCTGCCTCAACTGCACAACTTCCTTGCTACCATGGGCGTAAAGCTCGGGCAAGAGGACAAAGTTATGGTTTATGAAGCGATTGCATATGTCATCTCCGCAATGCCTATGGAACAAGCAGCCCAGTCTCTTCGTACCTTTGCGCTAGATATTCTAGGAGCGGTCCATGCGTTCACTATCAGACCTGCGATCGCCACGAAGCAGGATCTCAAACAAGTTGGCGGTGCGTCAGCTCTTTTACCTCATCTAGCAATATCTGAATGTTCTTTAGATGGCCTGGCTAACTTGGAAGTTATGATACACGTTGTTGGTGGGTTTGGCGAAGAGCTTCCAGCTGCTTGCTTGAACACCTGCGAGGAAGCATGGGCCGTACTGGATGCATTTATTTCGAAATATGGTTCAGACTATGAGAGCGCCGAACATGTCACTCGGGTGCTCCGGCATGGCCTTACTTTGTTCGGCTCTTCTGCTCTACCCGTCGCTTCCACGATATTAGCAAGGATGTCCTCCGCCTTTGAGGCTACAGGTCTGCCGTGTTACTTGTGGATAGCGGGTAAAATACTGGGCCGTTTTGGACACCAAGAAGACCCTGTGCTACGAAACGGGTTTAAAGATGTGTATGAACGGTCGACGCACAAGCTAGTGTCGCTCTTGCAAGAAAAAGGGCCATCTGCAATTCCTGACGGTAAGCATTTTCCGCTTACATCGTCGAGCCTCGTGTTGACCCCCGGCCTACGACAGTTCTCGAGGACTACCTACAAATGCTGCTACAGATGGCTGATTTCGCACCCGATCTTTTCTTTGAATCTTCAGCATTCCCGATTGCCTTCCGAGTCGCGTTGGCGGCACTTACGCTTGTGCAAACTGATATCATATTTGCCTCGCTAGACCTCATACGTGTTATCCTTACTCATGACTGCCTCTCACCAACTGCTCCAACTCCGCCACCTCCCAAATTTCCTGTTTATGCAGCCACCATTCGCCAAGTCATCAACAAAGAAGGCTTTGAGCTCGTTGGCCTCCTTTTGACTGGCACTGTTGGAGACTTCCCAGAAGAGTCAACTTCTGCGACCATAACCATCTTCCGCTCATTATCGGGGCTCTGGTCGACAGAGGTGCTTTCATGGGTGCCACCCGTCCTACAACGTCTGCCACCGAGCAGTGCGCCCGACGAAGCCAAGGCGCGCATGATAGACCTCAAAGAGTTCGTGATTATTTCCTTGACGTTTCCTGTATCGTCTCATTAAACTATGTCATAGCACCATCAACGCTCATCAATATGACAAGGTGAAGTACGCGATTTTGGGACTTCATCGAACGTCACGCAAAGCCCGAGATAGAAGGCGAATGGGGCCATTGAGTTGAGAGAAGAGAAGGGGAATAAATTTTGTATTCTTTCTATCGACGCTATACCACCAACTGTGTAGTTCTACTTACTGTGCTAAGTACTCGTACGGCCATATCCCTCGAATTCTTGAGTAGCTTAGCGCCTGAAATTATATAATATCTCGTGAAAAGTCGGCAACTCTCGGGTATGGCTGGTCCTTCGACTCCCTACTCGACCCTCCCTCTCTCTCTCTCTCTCAATGTTCTCTCGTGTAAGTCACTCACTGGCTGCCAGCGGTATGTTGTTGCAATTCGTTTGCATTTTGCTGTACTTGACTTGCATGATTCAGCTGGACGCCGGGCGTTCTCTTCATCTCCTGCGAGAAGGAGCTATGAAGACACCATCCGGAACCTACTCATTAACAAGGACACCAAAGTACTTTGCCAGGGATTTACTGGGAAGACCGTGAGTTCTTAGAACGCCATTGCTTGATTAGGACTCACAGGGCGCTTGCCAGGGTACTTTCCATGTAAAGGAAGCGTTGGCGTACGGCACGAACATGGTCGGGGGTGTTTCGCCTAAGAAAGCCGGCCAGACCCACCTGGGCCTCCCCGTTTTCGGTTCTGTGAGGGAGGTGCGTTGGCTGTGTTGCCCCTGAACATCGCATGAGCGTCGTAATAGTCTAACTAATATTCTCCAGGCTGTTCGTGAGACTAAACCCGATGCCTCTGTCCTCTATGTCCCTCCACCCTCTGCTGCCGACGCCATCATCGAGGCCATCGAGAACGAGATCGGTCTCATTGTCTGTATCACAGAGGGCATTCCCCAGGCTGATGAGATCCGCGTATGTACCGTCGTCCTTGGCCGGCACTCATGATCCTGACGACCCATTGCCTAGGTTGTAAATGCTCTCAAGAGCCAGTCTAAGTCACGACTTGTGGGGCCTAACTGCCCTGGTATCATCAACCCATTGGGTTGCAAGATGGGCATCCAGCCCGGCCACATCCATAAACCCGGGAAGATCGGTGTGTTGATTTGTGGACAGAGATGCAGACATGAATTAGGACTTATCAAATGTCTTCGGCAGGTATCGTCTCTCGCTCGGGGACTTAACGTATGAGGCTGTCGCGCAGACTACCGATGTCGGCCTTGGCCAGTCTCTTTGCGTCGGCATCGGTGGTGATCCTTTCCCTGGAACCCAGCATGTCGATGTGATTAAGGTTTTCCTCGAAGATGACAACACTGAAGGTCTGCATCTTGTATGATCCGACCACCAATCGTCGATAATCAACCCCCTCATTTTAGGTATCGTTATCATTGGCGAGATTGGTGGTAGCATGGAAGAGGAAGCTGCTGAGTACCTCCAGAGGTACAACCTCAGCCGCTCCAAACCAAAACCTGTTGTTGGCTTCATCGCTGGACGGACCGCCCCCCCTGGTCGCCGTATGGGTCACGCTGGCGCCATCATTGCCGGTGGGAAGGGTGAGTGCTTCTGAGTTCTGTCTCGAAGCTATCTGTAACGGCATTTTCAGGTGCCGCATCGGACAAGGTCACTGCTCTCGAGGCAGCCGGTGTCGTCGTCACGGACAGCCCGGCGAAAATCGGTTCGGAGATGCTTAAAGTAAGCAGATGTCCTTCGTCCATTTTTTCCCAGTGACCTCCTGACACGCGTTCTTTCAGGCCATGAAAGCTGCCGGTCTTATATAGTGCCGCTGTTAAGCTCCTTGTATCTTTGATTACATAATAGAGTCTATACCAGCCAGTTTGTATCGAGGCCTGGAGATCTTGAAATCTTAATCAAGTGTTTGTGCTCGATCATCGTAGACATAGATACATTCTCTCTTTCATGTCCTCGTATACACCATCGCCCGCATTCCAAATTGCTGCATCTTACCTGTCCAATGCACCGGCACTGTCGCAGGTGTCGAACACCGTGAAACTGGAGGTCTTGAACCCCTCCTTTCCTATCCATTGTCTGCACACCTGACAACACCACACAGCTCTATGGCCTTTTCAAATTGATTACGGTCTCACCTTCGCCCAATACATCTCGTCCGTCATTTTTTGACATGACTGGACGTGCTAAATGGGATGCATGGGCACAAGCGAGCCAGGACTATGACGGACGCTTAAACGATGCGGAAAAAAGATATTTGGATATCGCAAGCAGTCTAGGATGGAAGGAAACTGAGTCCGGAGAAAGTGGAGGTGCACCTAGCGCCGAACAGGAGAGCCGGACGTCAGAGAGCAGTAGGCCCGGAGGCGGCGGCGCTGGGATGGGTGTTTCTGTGAGCATCATCGCGCCACCAGCACTGGACAAAAATGAGGAGGGCACAGTACACGGATTCGCATTTCAAAATGATGCTCAGTCGTTGTCTAAATTCTTAGAACACGATTCAAATGCTGATCTCAATGCAAAAGACGAATTTGTGAGCTATCTTACGACTCAGATACACGTCCAACATCTCAATAGCTAATTATGCTCGCAGGGTTACACACCATTGCACTTAGCGTGTGATAGAGGAAACTTGCCTATTGTAGAACTGTTACTGGCGAAGGGAGTTGACACACGCATCAAGGTGAGATGCGGTCGGTAAGAAGGGAGATTGATCTCTGACGATGACCTCAACTAGGATCCCGATGACTTCGAGGCTGTAGAATTGGCAAGAATCGCCGGTCATGATGACATTGTTGCAACACTAGAAAGAGGTAGCTGATTCGGCAAGTCTATGAAGGACGATGCGGCTTGATGGTCGTTGTCTATGCAATCAGCGAAAAACATTGCGCGAAAGGGGATATGTAGCAATACTTTGAGAAATGATGAGCTGGTTCAACGACCACCTTCGTCCAACTGCCGTTCCTCGTCCTTTCTGCGTGCTCCCCGTGCCGTGCTAACTCTTGACCGGTCAGGCGACCGTGCATACTGCATGTATGCCTGTCATGATGACGCCGTAGGCTGAGCTGGCGTAGGTGGTGATGGCGTAGATGGTGACAGCGAAGCAACGTCGTCGGGCGTGCGCGGCCCAGTGGCCTTTGGGTGGTACTTCGAGTCCGGTGGGATGATACCACCCTATGAATGCAGCATGACAGCATCAGTTGCCGGATGTTTACCAAAGCTCCCACCCAATATGCTCACCTTCTCAAGGAGCTTCACCACTGACTTGCTCGGAAGAGCTCCACCTTTCTCTAGCCAATACTTGATGCGGTCTACGCTCCACTCCATTGTCTTGTGTTTCTGACCAAGGCGCAGACGTTGATCGTAGATGCCAAGCGTCTCTATAGGCTTTGCGTCGCGCCGCTTTCGCAGGTCTATGGCAACAAGGTGGAATATGCGGTTGTTTGTTTGGCCATGCAAGGCCAGGCGAAGGCGGACAGGCATGTCGACGAAAGCAGGCGAAAGAGAGGAGACGTGGGAATGAAGAAGGATTTATCCAAGCACGTGGCGCGGCGCGTCTGAAATGCCAGTCGGCGCGTCTTTCGAAACCAAACACTGGTGACGCTGAGCGGACCATCATGTCGCTCAAGCGAAAGGCAGGCTCCAATCTGATCGCCAATTCATCTCAGAAAAAGCCAAAGAATGACTTCTTTGCCCCGAAGTCTTCGACTGCCGTAGGCTCTTCCAACACGCTGCAATTCGCATTCGATCATAGAGAGGCGGGGACTGTCCGGCTCTCGACTTGGAATGTCAACGGTATCAAATCTGTCAATGAGAAGGTGAATGAGTGAGATAAATCATGCTCGAATGCACTTATATACATTCAAGATACTCAGAAAATATTTAGAGGCTGAAGATCCGGACATCCTAATTCTCACAGAGACCAAAGTTGCCCAGGGTAAAGCGGATATCATGTGTTTAAAAACGCGCTTTAAGGTGGGTACACAACTCGATGTATACGCCAATAACTCCCATGTATATTTCCCCTGCAGTATCAGACATGGGGGACAGACCCCAAAGCGGGTCAAGGTGCACTTGTCCTTGTGCACTAGCAGTGCGTACCAAGTGTTGGCTCATGGTGTTTGACTATAGCCGGGACAGCAGTGCTGTCCAAACGTAAGCCTATCGATGTCGTAGTAGGTCTGCCTACATGGCCAGATTCTATTGAAGATACACAAGGACGTGAGTAGACAGCACCTAGGCAAGTGTCCAAGTGTGAATGTTCCTGATTCCAAACTGCCAGGCTATGTTCAAATGGAATTTGAGAACGTGTACCTTGTTGGCACATATGTTCCAAATTCTGGAGATAATTTTAAAGTGAGCAACTGATTTCTTGACGTGAGTTCATGTGAAAGCCACTTTTCGCAGTCGATGAATATCAAGCAAAAGTGGAACGCCGCGTTTTCTGAGCACCTTCATGGTTTGAATGCTGTCAAACCCGTCATTTGGGCGGGCGACTTCAACTGTATACCGATGAAGAAAGGTGGGTATATTGTTGCTAATGTTATGAGAACCAGGATATTGACAACTCTTCACAGACTTGGACAAAAAGGCACAAGCTTTCTGGGACAGGATGAGCGGATTGTCAGAGACTGAACGCAGCGAATTTGAAGGCATTATTGATCCCAGCGAGCAGGACTCGAAGCGAGGAAAGTTTGTCGACGTGTGGAGACATCTGCACCCTGATGCTGAAGAGTTTACGTGCGTCAGTCGTCTACGCCAGAATACGTGACTTACAACACATTGCGTCCAGACATTCGAGTACGAAATTCGGTGCTTGGAGACTCGACTCATTCATCGTGCGTTCCGATTTATTTGCCCGCGTTGCTTCATGGTTGACAGAGTGATACAGCTCTCGGAACGTATTCTGGGTAATGCCAAAAAGTGTGAAATCCGCCATGAGCTGAGGGACTTGAAGCTGTCAGACCACTGGCCGGTGACGCTCGACATATTAGGCCTCTTTTGATACACATACTTTTTATGGTAGATGGATTTTGTGATGTACAATGTCGCGGGTAGGCAATGGCACGGCGGAGTCCTACAACATCGTGCCGCTTCCCCATGTGTCTAAAAAGGCTACATCCCCCTTGCCAGCGTTTCGAAGGCCGAACAGAATCTATCTCTCGGGAGCATACACAAGGTATATGGTACTTGCGATGTCATGAGCTATCAGGCCCATCACTGCCAGGGATCAACTGTTTCAATGCATCAGCTCGCCCCTTGTATGCTAGACATTCGGAACGCACCATGCAGATGTTATTCCCATTCAACAGCGTCTGCGCGAGCTTTGTCTTTTTGCGGCCCTTGACCGTCACCTCGCTGCATCGATAACCAGCTGTTAAGTACTTTGTTCTATGTTCGAGAGACATAGCGCGTACAATTCAGTCACGTCCTCCAAGACCATATCTGCATCCAGTCACCAACAGAATTGCTCAGATAAGTGTCGCGAGCTATCTTGAAGGAAGGAAGCAATACGCACTAACGAAGTCATCGAATCCGAGCAGCGTCCCGGTGAACTCGCGGTCATTCTTCATGATCACCCATATCCTAGAACCAATACATCGGTCGATGAGTTCTGCAAGGAGGAAAAGTCGCTGTTCAGCCTGAGTTATGTCATACTCTAGACGTCCCCTTGCATTTAGCAAACATACCCAGTGGGAGAACTTGAGATGCCATGACCGTTTGTGCTGCGCCAGGTGAGGGTGGCGCCTAAGTTCACTCCAAGTTACACTGGCTCGCAGCTTTCCCACCACTCAGAAGGTATTTATTTCCTGCACGTACACTGCTACACTGCCGTATGATTCCAGCAACAAACGAAAAGAGGGGGTGCTACACTATTTTTTCTAATCCTCATTTACTTTTTTTTTCACCAAAATGGCGATGAAAACATGATCGGGCCTACCAAGGCAGCACCAAACCAAGGGAAGAACTTGAGAAACAAAGCAACAGGTGTGAGGGTCGCAACAGATGACTTGAAGGAAGAAAAACACGGCGTGGGCCAGGAGTACAGACTTAGAGCATGACAAGGATGGAAAAATCGTTGCAAGGGAGTAAATGACAAAAAAAAACACTTTAAGCGAACTTGTATGAAAAGAACAACTGAAACGCGACCAAGAGTCATGGTGAAGAAAACAGCTGAAGAAGGCTGAGAGGCGTACAACGTACAGGTATGAAACGTGAAATAGATCATTGGCCGAAGCTGAAACCACCGGGCGGGGGAGCTCCTTCGTTGGCATTGAACTACAAGGGCATGGTGAGATGTGAACGAGCACCGGAGGAGCGATGAACCTACCGAGAATGTACCACTGGCGTCCACAGAGCCGGGGGCGATGACGGCATCCATCTCCTCCTCATCAGGGAAGTACTTGTCCATGATGTTGAAGGCCTTCTTGTAGATATCGATGCTGTCGTGTTGCTGGAGGTTGTGGATGGTGACCATCCCACCAGCCTCCTCGACGTACTGAGCGTACTTGTTGATTGCGCCGGGTCCAGAGGCTTGCTTATCTAACTCGCCGACCTTCAGAATGTTGTCAAGGCCATCGAGCGCCACCTGGATGATCTTGTTGTCCATCATCGTCAACAGATCGCACAGTGGCTTGATGCAACCCTGCGAGACGAGGTAACGAATCTGCGATGGCTCTTGGAGCCCACCCGACGTCGCGTTGGAGATCGCCCAGCATGCCTCCTTGCGAGTTTTGAAGTCAGCGTTTTGGAGGATGTTGATCAGAGGAGGAATGATGTTGGCCTCGATTACGGCTTGGATCTGAGGAGGAGAGCCAGCGGTGACGTTGGAGATCGTCCAGCAAGCTTCCTTCCTGATGCCATCTTTATGTGAGGAAAGCAAGGAGAGCAGGGCAGGGAGAGCGCCGGACGCGATGACAACCTGAGTTTGCAAGTCGTCGCCCGTCACGATGTTTCCCACAGACCGAAGAGCAGGGGTCTGGACGGAGGTAGACGGGTGCATAAGGAGATCGACGAGACGCCTGCAGACACCGGACTCGATGACGGCTTGAATCTTGTCGTTTGAACCATCGGAAAGATACGAGATAGCCCAGCAAGCATCGATCAAGATCTCATCGTCGACGGAGTAGATCAACTTCGTGAGGACATTGAGCGCCGGAGCAATCTATCCGTGCACGTCAGTTTCCACATGGAAGAGTTGGTTGCAGCAATGGGGGTACACCAACTCCCAATCAGGCTGAGGCGCTTTGCCTCGGCAGAAGTTGCTCAGCGTCCAGGTGGCGTTGCGGAGCATGCTGATCTTGTGATTCTCGCTCAAAAGCGTCAATAGCGGCCTGAGAGCACCCTGCTGGAGGACGTAATCTCTGCATGTAGGGCTGTCGCCGGCAATGTTGCCCAACGCCCACACGGCCTGTTCGCGAACATCTAAGACTGGAGAAGAAAGCAGGTTGATAAACTCGGGGACAGCGTTGGCCTTGATCACGACTTGGGTATGCTCTTGGGTCCCAGATGCAATGTTAGTCAAAGCCCAGGCCGCCTCAAACTGCCAGGAAACGCATTAGGGATGAATGCGGATTTAAAAGAGCTGCCGCTTACTTGAAGCATGGACTGGCCACCGCGAAGGAACTCCACGAAGCGAGGCACGACGCCGCAGTCGATGACCTTTTCAATAGGAGGGTTCTTCTCTTTTGAAAGCAGCTTGCGGAACTTGGTGGTAGCGTCCAGCTGGCGTTCGAGGTCATCGGAGAAGACGCCGCTGACCATCTCCTCCGCAAGCTATGCGAAATAGTGAGCGATCACGAAAAACCGAGAACCTGAAGATAGCCTGGTCGACGCACCGGAGGGTCCCAGTTACTGGATGTTGCCTCCTCATCGGAATCGGCGCCTGAGGAGGGCGCGAAGTTCCGCCTCTTGGCGATGTTCTCTTCGCGTTTCTGCCTCCTGATCTCGACCTGCTGCTCCTCCCTGCGGCGTCTCAGGTCATCTTGCTTCAGGGCCTTATTCTTGTACTCTGCGTTGAACGCGTTAGAATGATGATCGAGGCAGCAGCACGACAATCCTCACGCTCTCTGCGATTCGCGTTGGTACGTTCCATGATTGAGAGAGAATGAAGTGGTGGTGGTAGAAGGAGAGGCGAGATTGAAGAGCACGAAGGCTTTGAGCAAAACGAAAACGCGTCAAAGCCCTCACAAAGAGTCCGCCACATGTCACATCTCGTCACAGATCGCATCTCAATCAACTCGCCATCGTGCACAATCTTCGAGAAACTGCCGGCAGCGGGTACAAGCAACACAAGCTATCCTACGGACTACCAGTGTATAAGCAAACGTAAAAAAAACATTGTTCATTTCCATCATCATGGACTGCTATACTAAGTATCGTTGCCGAAAGGATACTGGAGGGTATGCAGAAATCAGCGCCCACATCGATAATCAGAAAGAAGAAACATACCTCGAACGGTCGTGGTGGCTCGGCTTCAGGCTCATCGGGGTCCAAAGCGACTGACCATTGTTCAAGAGAGTCGTAATCGCGCTCAGCGGAGTCGATAGGCCCAGAGAAGAAGGCAATAAACTCGGACGCCTCTTTGGGGCGCTGATCGATGAGCATCAAGATGCCTCCACCGCCAGCATACTTCTCTCCTGGGAGTACGGACACGGGCGTCTTGCTTCCAGACGCCTTGCCTTTCCCACTCGAGGCAGGTCTTGTAGACACTGGGCGTACGGGCTGGTACCGGCTTTCGGCGGGGAAGACGATGTGCGCAAATTGTGCTGGCGTCACGCGAGATAGATTACCTAGGTTCTCGAATGTGGGTTCCTTGCGCTTCGAGGACGAGGGCCTGGGTTCCGCTGGCGGACTATCCGCGAGGTTGGAGAGCGATGCGTTGATGGGGAAACGTCACCATGAGGCGTTGAAGATGATGGTTCGTCAGATTTCATCTCCACGTCTCCGTCCTTTTTCACCTCGACCTTCTCATCCTGGAAAGCCGTAAGTCAGTCGTCACTGGGAATACCATCAAACATGCTTACCGTGTCCATGGCCTCTCCAGCCTTCTTCCGTTCGCGCGCCTTGACCTTGGCAGTTGTGGACAGGACGGCGGTGGCGACCTTCGCGACGACCTCTTTCTTGAGAGGCTTTGTCGACGGTGGATACGCGAACAAACTCGGTCGTGCGTTCGAGATGAAATCGATCTTGGGGATCTACGCAGAAAAAGCTTGAGCAAAGTAGAAAAACGGGACTGGGTTCATCCATACCCGAAGGTTCTCATCTAATCCGATGATCCCTGTTGGCTCGAACGCCAAGCACGCGCAGTGCGCAAGGGGGTACCAATACCAGAACTGGCAGAACATCGCCATCCCAACGATCGCACTCGTGTTCTTCGTGCCCGCACGGCTCTGCAGACTGATCGTGACATTTCGGCCACCAGCATCGATGAAGCTCTGGCCAAGAACCGCGCCGAAGCGCGCCATGGGATCCTCGTGCTTGTCGGCGATAATTTTAGCATACAGAGCGCGCGTTGGGACCATGGAGGGTGACGATGCTTCAGATTGTTGGACGAGGACCATGCCGAGAGCGATGAATGCACCCTGGCGAACGAAATCCACGCTGTCTCTGGTCATGGGCTCCAGGATCTCGACGGCATCTGCAGCCCAGTCCCTGCACAGGCGATGCCGAGTGCGAGGGTGGCACCACATCGAACATGGGGGTTGTAGCTCTCACTGAGCAGCTGGACAATCCGTGGAACTTGGCTAGGGTTCTTGAACAGCAAGAAAGCGAGAGACGTGACGGCAGCACGGCGGACGTCGTCGGACGTGTCCGAGACGGCGATGTGGAGGAGTTTGCGCACAGCATCGTTGTTGGCTGTTCCGGCATAGGCCAACGCGAGCGTGTAGACACCACCGTAGCGCAGGATGGGATCCTGGGACGCACGTCAGTTTCATGACTGTGCGACGCACGAAAACTCACATACCTTCTCAGCCAACAATTGCTTGACCATTCCATCAGCCTCTTCCTGCCGTCCATAGAAGAGGAATGCCAATCCGATCGCCAGTCCACGAATGATTTTCTCGTGCTGCGTCTCCCTAGCATAGGTCAACATTTCATTCGCGCACGTCTCGTCCGCCGTTCCAAGCATCACCAGGCCAATGGCATAGCCTGCAGCCTCACCAGCGATCGCAGAGTCGTTGAATAGCGTCGATTTCAGATCTTCGTACGCATCTGCGTTGTGCCCGCCCATGCCGGCAATGCCGAGACCGAGCGCTGCACCATGCTGCACGACCTCGCCTTGCGCGGCCTTGAGCATGTTTCGAAGGTACTCCTCGACTGTCTGGCCGCTGCCCACACCCGCATTGATCAAACCGAGCGCATACAGCGCACCACCTTCGGAGTACGCTGCCCCTGCAAGCTGGCTCTCCCCACATTTTCATTGGGCAGATACGGGCCGAGGATGACCATTGCCATGCTCAAAGTTTCCTTTGTGAATGACACCGAGAGCGGCCGTCGCGGTGAATTTAGACCAGTTGGATGCATAGCCCAGCCATTCAAGATTCTCCCGGAGGAAAACGTCAGAGGTCGTGCCAGCATGCATAAATGCGTTCTGGAAAGAGAGGGCGGAGTGGTAGACAGAGGAACGAGGTTCAAGCGAGTCCTGAGATCGAATGGACGGTAAGTTGAATGCGGCATGAACAGGTCGGCATGATAAAAACCTTTGTATGCTTGAGAATAAGGAGATCGGTCTTGTTGTTAAGCTTGAGGAAAAGCAAGGTAACAGTTTGACGGCTTCATGGCCCCCCAAAATTTTGCGCAAGGTGTCAAAGATAGGCTTCGTGGCCTACATCAAGGAAAATTGAAGCCGAGTCGCTGTGTTCTAGGTCATGCATGCTCACCTCGTCTCCTTCCGGGAGTCCACTGCGCACGCTTTCCAAAAAGTCCTGCGCACCTCCCTCGACGAGGTCGAACGCAAGCTGGTAGGCCAAAAGGTTCTCTTTCGGAACCAAGGAGGTGAGCAGGGAGACGGTCAGACTCCGATTGTTCAGAGTCACGAGGAGACGCGTCAAGGAGTATATGTGGGGTGATTTCGAGTCGATGGTTGGCGGAGGGAAAAGCGGGTAGAGGAAGTTGAGGACTTGGTCGTGGTATGAGAGGGAAAAGGTGGTATTGAGGACAGCTTCCATCGCGTACGAAAGCAGTCCAACGTCGTGGGTTCGCTCGTATATCTGTTGGATGATGTCGAGCCGTCGGGATTCTAGGGCAATGCCAATTGCCTGTGGCAGGGATGAGGAGCGCGCAGGGGATGCAAGAGCAAGCAGCTCACCTGCTTATATTCGCCCTCTTCGATGCAGCGACGGAAAATGCTCTCTATGATTCCCTGCAGTCGCGGATCGATCTTGCCCTCTGCGCCTGACTGCTCCTCCGACCGCACTTGCACATAACGGTCGATTGCCTTGGCTGAGAACGATAAACACGAGAGCGAGAGGCAGCGCGGGCGAATCCTACTCACAGACGATGGTTTCGACGTACTCCTCCGAGCCCGGGGTGCCGCTGTGTTGTTCAAACGCGCTTCCCGCTCCGAGGGCGAAGGACAAAGCTTCGTCGTATTCCTCTAGGTAATAGTAGACTTTGCTAGCGAGCAACGCGGCCAGACGGCGCGCATCTAGAGAATATCTGCGCTCTCATAGAGCGATTCACTGGAAGAAGCGGATGAGCGTATGCACGGCGGTGAACTGGCGGAGACACACGCACACGAGAGCAATGTGCTCTGATATTTCTGCCCAGAACTGGGGGACGAGCGAGACGAGGGCCTTGAGAGCGTGGTGCTTGAGGAGGGGGTCTGATTCTGAGAGCAGTGCGAGCACGCCGGCAGCGGAGGATTGAGGGCGGGGGGCCATTTAGCAGACGAATGCAAGGGCCAAGTTCAGTACGCTTGCTCGACGCGTCACCTCCACGCCAACTTGTCGACTCGCCGGTCATTGCCGACATTTCGCGCGGCGCGCCAATTCCGCCGCAACCGTTCTCTCCCGTGCGCGCTGCTCATACTCCCTATCCCATCCAATGTCTCTCCTCGCCCGCAACGCTCGCGCAGTCGCTCGCAACGCCTCGAAGGCTCGCTCCTACTCTCTCGTCGTCGATGCCCCTTCCTCGGAGTGGGTCGCCAAGCGCAAGGCCGTCAAGGCGCACGCCGGTGGTGCGTTGTAGACTGCAGCCTCACCCGTGTTCATTATCGTGGACTCACTGTTTTCCAGAAACCGCTCAATTATGGAGGAAGATCTGGTGCGTGACACTCGAACGTTAGATATGTCTGCTCGCGACTGAACACGTTCGCGCCAGCTTCTTTGTCTGCTTCCCCGGTGGTGCGTGCATCATATCACCCCTGCACCTCTTATAGGCTTAAGCCTGCCTCTCAGCCTTCGCCGTCCTCGCATGGGTTCGCAATGCTGAGGAGGAACATGAAAAGCATTTGGAGCACGCGAGGCACGAGAACGGCGGACAGCTTCCGGAGGTTCCCGCCTACGACTACCTCAACCGACGTGTCAAGCCCTTCCCATGGGGCCCCAACAGCCTCTTCTTCAATGCCCAGGTGAGTCCTTTTGCATCGTGTGATGACTGGTATCAAACGTGTTGTGTCCAGGTTAACAAGGACATGAGCGACGCTTGATTTGGATGTCCCCTGTCTTCACACTCGAATAAAGCGTGTTTGCATCTATCTCGTGGTGGAATTCACCCGAGAGGTTTATTCTTCGGGTATGCGTGCTCACAGCAATGGGCTGGACCGAGTCGAGCCATCGGCCTTGATGTCAGGCCTTGGACGAGGCCCTTCTAGTGTCAGTCAGACCAGTCGACTTGTGGTCCCGACCTCAGAAATCCTGGTGCATGCGATCGGTCGTGTCTATTGGCATCAACATCGTCGCGTCAGACATGGAACTAGACCTCCCCAGAGATGTCGTGTGGATCAGGGGTGACTGGTTTCGAAATATATGAAAAGGAAAGTGGGCAGCATCATCACAGGTTACTCAATGAGCGCCCCCAGTCTGTCAACGTTGAGTAAGACTCGCAGTAACCTCTGTGCCAAACGTAGGACTTCGACCAGTGCATCGACGTGACACGGATTGTATTGCTGGCAAAGATCGAGACGACTTGAAGTGTAAGCCGTGGTGGTGATCGATATTCCAAGGTTTTTGATCCCGAGAACCCAAAACGCGAATATAGAGAGTACTGTATATGGAGTCGACACCCGTGAGTGGGCATCACATATTGTTAGATAGCTCTCCATGTCGCGGGCCGGCGTCGATCTCAGCTTCGCGACATGAGATAAGAGACCAATCGATGAAGACTCGGAGGAAGGGATGGACGGAAGGAGCGACTCGACTCGTCTCTGTCCTGTCTCCCACCATGCCGCGCGCCATCATCTCCCCGTCCGTGCTCGCCTCCGACTTTGGGCAGCTCACCGCAGAGTGCAAGCGCATGATCAAGGGCGGCGCAGAGTGGCTCCACATGGGTGCGTCTCCTCCCGCCCTCCCACAAACCAGACAGCCCCGATGACCCACTCCGCCCGCCGCCCCAGATGTCATGGACGGGTGAGCCCACTCGTCTTTCCTGCCGCACGCACTCGCCGGAGCTGAACGCCCCCAGCCATTTCGTGCCGAACATCACCATGGGTGCGCACCCACGCCGTCCCTCCCCCGCGCCCTCCCGCTGACCCCGCCGCGCAGGCGCCCCCGTGCTGTCCTCCGTCTCCAAGGGCGTCCCGGGCATATTCATGGACTGCCACATGATGGTCGCCCAGCCCGAAAAGGTCCGCCTCCCGCCTTCCTAATACCCTGTTTAACTGACACGACCTCGCCCCCAAACCAGTGGGTCAACGACATCGCCGACGCCGGCGGCTCCCTCTACTGCTTCCACATCGAAGCCGCCAGTAAGTCCCCTCTCCCTCCCCTCCTCGCTCCTGCCCCGCACACGCCCACCTCCCCTCCCCTCCCCGCAGCGGACCCGATCGCGCTCATCGACGCGATCCACGACCGCAAGATGAAAGCCGGCGTCGCCATCTCGCCCGACACGCCCTCGAGCGCGATCACCGACGACGTCGCCGAGCTCGCCGACATGCTCCTCGTCATGACCGTCTACCCCGGTCCGTGCCCCGCCCCACCGTCCCCCGCGCCCCGCGCCGTGCCGTCCGTCCGCTGACCACCCCACCCCGCCCCGTCTTCCCACGCACAGGTCGCGGCGGCCAGAAGTTCCTCGAGCGCTGCGTGCCCAAGGTCGCCGAGCTCCGCGCCCGCTTCCCCGAGATGGACATCGAGGTCGACGGCGGCGTCGGCCCCAAGACGATCGACGTCTGCGCCGACGCAGGTCAGTTTTTTTTCCCGTCCACCGTTCCCTTCCCCCCGGAGACCCGCATGCCCTGACCCGTTCTTCCGTTCCGTCAGGGAGCAACGTCATCGTCGCCGGGACCGCCATCTTCAACGCGCCCTCGCCCGAGCACGTTATCGCGTCCCTCAAGTCCACCGTCGACGCCGCGCAGGCCAAGTTCGCGTCGAAACACTGAGATGCGCGCGCGCACACACGCACACAGAGAGAGAGAGAGACGGACTCACGGGCGCTCGCGTCGAGCCGCGAACCCAATCAAAGATGCGGATGTGGCGTGCAGGCCGTGTACTCGTAATAGTAGAAAGTAGCATTCGACAAGCGTCTTATTATGTATCACTTCCCGCCGCACGACCGCCCAAGCGCCGCGCGCACGCACGCTTGCGATCCATGCACCCCGTCGTAAACACATCGCACGTCCAAAGTCGTCGCGACCGATCGCCGTCGTAATGTAACCCCCGCCGCCCCACCCAGCCGCCCCACCCCAGCCGCCGTGCCCCGCACATATGCACATGGGCGTACAATGTAGCAATGGCTTGATCCATGTGTCCGCTAGCGTGATGTGGAAGGAAATTAGATAAATAAAGAATCAGAGCAGATAATCTGGGGCCGAAGGAAGAAAAGTGGAAAAAAAAGGCGGAGACAGGAGAGGAAGAAGAGGAACTAGTTGACATATGTATGTATGGAGGAAAGAATAAGTGCCCGGGCGCGTGAAATAAACAACTCGTTGAGGTCTAGATGCATGATTCGTGAGGACGGCCAGGTTCGAGGGGTGTACACCGCAGGCGCGGGGTCGTGAAAATGGGAAGGCGAGGAGGAGCAGGAGGGGTACGGGAGCGTCGGGGGTTAGAAGGGAGGGAACAAGAGGGGCATCGTGGGTTCGTTCGTTCCTTGCAGCGCTTGCGCACGGGAAGGCGGCACCGCAGACTCAACACGCATCCATCCGACCCCGCGCGGGCACGAGAGACAGAAAGACGCATGTCATATTCAAGCCGCGGCGCGGCGCGACGGTAGCTACAAGGCCACGGCCGCGGCGGCCGCAGCGCCGCGCGCTCACCACGCGAGCCACTCGCCGTACATGTTCGGCCGCTCCCCCCGGATGTACGCCTCGAACGTGCGCTTGAGCACCGTCGACCAGTCCAGGTCGCGCTTGTCGTCCGCCACCTGGTCCTCCTTCGCCGTCTCCGTCGCGTTGGACGCCGTCGCGGCGCTCTCCGCCGTGCGCGCGAGGCGCTCGCCCTCGATGAAGCGTGGGCCCAGGTCGGGGAAGTTACGCGCAGGGTCAAACGGCTTCCACCTGAGAAGACATCAGAGAACATACGCATAAAAGCTGAGAGCGAGCGCGAGCACGACGTACCAGAAATTGTGGAAGTGGTACGAATACGCACCCCGGTAGAAGCCATCGAATCCAAGAGCTTGTGGTGCCGCGCTAGTCTGTGCCGGAGTCTCGAAGAGCTCCACGAATCTGGAGCGCGGTTAATCTAGATCCAATGCTTCCCACATGAGGGACCACTCACTCGGTGATATAGGGCTGTGGTGGACGATCCCGCTGGTAGTACTCCGTGTTCAACCATGCCGAATCAAACAGGGCATCCGGGAGACGCAGGAGCAGGCCTTCGAGATACGCGTCCTTCGTGTATCGCGAGACCGTCATGGGGTGAAAGTCGAGCCCGTTCTTGAGAGCTGTGCGGAACAAGAACGTGCCGAGCGCAGAGCCCTTGTTGAGGCGGAGCACCGCGGTGTTGTATTTCTCCAGACGCGACCAGCGGTACGCGAACGCGCCCTTCCATCCCCAGAGTTCCTCCCAGTCGCGTAGGAAGATCGTGTCCGCGTCAAGGTAGACGCCGCCGAAGCGATGGCAGAGCACGAATCGCGCCATATCCGACAAGATGACGGACAGCCGGTCGTACGAAGACGCCGACTTGGACCCGAGACGGTTGAGCATGTCGTCGTCGTCGCCGCTCTTCGCCTGCGGGGCCTTCGTCGGCGAGGCGTCAGCCTGAGCGGCCTCGTCGACGGGTGCCGGGACAGCCTCTTCCTGCTGCGCGCCCTCTTTCTGCGGCACAGGGATGATGTTGCCGCCAGAGTTAAACAAAGTGTCCTTGAAGACGCGCCATTCGTTCTTGATTTCCGGGATGCCGTCGAGCTGCTCGGTCGTGTTCCAGAGCTTGAACGAGATCACGCCCTTGAAACGCGGGTGCAGGAACGGCGACGCCCACGGGTTCGTCTTGAGCTGCTCGTACATGTCGTGAAGTGCGTTCGGGTTGGGTATTGACGCCGCCGGGCCTGGGTTGATCCACAGCCAGAACTGCGGGCGACAGACCGTGGCGTCGGGGTCTTCCTCGTGCATATGCAGCCGGACATTCTGCGTGAACAGGAACGACATCAAAGCGATATATGGCTTGTCGGTGAACGGCCCCGTCCAGAACATGTGGAACAGACGAGGGCTCTCCGGGTCGCAGGTCGTGGGCAGCGTAGAGTACGGACGGTGCTGCAGGGGGGCGGGGAGCTGCACGGGAGGATCCCACTCTACTCTGGGCTTCTTCGTTAGACCCGCGTTAGGATCTACCGCAGCGGAGGGCTGCTGGATGAGCCCGTCGAAGCCAGCCTTTGCGGTCGCGACGGGCTCGATGTACTTGTTGACCGGACCGTCTTCTAGATATATGTACTTCCATTCGTCGAACTTTCCGCGCCTCAACCTGTTCTCATTATCGAGACCTCCACCCAACCGGAGGACCTCGAGACAGTCACGAACATACTGCAGGGCAGGATTGAGCTGCCGAGGTCGAGCCCCTGAGAGTGCGGTGGGACGCTCACCTTTCCTGTAGAGAAATCACAGTGCTCCATCACGATGTCCAAGTCTGCTGCACTCCCGGGAACCGGCCTCGGGGGGTACGCGACATTGGGTGGTCTCGCCTGGATATCCAAATATACGCGCTTGGGACCGTGGCCGATCGTGTTCGTAACCTGCGCAGTCGGCGGTCTGAACCGCGAGGGGATTTTTGCAACCTTTTTCGGGGGCAGGGCGGGGTTCAGCGGCGGGACGGTGAGGCCGACGGCCTTGGGAACTGGGGGCGAGGGGGACGGTTCAGGATGGCGCAGACGGGGTCCACGCCGACAGCGGCGAGACGCGCGCGTGGGGTGGAAAGTGAAAGGGGACATACTGTCATGACTGCTGGGATAGTGCCCGCTCTCGACCTCCCACTTCCATATCTTCTGGAGGTCGTCCCTGCCAAAGACGAGGGTCGAGGGGTCCTCGCGGAAGAGGGGCGCGGGCCATTGCTTCTCCTCTGTGCCGAAGCGCTTCGCGAGCGCGAACATGGCGAAGATGAAGGAAGCGCATGCGAGGGCGAGGACGAGGGGGCCGCGCTTGCGGCCGAAGCGGGACACGCTAAGCTGGTGGAGGCGGGCGGGGTTGAGGACCCAGATGCGCAACCGCCTGTTGCGGACGCCGGGGATGTCGAGGGACATCGGGGCCACCCAGGAAGAGGACTTTGCGTGCCGATGCATCTTTTCTTGGACGGCGGAAGAGAAGATGGGGAGGCCGTTGGGCGACCTTGATTTTTCACGCAAGCCGTTCGTCTTTGGCTGTGGAGAAAAGAGAACGGACATGAAGCGAGGGGCTGCGGAGGAGAAGCAATGTGGTGTGTAATGTGGGTGGGGGGATAGAAGGACGAGGGGTTGGATAGCTAGCGAAAGCTATCGCCTGTGGACGACCTTGGAGGCCGAGTGTGGTCGAGTACTAACAAGTCGTGGCAGCTCTCGCGTGGGAACTCTCGCCCGCCCCAACACCCCGCGTGGCCACTCGGTTCAAGAAAAAAAGTCTATTCAGATCGGCTTCATGCTATCGTATACGCTACAGTCATTGACCCGCATCCTTTCTTTTGTTGCCTTCGCTTCTCTCCCGTACACTTTTCGTTCCTAGTTCGCGCCCAGAGCCTGCATCTCGAGGTCCGCCGCGTCGGTGGGCACAGACAGGACACGCATCGTGTTCGTGTGTCCCAACCCGCCCTTCCAGCCCTGCACGGCGACGATCGTCGAGCCGGGCTTGAGCAGGTGCAGCGCCAGCGCGTTGCGCAGCCCGAACCGGATACGGTTGTCCACCTGTGAGACATTCACGCTCGTTCAGCACATGCAAGATTCCAGCGCGTCATGCACACGTACGTCAGTCTGCCATTGGGCGCTCGAGATGCCTCGCGGCTCGGGGTACCAGAATGGATAGCAGCCGCGGTGGAGGTGGATCTGGCGGGCGGTCTGCTGGTTGCGCGTCACTGTCGGGCAAACGCTCCTCGTAAGGCCTCTCTCTCAACGAAATCACAAATGTGTCAAAGGTACATACCAGTGATGATGGGCACGCTGGGGCGGTACTTGGAGATCAGGCGGGCAGTGTTGCCGCTCGTCGAGAGGACGAGAATCGCCGAGGCATTCTGCTCAGCCGCAGCCGCGACGGCAGCAAGAGCAACCGTCTCCACAGTCTCTGTTGGCCGGGGAGCGATGTTGCGGAGCTCGTCGTAGTGAGGCGGGTGGCAAATAGCGGCCTCGGCAAGGAGACAGGTCTCCGCCATCATGAGCACTGCAGGGGAATATCAGCCATCCGTCGTTGCACGTCACAGAAGGGCCCTTACCAGACTGGATAGGGTAAGATCCCTTGGCAGTCTCGCCGGACAGCATGACACAATCAGCCCCATCGAGGACGGCGTTGGCGACATCGCTGATCTCAGCACGGGTGGGCCTTGGGTTGTACTGTAGAAATAGCATGATCAGAAAGTCCGAGTTTTGCAAAGGGTCCATCGCTCACCGTCATGGACTCGAGCATCTGAGTGGCGACGATGACGGGCTTGCCGGCCATGTTGCACTTGGCAATCATCATCTTCTGTGCCAAAAATACCTGGCTGGCGGGGATCTCAATGCCCAAATCACCACGAGCAACCATGACACCGTCGGTCGCCTTGAGGATCTCGTCAAAGTTGGCGACACCCTGCTCGTTTTCGATCTTGACGATGATTTTGATGTTCGCGCCGTCGGGCCCGAGCACGGTGCGGATGTCGGTGACGTCCTGCGCGCGGCGGATGAACGAGGCGAAGATCATGTCGACGCCGTTCTTGACACCGAACTGGAGGTCCTTCTTGTCCTTCTCGGAGAGCGCGGGGAGGTCGACGGGGGTCTTGGGGAGATTGACGCCCTTGCGCGAGCTGAGGACGCCGTTGTTGACAGCGCGGACGCGGACGTTGGTGCCGTCGATGGACACAACGAGCAGGGAGAGAATACCTGCTCTGGATGCTCAGCCATACATCTCAATATTCGGAACAAAATTACCGACCATCGTCGACATAGATCAACTTGCCAGGGGCGGTCACCTTGGGCAGGTTGGGCTACAGCATATAACCCCTCTCAGAATAAAATCCTGTGACCATTTCAAGGAAAAGCTGGAACGCACGTAATCCATAAAGAGGACCTTGTCGTCACCGATCTCACCGTACTTGGGGTCGACAGAGACGGTGAACTCGTGACCAGCCTTGATCGGGATCTGACACGACGAGCAAAGTTAATCTCATTTTGACCGGGGCGGAATCGAAAAAAGCAACTCACATCCTTGTTGTCCCGCATGAGCCCAGTGCGGATCTCCGGGCCTTTCTGTGGACGATCGATGTGCGCCGGATTAGCATCGTGAAATAAGCAGGAACGGAGAGGAATATCCCGACCGTGTCCAAGGCGATAGCGACGGGGCGGCCCTCAGGGTCCGCTGCAGACCGACATGGGATGAGAACCAAGAAAGCAACACGAAACGAGTAGGATATGCGCTCACCGGCGACCATCTTCCTCGTGTTGTCGATCACGCTCTGGTGATACTCGTACGATCCGTGCGAAAAGTTCATGCGCACTGCGCGCAACAGTGAGCACGCATATCGCGAGGACGATGCGACTTCGGAGGTACCCACCGATGTTAACGCCGGCACGGCGGAGGTCGGCGAGCTTTTCGACGGTGTTGATGTTCGGACCTGTGCGCCGTGAGCATCCATCAGCCCCTCAGCCCCGCGCCACCCACTGTAATAAATAAAAAACGCACCGATAGTCGCGATAATGGACGTCTGTGTCGGCGCCGGCGAAGCAATGCATCAGCGCTCACTCCCTCAAACACGCGCGGTCGAGACTGAAAAGCGAGCGCGGACGCACCTTGCGGAAAAACTTGGTGTCCTCCGTGGGCAACGGGGCCGCGGCGGGGTTGAGGGACGCGTTCCACTCGAGGCGGGATCGGATCCCATCCGTAGGCAAAAAGGTAGTCATCGTGAGAGTGGCAAGGGTCAAGTGTGGTCAAAGGAGGCTCGGTCGAGGGTTTTATTGCTCGAGTTTTTTCTGTGGGCGGATCTGTGCGGCGGGCGGAGCTAGAGGGGCGATGGAGGATAAGAGGAAGGGGCGGCGGGTGTGCAAGCAGAAGCGCAGCGCAATCGGGTGCTTATCAAGGCGAGGGCAGGGTTTTATACCGAGCAGACCAAGCGCAGAGAAGGACGACGGCTAGGACGGTTGGGGCTCCCAAGCAGGCGCTCGGTGGCTGGGGCCCGGGGCGCGTGCGTCGGATCCGTCCCCTTCCACTCGCGCCATCGATCATCGCGTCTATACTTACTGCAACCTGCACCCGAGTATGTTGCGCAAATAATTATGTACATCGATAATCGGAACATTATTCGTACGTCAGACAAACAGCGACATGCAAGCATAAAAATTCCTGTCTCGAGCGCAGCGGTCATCGGAACCTCGGACGCGATAACTGAAAATAGAAGATGGCGGTCAACGTCGCTGGCCTGGTGAGCAGCGTCACCACAGCCAAGCACATAGGCGCACGCAACCCGGGCTCAAACCCCGAGCCGACAGATCCGCAATCCCCGACGGCGCACAACGGAGATACCTCGAGACAGTCAGAGCCAAAAGCAAAGAAGGACAATGCGAAACACAACAAATCAAAAATCAAATCGAATCGAGCAGACGTCCCCCCCCCCACCGAGATCGTCGTACATCACATCACCCGCAGAGTCCACCCGTGCAGGCCTCCCTCCGCAGCCGCGGCCGCTTGCGCCGCGGCGAGCCAGCCCGTGTCGATGCTCGCCGCGTTCGTATTCGTCGGGTTCGCCGCAATTGCGCTCAGGTCCATGCTCTGGAACACGTTCTCGCATGCAATCGTGCGTCCCGAGTGGTAACCCACCCCGTCGGACGCGCGGATGAAGAGCAGCGGCAAGCTCCGCCCTGACAGGTGCTGTGGCGCGGCCGTCGACCCGATGCCCGAGTCCTTGGATTTGCGTTCCTTTGTCCCCTCCCCCGAACGGCTATTTTCGCCTGCGTCAGGCGTCGCAGAGTCATCGTCAAGCGCCTTCATGACGTCGGGCAGCGGCGGCATTTCCACCACGACGATGATGTGCATGGGACCTGGGGCCATGTATCTTGGCGGTGGTGGCGCCGTGCCAGCCTGGCCACCTTCACTCGAACCTTGGCCATCGTGCACAGGATCTGCACCCGTCTGCATCGGGACAAACGGCGATATATTCGTCAAGGGGCCCGGAAGCGATGCTTGGTATACCCGAGCAGGAAGCGGGCCAAGATTGCCAAGATACACATCCAGAGGTGTTTGACGCCGCGTCTTGGGGTGGTCGTAAAAGAAGTTCGAGACCGTAAGCTCTAGCGAGTTATTGGATGGGCGGTAGATAGGTGTCGTGAACAACGTCGGGAATGGCGTAATAGGAACCTCGGGCAAAGCATTATTGGCCCCGAAAGCGTCGAAGAACGTGTATTGGAACTTGGCTAGCAACGACCATCTCGTCAACGATGCACGGTTGCGTACGACAGTATCTTGAATCACTCACAGATTCCAACAATGGTCCAGCACAGATAGTCGTCCACTTCGTCGATCATGTAGTGCACGCCATGCTTGACCTCATCGCGGATCCTAGGAGACTGGAAGATCAGCGGATGTGTGCCTGCCTGGCCCGGCGGCGGAGCCATCATGCCAGGCGTCCCAGGCATGGGACCAGCCGCCGACAGATAGTGATGGGTGCCGTCCGTGTTTACTCGCTGGAGCGCGATCTTCTGCATCTGGCTGACGGGGCCACCGTCTTCGCTGATGATTTTTCCCTTGTCTACCTTTCGGATGACCAAGGGTGCTGTTGATATCCCGGATAGCGTGTCCGTGAGAATGATTTCCGATCCATATGTCACGGGCTGAGGGACTTCATAGACACATGAGCAACCGCATTCCGGAGATAAACAAAAGACGGGCGCTTATATGATCGCAGATGGGCTTCTGCTCATCAACAGGCGCAGCGTGTGTCCTCGTTGCGGCGTAGCCAGATACCATTCGCCCAAGAAGGATGTCACTTACCATGCGCGGGTGCATCTTCCGTTCGCCTGACGACATTTACATTGAAGGCAGACCAGGCAACGTTGCTGGCGCACAGTTGATTATGATCGATGGTCATATACTTTGTTCGAACCGTCTGCGAATTGATGCGATTGAACAAGGACACCGGGCCACCGGCAAGGATGCACGAAGAAATGTTGCGCGTCTTTGCCGTCTTCTTCGACGGCTTGGAGATGATGGTGACGGGGGCCGAGTCAAACGACGCCCACACGCGTCCACTGGGAACCTCTGTGCCTTCTGGGATGAGAGACGCATGCGGTGGCGGTTCGGAGATTTCGAGGGAGAGCTGGAAGCTCTTCGCCTTGGCGGTGCCGGTGACGTGCAGAAACTTGAAGTTCGCGTTCATGCTGGTGTCGAGAGCGGCCTTCTGCTCTGGAGAGCGCTCGCCGGTCTCGGACACGACCGACATGGCGAGGGTCTGCTGGCGCATCTGCCATACGGGGCCCTCGATGTGGACGAGGGGCGGAGGACAGAGGAAGCGCTTCTCGCTGCCGTAAGATTTTTGGGCGACCGCGGCGTGAAGACAAATGACGGTGGTCATGGGCATGACGCGGGCGGGGTCCTGGGAAACATGGTCGCGTACGACGCGTCGAATCTTGGGATGCGGATCCTCCGCGTCTGCGCCCTCGAGCTTCCGCTTGCCCTTGGACTGGATCGCGAGGCACGTCATACGGTTTAGTAGGTGAGTGTGAAGCGTATGTGGAGGGGCGAAGGACTCACCGATCGTGGGGGTGCGGGAGGAGGCTGATCAGGGTGGGAGGGAACGGGCATGACCATCTGCGATATGCTCCAAGGAGGTTGCTGGCCGTTGGGCGGGGAAGGCTGCTTGGAGGATGCGGCCAGGATGGACTGAATGGAGAGGGTGGCGTCTGAGGGAGGGGGTGGGGGAGGGAGAGCGGGGGCGGCCGCGGACGCAGAGGCCGAGGCCGAGGCAGATATGGGAGAGACGGAGGGGGGCGGAGGGGTGTGGGTCGCTGATGAGGAGGGGATAGGGCCCTGAGACGCGTTTTGGGAGGAAGAAGACGCGGGGAGAGGGTTGGCTATCGCGTTCACGACGATCTGTGCGATGTTGGAGGGGCTGTTTGGGGAGGGCGGGGAGAGGATGTCTGGGTTGTCGGGGAGGGGGTCGAGTGTCTGAGACTGTGTGGCGGCCATCTGAAGAGGGTGTACGGTATCAAGGTGATGTATGGTCCTCATTTTGGAACCTGGACCTTGGGTGCAGGCGGGTGAGACTCGAGCGAAGTGCCGTGGGTGGGAAAACGGGGCACGTGTGGTCCGCTCAATGCGACCGTGGGAGACGTCGCAATTTATAAGGCCTTCGCACAGACCCCGTGACTCTTTGCCACCCGCCTTTGCGCCTTCTCTCGCCACCCGGGGTCCCTCCTCGGTCTCTTCCATGCTATCTCATGATCTCGCCTGACCGCCTGCACTCGACCCCCGTTAGACAGCATGCCGGAATCTGCTCGCATTCGATTCTTCCCATGCATCCCTCATCATTCCCCTGCGTCCTTCGGGCGCCGTACACACGCTGACTTTCAATAACATTACTCTCCACACGCCCACCACACAACCCGTGCGAACCTCATCAACGCCCATTCACAACATTCCCGCGAGCAATTGCAGCCCTCCGTGCAAGCCCCATCCCCGCCTCCCCGCCTCCTCCTCCATATGCTCCTCTGCCGTACTCGGCAGGAAAAGCGCTCCCAGGGGTGTGTTCGCCCCGCTCCCTTTCGTCTCCGCCATCCCCTGCGCAGCTCGCCGCGCACATAACGCCAAATACAGCGATGCTTCGTCGCAAGGTTCGTCTTCCGCGTACGGTGAATACAGTCTTTCTTCTCCCGGGTACGTCTCTGGCTCCACGGCGAACGACTCGACTGTTGTTTTGTCATGCAAAGGGGCAGCTGCATTAGCACAAGATGGCGTGCCAGAAATAAATACGGTCACGCACGAAGAGTCAGGATGCCCAGCTTGTCTTCCTTCCTGATAACCGCATCCGCGTCCCCTTCCGCTGCGGCCTCTTCCTCTGCCTCCTCGTCTCCGCGCCCGCGCGCTCTGATTCCTCTTGCTCCCGCTCCTCTTCGACCCCGTAACGCAACCAGTCGAACTCTTCCGCCTCCTGCGGATATGTGGGGAAGAACCCGCCGAGGTTGAATGGGTCCCCGCGATCACTGCGAGGTGTCATGACCGGCGAGTGGCGAGCTTGTACGGCGTGCATCATGAAATCCGTCGTCGTCTTCGTCCGGCGAGGGGCATGGCGCCTCTCCTGCCTTGGCTGAAAGAGCGAGTCTGGCTGTGTCGCGGGCACCGCGAAATCGGGCTCTGATCTCGAGCGCTGGATGTTCGACATGGGTGGTGTTCGTGTATATACGTGGCGATGGGTGTACAGAACAGGGGGAGGGGGTTATGGGAAAGGTTGCTTGACGTCGAAACCGGCCATCCTTCCTAAGAGCAAAGACTGTGTGACGTCCCCAACGAATCGAGGCGGGGCGCGCCTTTCCCGAAGCGTCTCCCCCAACCCTTCTGGCCAAACCCAGCGAATCTCGACTCCAAACGCCCCGCTGAGCACATTGTCAAACAAGATCTCGGTGGATCTCGCCCTGAAGCAGCGCTTCCGGCAGGCTCCGAACTCGCGTCTGGCCTGGAACACTCCCCCACACTCCTTCATTGTTGTGTCATGCCTGCTGCTCTGTACGAGAAGCCAATATCGGAGAGAATCGGCTTTTTGTTCGACTGCTTCCGGCCTTGCATGGTGACCCAGAACACGGTAACTTCGCAGGAGTCCAGAGCGAGTCGAAGCAGGCTCACGAAGCCCACTCCCCTACATACACACAAAAATGATTCATTACCGTCATCGATTCGACACAATAACGCGGGGAGAAAATAAACCAAAAATTAAGAGCTATAAATTGAAAAACAAAAAGAGCATGTCTTGGGTAAATCATCGCGCTTTCGACTCGATCAGTGATAGTCCTAATATCCATAATATCGTTGTCCACGTCTGGGGCCGTGATAATCTACGAAAATTCGAAACACATCAGCAAAACAAGACGATAGAGAGTGAGACATAAACGCATACAGCTGCTCGTGTCGCGCTCAGGACTGAGTCCCATGGTCCGCCCGAGATTGAGGTAGCCCTCTTCAAAGTCGCCCGCCCCTCCACCGCGCGAGGACGATCCAGCTTTGGCGGGACCCGAAGTGACCCATTTCGCGCGACAGAAAACGCAAGTGGGGTTGGGCTTTGCCTTGGCCCCTACAATACCACGGTATGCCGAACCGTCAGTGCAATGTAACGAAAGGGAGACGTCTTGGGGATTGAGAGAGGAGACGCACAGTTCTGAAAACATTCCTTGTGCACCGCGTTCCCGCACGCGTCGCAATACGCGAGCTTGTTCCCTGCTACGCCGTGCATGCCGTCGTAGCAGATCGGGCAGTCGTCCTCGGGGCCCGGGACGCGCTTCTTCGGCCCGCCGACGTCCGTAGACGAGGCCGCCTTTTGGCCTGTTGCGCGCGCAAAGGCCTCGCGGACGTGGGGATGCGCGAGGGCGTTGGGCGCGAGCGGGGCTTCGGCGAAGATGGTCTCGAGTTCGCTCGTCAGGAGGGCTCTGTCAGCGGCGGTCGGGAATATGAGCTGGGCATCAACCAGATGACAAGCTGAGGCGCGGAAACTTACTTTTGGTACCAGAATTCGGAATCCTGAGTCACTTGGAGAACTAGTGGGCAAGTAATCAGGGTCCGCGCGTGATGGCACGTACGACGAGCCGACCTTTGAGGAATATGAACAGCTGTACATCACCGGCATATTAGATATGGGTCGCATGGAAAAACCCAGCTGTAAGATTACATACTATGTGCTTGCAGTGATTTCCTTTCAAGTGGTCGGGGCCTACGAAACTGTGAACATCCTGTGTTGACCGTTCCATAACAGACAAGGACATACAGTTGCACGACGGGATCTTGTCGATAACCACCGTATACACCTAAGCGCACATGAATTCGGAAGCGCGGCGGCGACTTTGCCATGCACGTACATTACCAGTTGACCCAAGCACACTGAACTCCTCCCGCAGCTCGCTGCCCTCCCGCTTCCTGTCAACCATAAAGAACCTGCTCGCGTCTATCAGCCTCATCACCCCACATCCCTAGCAATCATGGATACGCACCTCTGAGAGATGACGCGATCAACGCGCTCCAAGATGTTCTTCGGGCACTTCTTCTTGAAGATTGCGCCGCGCTTCTCTGGCTGGTCCGCAGGCGCGTCGGGGTCCTTCGCCTTGCGCTGGCGCTTGGCTTTCGGTTTCGGTGGCGTGGTGAGGTCGATCACGTCCCCTGAGGAGGGGCCTGCAGCGCTCGTACCAGCGTAAGAATGATGGCCGTGGGCATGGGCGCTGTTCGTTCTGCGAGGTGGCTTCGCGCTGGAGGACGAGCGGGGAAGCGTCGGAGGAAGCCAGTCAGGAACGTCGTCGTGCACCTTGCGTTTGACCATGGCGGGTAAGACTGCGCAAGACGGAAAGCAGAGGAGGGAAAGTTATTCGCAGGACGGCCAAGTCGCGCGAATGACCGCGCGGGGACCAGCAAGTTGGCGCGGGATGTCGACCGAGCTGCGGTGCGTCCGTCGCCGACTGGCCACGGCTGCTGCAAACGACCGACGATGATCCTGGACACCCTCTGCAGGTGCGCGCGCTGGCTGCGCGACAGGACGGCCACAAAGACACGCAATGCCCTCCTGCGCGTCCTCGCCGCCGGCCCCGTCCCGCGCCACGTCGCCTTCGTCATGGACGGGAACAGGCGCTACGCCCGCATGCACCATCTGCGCGTGCAGCAGGGGCACTCGGACGGCTTTATCGCTCTGCGGAGGGTGCGTCTCTGCGTCTCGCCTTTCCCCCTCCTGCGCCCTGTCCCCGCCCTCGAGCCATTGACTGAGGACTGAGTGCGTCCGGATAGATGCTCGAGATCTGTCTCCTGCTCAACATCCGCTGCGTCTCCGCGTATGCGTTCGCCATCGACAACTTCAAGCGCCCGAAGGACGAGGTCGACGCGCTCATGAGCCTGGCAGAGGAGAAGCTCCTCGAGCTCTGTCAACACGGGTGCGCTTCCCTCCCCGGCTCGCTCGCGAAACGACTGATCCGGCCGCCGTTGCGCCAGGAACTTGCTGCAGGAGTACGGCGCCCGCCTCAATATCATCGGAAACATAGAGCTGCTGACCCCAAGCGTGCGCGAGGCGGTCTACAAGGCGCAGGACCTGACGCGGAACAACGACCGGTGCGTAGACACCCGTCCCTGGGACGCCCCCGCATAGCCCCATACGTCTCTTTACAGAGCGATCCTGAACCTGTGTATGCCGTACGCTTCCCGCCACGAGATAACTGCAGCCGTCGAGACGTCCGTGCGCGACGCTCTAGCGACCGGCCAGCCTTCCACGTAGGCAGCGCTTCCACCTCCATTCATCGCCATGACAGCCTCACGTCTTCTTCTCGCTCTCCTGGTATATATAGACAGATAACGGAGAAGGACCTCGATGCCAACATGATGATATCAAGGGCGGGAGCCCTCCACTCGACATCCTCGTGCGCACGAGCGGCGTCAAACGACTGAGCGACTATCTCCTCTGGCAGGTATGTCGACCCGATGCGGCTCCCACGTCACGTTCGCTGAATCGTTGTGCGCACACATCGACACGTCACCAGTGCTCGGAGGACACGCAGATCCAGTTCTGCGACACGTACTGGCCCAACTTTGGACTCTTCGACTTTATTCCCATTATTTTAGACTACCAGCGAAAAGTATGGTCCATGTAATCCAGCACTGTACAATAGAGCGTGATAATGCGTGTTGTAATTGTTAAGGGAGCAGATCGTGCGTCGGAGCAGCTACAGTGCAGACATGGTCACCAATGCGTGGAACAAGAACCTTGACTTTGAATTATTCGGAACCCTAAGTGTGATGATACGTTGTGCGATCGGACATGCATAATTATGAGCGACAAAACTCGGGGGATGCCACAGAGAAGGAGGGATGAAAAAGAAATAGTAAAGAGAGATATACTTAAAGAATGCGCGTGTGAAGGGGCAGGAAGGGGATTATGGTGTGTATGCTAAAAGGACCGTGACAATCCGTTATATGCGTGTGCAGAAAGTGTCTAATTAGAGTCCTTGACGATGTCCATTCCAAGATGTATCACCCTACTTGTCCGAACAGAGGAAGAGAGTGAAGGGGATCAGGCGAGGGGTAGAGGGGAGTTCAAGAGAGGGGTGAATGCTGGAAGGTGAAGGTGGAGGGTAAAATGATGCCAGATGGTACATAAACGAAGAGTACACATTATCGCAGACCACATGCGCCCGTGCGTCTTGCCGCAAGGGACGCCTATACCTCATATGCCGTTCAATTTCGTCGACCAAGACTCACTCTCAATTCGGCGGCAGCCCCCGACTTCCCGCCTCTCTGCAGGGAAGGGCACCCCTCCACTGCGGCTTCTCACGTGGCCCTCGGCATTCGCGGGGCGGCGCTCTGTGGTTGCCGTATCGCCTGGTACCGCTGCCAGTCCTCGACCTTCAGCGTCGACATCCGTCTCGACGTCGAAGGCGCAGCTCCGATGCCCAACATTTCCGCGCTCGCCGCCCTCGTGTGCTGCCGCTGCTTCCCCCCCGAGCCGTCGCCGTGCGTCTCGCCCGACCGCCGCGGCCGCTGGGCCTCCTTCGCAAGCGCTGCCGCACGCTCTGCCTGACGCTTCTCAACCGCCTGACGTTCAGAGGCCTTGGAGCGCTCCCAGCGCGCCTTGGCGGCCTCGACCTCGGCGTGCTCGTTCTCCGCCTGGGTCAACGGGGCCTGCAGCTGCCGCAACTTCTCGCGATGCCGCTCCGTCAGCTCTTCGTAGGTGACCGTGCGCGGTTGCTGTGGGGGTGGCGCGGCCGCGCTGCGCTTGGGCGGGAGAACGGTGACGGGAACAGGGTTGGTGTTGTAAGAACTCGACCGATGGTGCGACATCTTCGGTGCAACGGGGTGTGCGCCGAAACCGTCAGTCGACCGTGGCGAGTCTGTTCTGAGGGCCGGAGGGGCTCCATCGCCGGCGTCGAGCAAGCTCTCGCGCTGTTGCCTACGCAGCAGAGCATCTTGAACGGCCGAGGGCACAGTGAGGCGGGGCGTCGGGCTCAATAGCGGAACGGGCGTAGTTTGGATGGGGGCGGACGGGCCGGACGGAGGCTGGACAAGCTTACGGTCGCGGACATAGGCGTCCCAGTCGTTGTCGCGAAGAGGTGCACTCGTAGGTCTGCCTATCGCGTCGCCGACATTGGCAGCAGAAAGGGTCGAAAGCTCCATGGACTGCACCCGATGACGGGCGTCCCGCGGAGGACGAAGGTGAGACGCACCCACAAGTGTCGCCGTATTCAAATCGTAGCTGAGGGTTCTCCGAGACGTCATTGAAGGATGACGCGAATTGGAGGAGGAAGACGGCTGGGGTGATTCTGATTTCAATAAGTCAATGGATCGACGGATGGTCTGGATCTCCTGCAAGAGTTCCTCTTTGCGCTTGATGTCCTCCGGGTCCCCGCCTGCTGTCGAGTCGGCCCTCTCCAAATCGTTCGCGATGAACCCGCGAGGCACGTTTTCTTGAATATCGCTGCCAAGATCAAGCGCAGGCAGCGCCCCCGGGCTCTGCGAACGACGGTGTCCGCGCTCCTCGTCCGGATTCACGGCCGCCAGGAAGTCAGAGAGGCCGGATTGGTGCCGATTGCGGACGAAAGTCCGATCGTCTGGGCCTGGAGTCGACGCGCCGTCACTGCCCTTCATGAGGGGCGTTCCCGAGAAGTCGCTGTCCTGACGTCCGTGCTTGCCCAGCGTCGGGTGGTCCTTCTCCCAGTCCGCGATCTCCTCGCCAAGCCGCGCGAACTGTTCTGCGGCCTTGTTGTCGTCCTCCGCCTCGCGGCGGCGTTGCTCTTCCTTGATCTCCTTTAGCTTGCGCTGAAGCACCTTGAGAACGCGCAGTTGCACCGCGATGCCCATGAGCGTGATGGCGCCGATGAGGCCCAGCTCAATTTGCATCGTCTGCGAGACCGGAAACTGTATTCCGCGGCTCGTGAAAGTGGTGAAGAGCGACATAAACCCGATGTTCCAAATATAGAACTGGCCGAATCCAGGTCAGAATCACAGGTGAGAAGGACGCGTCCGAAGCCTACCTCTTTGAGGCCTGCTGTCGTAAAACAGTCCACGCCGAGGATAATAGCCGAGGCACCGACGATGGCCGTTGACACGAGAAGAACGTGGTGATGTATCTTGGGTATCGTGCAGAGAATGAACCCGACCGCACCGCAGCCTGCACCCGCGTCTCAGTTCTCGTGTATGCGTGTGCGAATCCCTGAAGGAAGACACGCACCGATATAGAGAATCCAGCGGAGCCCAAGCTGGTGTATGAGACCGCCATCTCTGAAACACTGAATCCATAGCGCCAGGGCGAAACCGCCCCAGCCGCCGATGAAGTATTTAGTGGCTTTCCAGAAGAATATGGCGATGCCTCCACCAGCGATGCCAGCCACCGCCGAAGATAGGACGAACATGCCCCGAAGAGTTTTGTTCGGCGGATTCACGGCGGTCAAAATACCAAACTTCAGGATAAGAACGAAGCAGACGAGAGACAGGGTGTAAAACCCGATCAAGAAAAAGGATGTCCTGCGGAAACCATCAAGCTGCGGAACCTCGCGATAAGGGACCGGAAACCCACCATCGATTTTTATGTCCCCAAAATGCGCTGGGAAAACCGGTGATGATGAGAAGGGCGCCGAGGACGCCAAAGCCAGGATCAAGCTTGGTTGCGAGTACGATCGGTGTAGGTGTGGCGGAGGTGGAGGCGGAGGACGTCGCCGAAGCAGTGGAATTCGTGGTGCTCGTGGGTTGGATCGTGGAGGTGACATTGAAGACGGAGGGCACGGCGGTGGTGATAGGAATGTTGGCGGTGCCCGAGCGGCTGGCGGAGGTAATCGTAACAGGGCTGGTCGAGTGCAGGACCGTTACGCTTGCAGAGTTGGAATTGGAGAGGGATGCAGACGACTGGGACGCGGATGACTGGGAGACGGACGACTGGGATGTGGAGTTGACGCTCGATGGCTGTTGGGCGTATGCAGGGGAGAGAGAGGCTAGGAAAAGGATGGAGCAGAGCAGAGCCCGTGTGGGCTTCAGCCAGCTCGGAAACATGCGTGGGCAGGAAAGAAAAGACAAGGGTGAAAAAAAAAGAGGAAAGGGGAGGAGGAGGGTATCGACAGAAAGACGCGACTGTTGTGGTCGTGGCCAAGTGTTGCGGATCACACTGGAGCGGCCTCCTTCGCGCGGGCGAGAGGAGAAATAGTACGTGAGCAGGGAAGCCGCTCTTTTGATCCCGCCACGCGAGCGAGATCGTTGTGCCCGATCCCCTCTCCACTTGCATGCTGCCCTGGCTGCCCCGTGCTCACGCCCTCTCTGATACCTCCGGCAACAACACACCTGACCACCCTGCAGGTCGTCCCTCCCGCGTCATTCTCGGCCTCGCCAGCCCGCAATTTCCTTTTCACTCCACATGCAATCCACATTTCAGCGCGTCTCTCGACCGCACACCGGTGCACACGGCGACGGGGTGCACCCCTACTTACTGATGGGCAACGCCGCACAACGTCATGCATTCAATCCAAAACTCACGGAAAGTGTTCGTATTTTGTGGGCTCGACCCCGATCGTCCTCAACAGACGCACGAGCTGCCCCGGCTCGTCCACCACAACCACCTTCTTCCCGTCCTTACCGGCCTCCTCATGCCGCTCTCGCAACACGCTGATCACCTTCCCTCCGCGCCCGAACCTGCCTACCCGCCCGGCGATGTGCAGGTATGCGTCGACCCGCCGCTCGCCCTCGGGCACCCCCAGTATGAACACGTGCGATAGATCCGGCAGGTCCAGCCCTCGCGTCGACGCCAGTGTCGACACGAGCAGCGTTGGGTTCGCCTCGACGCGGTCACCAGCGCCCCGAAGGAGGTGGCTGCGCCCGCGGCCGTCCGCAAGCAGATCGAGCCCGTGCGCGTTAACACCGAGCATGCGCAGATCGTACACCGCACGCTGCAGCGGCGCAGACGCGGGTAGAACGAGCAACGCAACGCGCGGGACATCGACAGCGAAGGCAGCCGCGACAGCTTCCATAATTGCGGGATGGAAAGGCGACGGTGTCATTGAATAACCTTCAATCAAACAGCGGGTTTAGCGGGTCTAGAGCGGACATGCAAAGATGACACCCACTAATCATCAGCTCTTCAGGCAGCTCAGGTAGCTGAGTGGTAGAATCCTCCGCCGGCAGCGCGTGCTTTATCTCAGAGTCGCTCTGTTCAACAGGGCCGGCGTCGACGGCACCCTCAATATTCTTGACATCACCGTCTGAGTTGATGACCAGAGCGCAGTGCGCGACGTTCCGCCCGCCAAGGACAGAACCCTCGCCTTCCGCCGACGCATCGTCGAACAGCGCCTTGTCGAACTCGGAAGCCTCTCCGCTAACCTTGATCACGCTTCCCTGTCCCTTCCTGATCCATCCGCTGCCATACAACTGTTGTCTGAGCCCAGAACGAAACGTCGCGCTACACAACACGAGCTGGGGCAGCGAGTCTGCCGCCGGGGCAATGCTGTGTCGGCCTTTCTTCTCATCGGGAGTGTTCGGCGTACTTATGCGGGGAGCGTAGATGGTGTCTAGTAGAATTTTAGTCGGCTTTGGATGTCGCTTCATCCTGAGTTCGACCTTTTGCTTGGTGACCGACGACGATTCTGTGGGGACGTAGTCAATAAGGTAATCGGCTTCGTCCACGACTACGGTAGAGAGTTCTTGTAGCTTGATCGACTCGTTGTCTTCGTTCCAAGCGTCTAGAATGGTTTGAGGCGTCCCTATGAGGATCAGAGGCGGAGTCTCTCGCATTTTGGCCAATTGAGCGGACACAGGCGTTGAAGCGGTCCGAACAAGAGCCTGAGCAACGGAGAATATGGGAAGCGACGGATCCGCCGCGGTGACGATTCGTTCTATCCAGTGAAGAAATTGGAACGCCAGATCCCGATGTGGAACAATGAGCAAGGTAGACGTGGACGTGGCCTTGCGGTTTTTAGATTTGCTGAGCAACGCCAGAACGAGCCCAAACGACCTACGCCAACGTCCTTGCTTTAGCGCGCGTGAGTATGCCCAGGTTCGAAACGCAACGTACTTTCCGCTGCCCGTGCGACCCTTCAGCAGCACGTCCTTCCCAGACATCACCGCAGGGATAAACTCCTGTTGAGCGTCCGTCGCATGCTTGATATTCGGAAATGCAGCCTTAAGACCAATCACTACGGGCATCGAGAGACCGAGGCCAGTGAACGGGGGTTTCAATGGACTTCGGACGTTGGAGGGGCCGTCATTGCCTGTTCTCAGCCGCGCTGTATTTGGCTTGAAGGCTTGGCCTGCACGGTACGTGGTGCTGCTATGAAAGCCTCGGACACGGGTCGGCCAACGAAAGCATCGAGAGGAGCAAGAGGTGACGCAGGTAGACACGAGAGGGAGAGAGAGAAATGTCATGCGTTACGGCACGTGAGTACGTATGCGCCGTAGAGGACATTTTGCTGTTTCCGTAGCCATTTCATTCTGGTTCGTTATACACTAGTCTCGGCGAAAATGTTGGATGCCTTTGTACCGACACTTTCATCAGTCAAGCGGAGGAACATATGAGAAATGTCGCAATATCGAGGTCCGGCTTCAACCATTGTTGTAACCTCTATTCAGGCACACATCTCTCCGGAAATACACATACTGGTCCAAACGGCAGTGGGACGGTCGGAGGGACGGTCTTCACCACTGCGATAACACTGTCTAGCGTCTAGACCGAGTATAAGCATGTCGGAATGGACGGAAGGCCAGCGGACCCCAGCGGATCCGGCGTCGGCTTTGAGCCCGCCTCAGCTCGATAGTCCGAACGCGGTGCGCGCTATATAGACGCCTGCAAGAAAAGATAAACCGAGCGCACCCCCATCGCGAAATGTCCTCCCCCGGCACAGAGAACGTCGTCATCGTCGGCGCAGGCATCATCGGCGTCGCGACCGCCTACCACCTATCCCTCCTCTCGCCCACGACGACGATCCACCTCGTCGAGGCCGCGCCGACGCTCTTCCACTCCGCGTCCGGCAAAGCCGCCGGCTTCCTCGCGCGCGACTGGTTCGCGCCCGCGTCTGCTGCGCTCGGCGCGCTGTCCTTCGACCTGCACAGGCAGCTCGCGGCGGAGCACGGCGGGGGCAAGGCCTGGGCATACAGCCCGAGCACTGCGTATTCGATCGCGGACGCGCAGGCACCGGCGGAGAGGGGAGAGGACTGGCTGTTTCAGGGGACGAGCAGGGCGCTCATGGCCGGGGGCGGCGCGCAGCAGGGGTCGGGGGCGCCAGAGTGGTTGGCCGTAGGACGCGCGGGCGAAACGTCCAGTGTGGAGAAGATATCGGATCCGAGCGGCACCGCCCAAGTGTACGCACTCGAGCCGCTCCATGAACGACTCGTCCGTTATTGATTACGACTCACTCAGGGACCCTCTCCTCCTGTCCCGGTTCCTCTTGGACCAGGCCCGATCGCGCGGAGTACAGCTGCACCATCCTGCAATGTCCACCGGCGTGGTCACCTCACCCTCTAACACCCTGACAGGCCTCACTATTCGCACTGCAGATGGCGCAGAAAAGACGCTCCCCTGCGACTGCCTCATCCTCACCGCCGGCGTCTGGACCCCTCGTGTGTTCTCCGCACTCTTCCCCTCCTCCCTGACGCGCCTCCCTATCACGCAGCTCTCCGGCTACTCCCTCGTGCTGCGCTCCCCTCGCTGGGCAAAAGACCCCTACACCGACGACTCGCCGCGCACCTCGCACGCCGCATTCACGACAGACCCCGCGGCCGGCTTTTCGCCCGAGATCTTCGGCCGCGCGAGCGGCGACATCTACCTTGCGGGCCTCAACACGACAGACGTGCCCGTCGCGGACGTCGATGCGCACGTCGTCCCGGAGCCGCGCGAGATGGCGCGCCTGAAGGACGTCGCGAAGAGGATGCTAGGCACCGAGCAGCTAGACATTCTGGCCGAAGGACTCTGTCACCGCCCCGTGATGCCCAACGGCATGCCGCTGTTGACAGCACTGAGTGAAGACCAAACAGGCATGGTGGGCAAGGTATGGGTGTCCAGCGGACACGGGCCTTGGGGCATCTCCATGAGTTTAGGTACTGGCTTGGTCTTGGCTGAGATGGCGCTGGGAGAGACTCCGAGCGCAGACGTCTCGCAATTAAGCCTATAGTCTTCCCCCTGTGGTCACTCAAGAAAAACACGGTCGATGATGAATTAATGAAGAGTTAAGAGTGAAAGATCGGGACATGATGCGAGTTATTGAGGGGGTATGCTGTACAGTAGTAGCAGTAGGAACAATACATGCGGACAAGTGCAGCTTTGAGAGCACAGCAATGAAATGACGAGAACAGGTAAAACTGTGAGGATGGACAGTGAAAAGGAGAAGGCAGCATGATCGTCCTGATGCGGCGCTCAGACGTACCACCCAGACAGGCCGTCGAATCGGTCAGGAAGCTCCCCATCGGAGTGAGCACACCAAGTGCACATTGCATGCACACATGCACGCACAGGTAGCATAGGGGACCTACGCCAGAGGCTCACCTCTCATCCTAGACATCCGCTCGTTCCCGTCTTCTCCGCCTGTGTCACCGTCCATCCTCGCAAGTTCCTATTCTTCATTGTCCGCGATAGGCTGGTAGGACGCCCGCCCGTCCATCCGCCCCATGAGCCGGCTGACCCACCCGCGGCTCGACGGGAATCGGGCTTTCCGCGTGGCGGGCTGATTGATTGGTGGTTGGTAGGCATGGTGCTAGACACCAAGGAGGCCCGTTCTGAATCGTTCTCTAGCGCTTCTTCGCGTTCATCTGAGGGGCGCAATGAGCTACTGGTATCGACGGTGAGACAGCTTATGGCTGACCTTCTCCAAAGACGGCGTCCATCTCTTCTAATGGAACGCCCATCGTTTCGGGATACACTAGAGTGGAGTGTAAACAATTCATTATTCCGCGGGCAGAAAGAGATTACTCACGGAAATACACTATATGCGTGCTATTATCAGTTTTCGAATCATAAGTCTAGGAAGGGGGGACTCGCCGAGCACAAAACTGCAGGCACAGAAGAAGCCATGCATGGGGTACAACCTCCAGGCTATCGTCTCCTGGAGTTTCGGGGTCACCTCACCAACGAGGAAGTTGAATGCCCAATTGGTAGCGGTGGACAAAGAAACACCCTTCGCACGGACGGTCAAAGGCAAGATCTACGAACACTAGTGTAAACGAGAGCCCAGAACAGATCCAAAATTACGGACTTCGGGGGGATACAACCATGGGAGAGGTCCCCAACTATATCACGCGAAGCAGATTAATAGAACGTCTTATCGTCAATATTTGTCTCTGTAGGACGCACCTGTACCCGAAGAATGCATTGTAGATAATGACACAAGCAACCACCGCATTCGGCGTCTGTGGTACGTCAATATACATCCACCAACCTGTGGCAGCTAAGGCCATTCCCATCTGCATTCTTGTCTTTAAATGATAGCGGAAAATACGACAGATGCACTTACGACCACAGCTCCGGAGAGCAGGATTGAGCGACGACCCCATCGATCAACGAGATACCACCTTGATCCACGCTGAGGATTAAACACACACACAAAACAAGCAACTCACGTTGGGATGGTGCTAAGCAAGTAGATGATTGCGTTGATGCCAGCCATGAGAATGGCTTGACGGCCCAGCCACCCAGCCTCTGCGCGACGTTAGCAACGACACGATCGTCACTCGGCTTGGAAAGTATACCTTCAAATACATCCGCTTCAAGCAAAGGAAGATGTGAGAGAACAATTCTTAACTTGAAAAGAACGAAGAGCTCACGTGCGTAGTACGAAATGACTGCAGAAGCACATGTCAGTGAAACAGATTGAGGGGAGTGGAGCATCTCTTACCGTTGATGCCGTTCTATGGGTCGTGTGATCAATGAAAGTCGATGCGCAAGACTTGTACAAGACCTAACGGGTACTCACGAGTTGCGCAAAAGCTTGGGATGACATGGCCAAGAGAATGCGACGCTTGTATTTTTTCCACATTGCAGCGTACGTGCGTCCTTCACCCAGCTCCCGCTGCACAATGTTAGCACAAGTACACGTTATGTGTTGGAGCACCACTTACCTCATACATCACTCTATCTTTGATTTCTTGAAATTCAGCTTTCGCCACGAGGTCTTCTGGGTCCCCGCCGTGAAGGTCAGCAATAACCTGCATCCCCTCCTCGTCTCTGTCCACGTCGATAAGCCATCTGTTTAACAGACGTCATCGGTCAGCTGAGCGGGAGATCAATCTGACAGCCACTTGCCGAGGGCTTTCTGGGAGACGAGGCATCCTGCTGCCAGAATTGCGCCAATGATGCATTGAATAAAGAGTGGTATTCGCCACGCAAGATCGGAGTCGATGAAGGAGCAAAAGTAGTCGATCCACTAGAAACAAATTGAGGGGCGCCTTGAGGTATCAGTATAGGTCATTACGACACTCACCACGGAGGATGCATAGCCGAAAATGTTCCCAGTGAATTCCATACAGGCTAAGGCTCCACGCTAGAAGTGAACCGCGATTAGTAGACAAGAAACCGCGTTTGGCGCGTCCTGAGACATACGTGATTAGGTGGGGAAATTTCGCTTTGATATATAGGTACAATTGTCCTTCACAGCACATTTAATTCGCATGCGCGTGGTATAACATAACGAAAAACTCACGAGAGGAGACCGACACCGAACCCACTGATTATTCGGCCGATGATCATGACTGGGATTCCGGTGGTGAACGTCTGAATAGCACCGCCAATGCCGAAAATGATGGCGCCTATGCAGAGTGTTCCTCTGCGACCAATTCGGTCACCGACCTGACCAGCAGCAAGAGATGTGACTGCGCACACGAAGAGTCAGTGGCATGTAAGAAAGCGATTGCTATCCCGTACTAAATGCGCCGATTTCGAGGACAGCTACCATTGTTCCCCTCTCTACGGGCCCGGGGTTCCCAAAAAATTGACGGAAATGGGGACCTGTGATGATCCCGGACATAACACTAGCGGGTCACACATTCAACTTTCTTGCCTCTGGTGAGAACGAAAAGACGGGCTTACCCTTGGTCATAGCCGAACTAAAGAAGCACAAACGGGTCACGGAAGGAGGACTACGAACGGTGCGAGATGTACTGACCAGAAACACGCCCAAGCTAGCGAATATGGAGATGGAATAGAGCAGAGGCTGGCCGACGAGGCGCCGCCCAGAGGGTGGAGGGGCTGGCTGGGACATGCTGCATGAGCTGTTGGGACGCGGGGTCGACGGTGATGAGCGTTTCGGAGCAACCTGCCCGACCGCTTTGGGTATTTATCGGCTGAGCCGGACGGCGCAGGGCCGCAAGCCCGGTCCCCAGGGTCCGGGCATCTCATCGGTTCCACACCGTCACAATGCCTCAGTCCGTCATGTCCCTCGACTCCCTCTCGTCAGATAGTTCGTACGACTCGGACGACGAGCGCTTGGCACAGGAGGAGTGGGAGGAGAGCTTAGAGCAGCTGGCGCAGCTCGTTTCCGTCGTGCTCCTGCCTTTCTTTGGCAAATGGTTGGGTCGTCGATGGAGTTATTGGGGTGGGTTGCCCTCTCCATCGAGTCATCGCCCTCGCTCTCATCCTCTCACGTCCTTTTGTAGCATATGCTCGATATCTTGAGCATGGCATCGGCCAGCCATTCTTTTTTGGCGAGAGGACTTTACCCGCCGGATCGTCGTGACATATCGTTCGTGTGGAGCTCTTTGTGCCAATGAAGCATCTCACATTAGCCATTCATGAATAGTATCCTTCTAATCTAGACGTCGGCCCCCAGGCTGCATGTTGTCTAACGTCCGAGGCCAGTTTCCGCAGTGATTCCCCCTCCTTGACGCCCGACTTCTCCATCTCGTTCACCATCTCGTTAGCCATAGCTGTATTCCCTCGCTGCATTAGACCAAGCAACAATATTTGCCAGGTATCTGGCGTCATCACCACCTTGGCAGCCCGCATCTGCCAATAATATTGCAGCGCCTGCTGCAGCCCCCCCGGCTGCGGATTTGCTAAACATGCCTTGATGAGGATGTGATACGCTACCTTGTTTAAGGCGATCTTGCGCTCCTTCATCTGCTTCGAGATGTAATCCGTGTACTCTTCCAAGAGAGCTCTGTCGAGATTGGGCCAGCGATAGATATTGCTGAGGAGGCTGGTATATGTCACCACATTCGGATGGACTGCGGGGTCTCCGTGTTCCTCCATCATCCGTAACATGTCCACCGCAGCCTTGAGATTCGACTCAGTTCGTTCCTCTAACAAGTTGGCGATAATGGTGCTGTAGGTAACGACATTTGGTTTGATGCCATGTGATCGCATGATGCGGGTCGTCCTGTCAATGGCTTCCTGTCTGTCAACGAGGCGAAGCAATGACGATAGTAGAGTGGAAAATGTGAACACGTCGCCACGCAAACCGTCAGCAGCGATGGCCTGTAATGTTGCAGAGATAGACTTGTAGTCACGAAAGCTGTGGTGGTGGGCCAAGAACGTGTTATACGTTGCCGTGTCTGGTTTTGGGCCATGCTCCTTCATCCAAGCTACCAAACCCCGAGCTTCGGCATCGCGAGAATTCGACAAGTATCCCTTGATCATGGTATTGAACAAGGGTGTGCAGTCGGCCGAGGGGTTTGGCGTTCGGCGCATGAATTCGTTAAATTTCTCGATGGCGTCCGGCAGTCTTCGTGCCTTCAACAATACGAAAACTATCGCTTGATATGTCGAACTGTCGGGAACGATCCCAGCTGCAATCATAGTCTTCCACATTCCGAGAGCGTGATCGGCTCCCTTTAATTGGCCGATGCCCTGCAAGAGGACAGTCCAAACAGCCACTGTTGGTCGAAATCCAAACCGGGTCATGTCCGCCCATACCGTCTCAGCCAAGTCCAGTCTATTCAATTCCACGAAAGTCTTCATGAGATGCGTCCAAGTCAACTCTCCAATTAAGACCGGTCGTGTATCTGAGACCTGGGATGGGTCAGTCGTCAACCAAGGGTGTTCGGTGGAGAACCCGCTGATGATATTATCATAAAGACGCTTCAATGCCGTTTGAGTCGGATTTTGCGACAAGTTTGTTACCTGGTGGCGTAGAGATATAGGATGAGACACAAGTCTGGCAGTTGCAGCGTGTTGAATGAAAATGGTCGCTCTCTCCTGCTGAGAAGAATTGTGTTTTAGGATGAGTAGGAATGTGGGCACGCTGGGTGAAGAGATTCGGAAGGGAGACTTGAGAGCCGTGCGGATAGCGCCTGAAAAATCATTGAGCATCGCGTGGGCAGCAACTGCTGCAAGCAGGATTTCTGAGCCCCCTGGAAATCGATCGGGACGGACCGAGGTCGATGTGGAAGCAAGCGGCCCTTCTTCCTCGTCTCCCCTCGTCTCCGCATCTTCTTCCTCTTCCTCTGCAATCGCATGGTCCACCACACCATCTGATAGAAGCTTGACGAACCTCTCATACAATGACAGCACAGCCTGGGCGTCGTCACGTATGATATACGCTGCCAAGCAACCCTTCAGACCCTCTGGAAACCGCCCAATGGCACAAGAGAGAGCCATTTCCTCGAGTAGTTCTTTAGTCTGGTCATCCCAGGGTTTCTGAGTGATTGATGAGCAGGTGTCTGCCACAAGTTGAGAGCACATTTCTAGGTCTGATGGTCCAAGCAAGTGCAGCACCTGCTTGTTCCCTAGTTGCTTCCATATTGTCCATGCTGCACCAAGGGACCTTTTCTGAAGAGCGCTATGAAGTCTCTGGGTTCCGGAGTGAACGGAAAGGCTATCCCAGCTTGTCTCTGGACGAAGAGACACAGGCCGGACAAGTGATGGGCGCAATTTGGAGACATCGACTCTGTCGCTATCGCCGGAACGCAAAGGGATGGGTTTTGACGCGCTCTCTGACTGCGGCTGTGATGAGAGCAATGGATTGTTTTGAGGTGGCACAGCCGGGCGAACCTTGGCCTTTGAGCTCTTTGCCCTGCGAAATGGTATATTCGGTACGAGGAAGTCTAGGACGCCGTGTGGTTTACCAACAGAACGGATGAGCATTCGAAAAGGAACGACTACGGATGGACCTGGTGACTCAGTCAGCCCGCCGAGATCGAGATATACTGTAAGACTGTCGAGACCTACGTATCCTGGAACTTGACGGTCAGTTAGAGAAATCAGAGCCGAGTTCAGCCAGCCAAATGGGCTGCCGCAACGTCACGTGGTACCCCTCACTGCAGTAGACCATGGCTTGCGGGTTGGCACAGACGAAATCCCTACTAACATATTGTCGTTTTCTTTACCTTCATCATGGGCCACGGAAACTCGAACAAGTTATATATCACCCATGCCGAGCATTCGGGAATGTTTGGCCAGCACACGGCATCGTCTGCAGGATTCAGAGCGTACGTGCATGATATTGTCCTGGTGTTGTTCTGCACCACTGATGGTCTCCGCAACGCAGAAAACAGGAAGGCCCTCACCCAGCTTCTGTTACTCCGTTTGACTGCTGCGCTCTTTCTTTCCAACCCTTCTCGCATCCCGTCTGTGCTCGCAACTCAGATGGGACAGGGAGTGTCTTCGAGTTGACGAACATCATCCCGTGGCTGAAGTATGACCGCTTCATCTCTACTGCATCTCGGAAGAACGCTAATGATATGCCTCAAGACAGCACGACAACACGAATCCTCTCACGAATGAGCCATTAACACCCGCAGACCTGATCTCCTTAAATTACTCGCGGAAGTCCTCAGGCGAATACCACGATCCTATCTCGTTCAAGCCATTTAGCGAGCACTCGCATATTGTGGCTATTGCTACTACCGGGAATGTATTTCTAGCAGACAGTGTGAAGGGAGGAAAAGATCTGGTCAACGACGTGCGGTTTAAAAGGTGCGTTTACTTTGTTGAGCTCACAGTGACCCTTGGCTACTCATTTATCTGTTCATTCCCAGAGAAGATGTCATCACATTGCAGAACCCTCACGGTCTACCACCTACGTCTGTGCCATCTGCTAAAGCAACGTCGTCTGTTGCGAAAGATACAAATGCTGTAACAAAATCTGTAGCAAAGTCGGGACCAGTGGCTAGTATTCAGAAGGAAGCTATCCCTTGTATGTGGTCATATATGCATCGTCTGAGAACTTCTCATTAATCCAGTGACTTCAAGGGAATGTCTCACCCTATTCGTCTGGACTTCCCGGAGCCTCTTTGACTTCAACTTCTGTAGATCCGCAAGTCTCATCATCGAAGTTAGTTTGGGATGAGGTTCGTATATCTATCTTAGCCGTTAACTTGTGCTGATCACCGTCATCAGGAAGAGCTGATGTTTGAAGACATCTCGAAGCCATTAAAGGGTAAGGGTAAGGAGAAAGACGTAGGAAAGCGACGCGCATATGTGCGTGTCGTTACGAGCCTGGGTGGAAGCCTAAACCTAGAGCTATTCTGCGAGAAGGTGCGTTCATCTAGCGGCATTGTTGCTTGAAGGGTTGAGTAGACGAAGGCATCTTATAGGCACCCAAAACTTGCTACAATTTTCTCATGCTGGCTCGACAAGGCAAATATAAAGACTGTCTTTTCCATCGATTAGTTCCAGGATTTATGGTTAGTCATTGCACCACATCATCATTCATGCTCATGACCAGAGCTTTCTGCGTTTCAGACTCAAACGGGAGACCCAACGGGTACAGGCTCCGGAGGCCAGTCGTACTGGGGAACACCATTCCGCGATGAATATGACATGAAGGGTGCGGCTAAGCATGACAGTCGAGGTGTCATTGCCATGGCCAATAAAGGGGCGAGCACGAATGGGTAGGCATTGATTACTGAAGTCTGTCAAGTAACTCATATCAATATTTTTACTAGCTCGCAATTCTACGTCACATTCAGAGCTACACCACACCTTGACAAGAAGCACACAGTCTTTGGCAAGCTAGTAGGGGGCGAGGACGTTCTTGACACGCTAGAAAAGCTGCCTCTCAAAGAAGGCACCGAGCGTCCCGCAAAGCCTGTCAAAATCACCGAAGTTGTCATGTATGTGTTCTTCCGGCTGGCACAAGACTTTACGTAACGCCCCATTCTTCTCGTAGCTATCAAGATCCTTTCGAGGATTATAAAACACGTCTAGCAAAGAAGCTTTCCAAGAGGGCTGAAGCAGAAGAAAGCGCGCGAACACCAAAAGTTGCAGAAAAGAAAGGAGACGATGTTAATTGGTTCGGTCTCAAGGTAGGAGTCGAGTCAGCTGTTGGGACCATTGGCGCGGGCGGCGGCGTTGGCAAATATCTTCACTTGAAAAGGCCCGCCGGCCCTGTAGCAGGAAACGTTCATGGAGAGCAAGAGAGCAAAAAGCGCAAGTTGGGCTTCGGGGAGTTTGAGAATTTCTAGGATTGTCATAGTGTATTTTTACACAGTTATATTTATAGACACTTAATATACATACAAGCCGCGCTCGATAAGAAGTCAGTATCATGCAGCAATGGGGACGCGCTCTCTTCCTTGTTGTGCATCGAGCTTCCTAGCTTCTTCTGCTACATGTAGTAGTGATGAACAAACTAGAATCGATGAGATGCCAGCGGGCTCACCCTCCAAGACAAGTTCTGTTGTTGGCACTGTGGGTAGCTCTTGGCCCTCTTCGTGAGATTGCTCCAGAATCTACCGAAGGGTTATCAAGCAACCGCGATCGTTGTATGTGATATTCACGTACCGCCTGTTCTTGCAGTGCTTTGAGCTCCTCTTGAACAGCATCTTCTTCGTCTAACGTTAGACTATTGGATAGTAAATCTCCGATTTCCTTGAGTCCCTGAGTATCAGACTGGACTCATTGTTGAAGAGGATGTTTGAACTACCTTTTCGTATGCTCTTGCCTCAGCTGTCTCGTCCAAGAGTTTCTCCACGCTCTCGATATTCATCTCTTTGTGAATTTCCTTCAAGACTTCATTTCCTTGCTTCAGACCATGAAGAACGGAGACCTCGACCAGCGAGAACTCTATGGTTGACACCTGCAGACGTGTTTGGGCAATGAAGAGGCTGATCAGTAGGAAACATGAAGATAACGCACAAGCTGCTCTAGGTTTTCCAGCTGCCCGTCTGTCTTTAATAGCAGACTTTCCTGGTACTTCCGACGCCGCAACGCGAATAGTGCGCGATCCTTCTGTCCTGCGGCCAGTTGCTGCTTGGCTATCTCATGTTCACGATTGAGGATAGTCTGGATCTGTGAGTGAGATGTGAGATGTGAGCCTCAGAACAAAAGCCAGATTAGCGCGCTGCTAACCTTCTTCTGATACTGTTTCAGCTTGTCTCGCTGAAGCTTCAAGCTGTGGGGTCACTTTGAAGGTCATGAAGGTAGGCGAAGCTTGAAGTTCGGAGACATACTCAAGGATAGCCCGGTCTTGCGCTGTGATTCTAGGGACGGATTGATTCCCACCCATCTATTGCAGGCTTGAGGCTGCTTGAGGGCATAGATCAATAGGACACAGTTGTCGGTACGTAGTGCCTGAATAGACCCTGAGGTTATGACGTTACTGATCGTGGGAAACAGTATGCATCAGCCTCGGCGGCAGCGCCAACTTATCCTGAGTGTTGGTTGCACTTGCAGTGCAGTATCGCGGCTATACAACAGCCAGGATTACCCGCCCAGTCGCTATTACTTGTGCAAAATATCAAGAACACATAGTTCATAATGCAGAAGAACACAAAGCTCGAAATAGAGCAAGTACAGCTAGGTAAAATAGAGCAAGAATAAACCCCCACGAACCGAGACACATACGCCCAAAGAGGCCTAGGACAGATCAGTAAAGCCCGAGAAAAACATATTATGTTATATTTTGGAAAGACATATGTCCACCGGAAGAAATATATGGCAATCGTTTCTCCTTGACTTCAATCAGGTCCTCCTTGGGGTCAAACAGACGGCCCTGGAAAGATGGTGGTACAGAGAGAGGATCAGATCTGCTATCTGTGGTCGCCACGTCCTCCGTAGACAGTTGCGGACTGTTTGGCCGCAAATAATTAGGTGAGAAGGCGATGCTCGTGAGCACCTCGGGTTGCTCGTGACGAGGGAGCAAGAACGGCCGCGTCACGGTGTAGAGGATGACCTCGAACAGACCAGACATACAGAAGATGGTGTCGGAGATGACCGTTCCAGATAGCTGAATGTCTCTGTGGGCAAAAGCGCTATATCGCACGATGGCAATAGGAAGGACCTGACACAGAAGATCAGAGGCCGTCAGCAGATCGTTGTGGAAGCATCTTACTGTGATTGTATATATTGCGGGATAGCTAAAGTACAGATTGTTCAGCTCGGGTCATCGAGTGAGCCGCGTCGGAAGAAGACACCCACAATAGCATTTTGAGAGCCAATCTACTACGTGGAAGCGTGTCCGTTGTAGTTTCTTCTGGTGTTCGAAGAACCCATCCTTCTAAGACGAAAGACCCTCTCAAAATAAAGTAAAGAGGGACGTAGAGCACTATGCTGAAAAATGCGGCAGTCCACATCCATACATAGTCCAACACTAGCCTTTGGACATGATACTCGGCTGCAATCCAACACCCTTTTGACACATTAGCAGACGACAGCGCGTAACGTTGGTACAATGGCTTACATTGTCCAGTGTTTCCATAAAAGCGATTCGCGCCATTGACACCTATATTGATGGCAACGGCAAGAATGATAAAGATCCACACGACGACGACCGCTACTAGATATGATCGTGGCCTTCTGTATGGTTTCCAACGAAATGCCAGGACGGTAAAAGTGTACACGGTGATGGTCTTCAATCAAGCTTAGTACTGCTTAGTTTTGAGGTAAGTAAGACTTACGAGGGTTCTGTAAGACTTCATAAACGAAGGTACGTAACAACTAGGCATCATTGGAAACTCACGAAAGAGCAGTGCCAACATCCCCCACATGTTTCATAATCCCTGGCGATGATATGTAGGTCATCGACGAGAGCGCAATGTCTATACAGGAATATAGATACCTTGAGCGGTGCAGAATGGACCTTCGGTCACTCCCTGGACATAATAGCGCCATGATATCAGTTCCAGAAGGCCCAACCAGATCGTACAACATGGGCAATGGGTGCTTACGGCCTCTACTATCCATCTAATGCTCAGCATCCCACCTGAAGGATATCAGATACAGAAAGACCTATACAGTTTAAACTCGCAAAATATACCAGCGGATTGTATCAGATCACAAAGCATAAGGTTGAGGAAGTAGTAATGTAGCGGACTCTCGATCCTCCATCGTTGCTGAGCTCCTTTTCGTATCGTGGAAGCACTGTACTGGCGACCGGCTGCATGTCAGGAGATCCTCTCCTGGACAAAAACAATGACTGACGAACCACAAGGTAAGATAGCAGAGCGAGAACAGCCGATGCAGAAAGAGAGGAGGCTTCGACTATGAACAAAAGGCCAAAACGCTCCCCGACAGACAAGGGTGGGGAGGTGGATGCCATTTGGATCGCGGAGGATGGTGAGGGTGAAATGCGAGAGTCAAGTGTATAGCTGACGCTCATGCCAGTGGCAGCCTTTAGATAGCGCGTTAATTGAGAGCACAGGCACGATAACAGACCGCACTCCTCCGCAACTGTCCGCAGGCTCCTATAGAAGACATCTGCATTTCCCATCTTGACGCGCTAAACTTTATAGTGCCAATAGGTGCTTAGACATTGGGACTGGATGTAATATATACCTAAGGCCAGTTGAAAGATACGATTGAATTTGGCGCTTCAGCTTCAGCCTTGATGTTTTGTTCGACGACATACAACAAGGCCCTCCTCGAGTACATCTGTTGTGGCATACTCCCCGAGGAACGGCGACCATAGAAATGACTCTGAGCTCTGATGACCTGTCAACGATGGACGTCTGCTTAGAAGAGGTGGACATACCGTGGACATCCGAGGCCATATCAAGATCATACTGCTACAAAAGGAGCGAGGTTTGTTCGTGCCTGTATCTGCCAGTTTTTACGAGTATAGATGGTGATACTGCAAGGATCAGGAAACTCGGACAGACGACAGAACAATGACAGAGCTTTCGTGACCTTCCGTGACTCGATGAATCTCGAAGCCAGCTTATCAAGTGCTTACCACCAGGAAGATACGCGAATGTTTTCCAAGACTATCTATGGCCGTCGACCGAAGCAAACCCAAACATATCCCATTGCCAAAGCGGCGGGGCGGCACCATCTTGGTCTTGGAGTGAAAACCTGTTCAATATTTAAGAGTGTGGACGACCGCCGCATCTCATAGTGTACTTGAAGTTGCCGAAAATGGTTCCGTCGCAAGACACAAAAGCGCCGACTGATCCGCTCTACTACAACGGCTAATGATTGTGTGATGGTAGCCTCAATATGACGACGTTTTCCGATAAAGCGGGGCACGTGATGACAACCATATTGAGTATTTCATCGTGTTTAAACCATTGTTTACATGTGTCTAATCGGTCACGCCGCCTGCAGTAAGCGTACACCGCCAACACAGCCGCTGCTGTGTTTCTCTCAGCTCTCGCCAGAGCCGCATTCGCCCGCCGCGTCGGGATCAGTGCCGCGCACGCCAGACAAACCACCGGCAAGAGCTCTGCACTCTGTCGTGACTGTTCAGTCACAGATGACAGAGAAGCGGATGACCGCTTTTGTCATGGCGGGGTCGATATAAGCGGTGAACTTGACCGCAGTCGAGTCTTCACCCTTACGATCGCCTCGCCAGGTTTGTGTTTGCTCGCTTTCTCTGTAAGATGTTTATTGACCATCCCTATACGATCGCCTCGACAGCAATATACAATACTTTTACCCTCCCACCCTTCCCATAGTCACCTACGACGTGGCCTTCGTCTATCACGCGTCACAAATATTATCTTGTTTTTTGGCACCCTTGGAAGAGGGTGCCGATGTGCCTACTTATCAGCTGCGCGCACACTCTAAGGCACAGACCGATTAGTGTAGGACATTTGTCGGCCGGAATATAGAAAGTAGTCTTACATAGCTCATACAATATTTTACCTGCTTATAGTCTGCTGTAATATTGCTTGGCCCATGTAACCCTCTTATAACCCTTCAGAATATATTTTAACTTTACAAAGTCTACAATCGTTTAAATATTCAGCGTCTATTCCGTGATGGAGTCTTGGAGCTTGGCGGACCGGCGGTGAGAGTATCATCACTGGGGCGGCAAGTACAACTAACTTTTGCATCGTTGTTTCCCGAAATCTTGAAGTCCACATATAGCCTTGAAAAAGTCTTGACCACCAAAAACAAGGCTTTGTTCCGCCAACATCAGGCGATGCAGCCTTCTCTTTGGCTTCCAACTCGTTTCGAATGGCTCTTCGACTCTGTTCCTCTCAATCTTGTTTATGGCGCTTTAAAACCAGTCCGCGCTCATGCGCTGCTGCAGCGACTTATCACGACTACGCACGATATGCAACACCCGGTAAGTGTGACCACACAATCATATCACCTGGTAGGGCAAGCTGTTCAGAAAGCCCTAGGCGGCGTCGTTCGCATCCCGCTGTACTCCCCAAAAATAATAGGTGTTGCAAGTTCGCGGGGCGATAGAAAGTGTGCAGCTTATTCATCGAACACGCTTCTCCACTTACGCTGTCTTTGCATCAGTAATCAAGAGGACTTTTATTCGTTCGCAACTCTGTCGTTGAACCCTGAAGAACTTCGCCTCAGTCTCAAGAAACATAACGGGGTAGACTGGGATCCAAATCTCGTTGGAGAACCTCTCAATAGAGAAGTCACATTTGTCGGAATCTATGACGGGTACGTGTCAGTTCTTTCTTGGGCTTATCCTGTACTCTTAATGGGAATAAGCACAGCCATGGCGGGTCCACTGTGTCACAATACCTCCGTCAAGAGCTTCACGGTCTATTTGAGTCCTCAAACAAGCTGCAGATCCCAGAGATGTACGCTTGGGCCAGAGAGATTGGTGGTTACTTCAAACGATTTGACGGCGGTGTTCTGAAACCTTGGATTCATCCGTCTGCACACCACGAAGGTGAAATGGATCTGACTGCTCGTGCGACCCTCACCTTTCTTCAGGCAGGCGTCTCATTATCTTACTGCTGAGACATGCCTACTGACTTCTGATGGTCAAATGATGTTCTACTAGGTGGACCGAAACCTCACCGAGGAACCACTGGCAAAAATATCTGGTTCTACTGCTTCCGTTGCAATACTTCATTCCTTGGATGCTCCTTCATCACCATTCTTTTCATCTCAGAAACTGGCCTTGACCGTCGCGCATGTTGGGTATGTTTTGCTGTGGGCTCGCTCAAATGTGATACGGAACTGAAGGCGAGATATAGCGACACTCGTGTGCTGTTGTGCTCGACAGATCGCGGACGCGTGCTTCCCATGACGGAGGTACATCGAGCTGAGGGACGCGTCGAGTCCACTCGATTAAGGCGCATGATGGGCACAGGTCTTATCACCGACTCGTTCGGCGATGCGAGGCATGCACCGCTCAGTCTTGATGATCTATTTCTGATCAGAATTTTAATGTAGGTGGATGGGTGTACTCCAGAATACTAGGAGGTAAGGATAACTTCCTAATTATTAAATGTAACTCATCATCTCGAAAGCCTCGGTGATCTGAAATGGAAACCGTTTGGAGTTACCCCTGAACCTGAAGTTAGAACCAGAATCTTAGAAGGTTAGTACTGTCCCTGAATGCTGTTGTCTCATATTCAAACAGATTACTCTGTAGGTTCAAAATGGGCTTACATTGTCTTTGTCTCTGATGGTGTCTCGTCTGTCGTGTCCGATGACGAAGTCGTCGACCTTGCGCGCGCCGCACCAGATCCGAAGACAGCCGCCGAACGCATCCTCTCTTTTGCGCAGGAGATGGGCTCCGACGACAACGCCACTGCAATCGTTGTGCCACTTGCCGGGTGGGGTAAGATCCAAGGACCCGATCGGACGAAGGATCTGAGAGAGTACAGGCGACGTCAGATAGGTAATGCATCACTTCAATAACTCGTTCGAAATCCATCTAATTGACCGGTATTTTAAGTTGGCACAGAGCGGCAGAAAAGGATGTGATAGGACTATTTTCTAGAATCTCTTGGATTCTCTATAGCATTCTACGATTTCGTGTAATTTGCTGATAACATACCATAAAGGAATCACTACTGTACTTTTCCAAGTTGCTCTGCGAGCTATAAATATTTCGTGTTAATCCACCATGCCATCTCTTAGGCCACAGGCCTTAGGATCTATGCATTCTCAGACTTTGTCTTTTCTTTTCAAGTACCTATTCCTAGGCAACGTACACAATTTCACCTACGTATTTATCTTCAATTCCCTATTGACCGCTCAAAGCTGTATAGACTTTCTGTCAAGGGCGTCAGCATTATATCTGTGCAGCTGCATGGCCATCTGCACGCAAGTCCGAGCCAGCAGCCCACACTGTCTTGCCCGATGGATCGTCAATTTTCTGTATGACTTGACCGCGCCCGAACATTCCACGCCCGAACCCAGTCACTATGCGTGCATCGTGGCCCATTTCTGTCGTGGACAAGTCGAAGGGAATCAACAATACTTTCTAGATTAGATGAATTATAAAAAAGGTGGAAAGACATACCTCGGAGCCTATTGACTGTCTCGACCGGTATCCCCTCCTCGAAATAGACCTCGCTGTTGATGTCGCCCGCCTCACCCGTTGTCTGGGTCTGCGTATCGGGGCTCCCAGCGGAGATGCAGAACCGAGGGGCATCGAGCGCGGCCTGGGGGGAGAATCCCCGAAGCATGTTCAAGAGCACTTGTACGTGGCCTTGTGGCTAGCATAGAAACATCCGGTTGGCACACTTAAGACAGCTCAAGCGGGGAGGGCTCTTTACCTGCATGAATCCACCCATGACACCGTATGAAAGGAAGAGGTCATCTCCACGGGTGGCAAGTGCGGGTATGATGGTATGGTATGGGCGCTTGCCTCCCTGACAGATGTGCGTTTGAATGTAATAAATGTGGAAGAGGAAAGCCTGTTTACCTTTAGTGCATTGGGATGACCCTCCTTGAGCACGAATCCGGAGCCACGATTCTGAAGAGTAAATCCACAACCTTTCGGGACAGCTGCAGGCACCATGAAAACCGAATGACAGGGAGAGCCCGATGACTCTTACCTCCCGTCCCGAAGCCTGGAATTTACTCATATTTAGTCGAGACTTGTGTGACTGTAATGGGCTCGCTCACCAGCATAGTTGCTCTGAATATAGCTGCACGCATTGCCCCACTGATCCGTCACTGATACACCATAGAGATGTGAGATATTTCGAATGACGTTGAGTGCAACACCGACCTGAGAAGTATACGGTATCGGAAGAATGCACGGGGTTTCCCTATACCTACATTCAAACAATGATGTCGGATGAGAATTAGGTGAACGCACATGCACAACATCTGGGTTGGTCCTAGTGGGGTCAAACAGAGCCGCTCGGGATGCGAGGTATTCCTAAGCACAGAAAATCAGTAAGATTGAATAGATAATTGCATTAGACAACTGACCTTGCTTAGGAGCTTGTCGACAGGGATGTGTTCAAAATCTGGGTCAGTCACATAATACTGGCTGTCTAAAGTTACAGCAACTTCGTGAGCTGCTGGAGTCAACGTTGGAAGGCACACAGACCAGCGAACGCAAGTCTCAAGGCCTCCACCAAAGTATGGAGGTATTCCGCGGAGTTATGCTCCACCTCTAATAAGCCCTTGATCTTTCTTTGCTCTATGATATTCTCGACAATGCCGAGAGCCAGCAAAGCAGTAATACCTGTATTCGTTGTTAGTTGTGAACCAGAGATTACAAACGAAAATTCAATATACCTTGACCATTTGGAGGGCACTGGTGCTTGTTCATCAGCACTTGACTATATACCCTTCAAGCGGAAGGCCAACTGACCTCGTAAACTGTGACCTCGCCTGCAAACGTGTACTTGATCGGTTCTACGAAGGTAGTTTCATGCTTCGCCAGATCCTCAAGTTCCATTATTCCACCCTTGCTCTGTATAAGTTCCACGATAGCCTCAGCTATGCGTCCAGTGTAGAATCCGGCTTTTCCTTTTTCTGCAACTAATCGAAAGGTTTTCGCGAGATTTGGGAGCTTGACGATCTGCCCTGGCAGAGGAGCTTTCCCGTTGAGGAGCATTTCATCTGCATTTGGAGATGCATTTTTGATGAGCTCCTCGGAGCGTTGCCACTATAAGCGATGATCGCACTCATTGTCATTCATTCAGGTTCAGAAATTTTGAGAAACTAGGCTCACTGCATGGCTATGAATTTCTGACACTGGAACTCTGCATGATGTTAGTACATAGAAAAACAGCAGAATATTCTTCGCGTACCCTTCTTCGGCTAGTCTGATAGCCGGTGCAAGCACGTCGGCGACAGAGAGTTTCCCGCTGCCGAACTTTTCCACAGTGTCAACCCATGCAGCAGCAGCACCTGTGCGCCCAATCAGACCTCCGAAGAGGTCTTGTGAAATGATCAATTGACATACCTGGAACCGTAACGGCATTTAGATTGCTCTGAGGTATCTTATTTCCTGTAATGCCCTGCTGCCGCAGGTGTTCGATGGTCAACTTTTCAGGTGAATGACCAGATCCGTTGAGTGCCTTGGCTGTTTTTGTCTTCGCGTCGAAAAACAGACAGAATGCATCTCTGGAAGACAACAATTCAGATCGATGATCAATCATCAAGGCACGTTCGAGAAGCTTTCTCAACACTCACCCTCCGATTCCACAGCAGCTAGGTTCTGTAACATTGAGTGCTGCCGATGTAGCAACGGCGGCATCCGCTATAATTGAAGGTCTATCTTAGGACGACTTCGCGACATTCGTGAGATCCACACACCCGCATTCCCTCCTCGTCTCAAGATCTCTAAGCCAGCTTCTGTTGCCAATGGCTGAGATGAGGCTACGATTCCCTTCGTCCCATATACCACTGAACGGCGACTGGGAAAGCGTTGAAGTACCAGGTCAGGCTGATCAACTTTCGACCAGTCGATCTTGAGGGAGGAAGACATAGCACCAGATCCAGTGAGGGAAGAAGAAGAAGAGAGATATGTGGATATGTGGTCGGCTGCTGGCCGATGAGCCTGGGAGAGCTCAGTGAGAGAAACATTGGGAGCATGTTCCTGAAAGATGAATAGACGCGCGGTGCTGAGCGGGTCCCCGTTGATAACCCAGATCTTATCTTATCTTGTACATCTAACCGATGTCGGCAGCAATTTAGGACTTGAACGTGGCATTCACTGTTAGCTTTCTCCCTTCTGTCAAAGAGCTGCAGATTGTGCTTTTGAGAGCGTACTGAAGTTCCAGTGTCCGTGGTCGGATCTACGAAGAAGAAGTCATGTGTAAAAGTGAGCATAAGACACGGACTTGATTTCCGTGGAGATTCCGGCTCATGGTTGCATAGGTTAGAACAGCTCTTACTGTCTGGTCAAAGGTCGCTCTTTTCGTGATTAGCTACTCGCTATAACGATCTGTTCTCGAAAAATCCATCATGTAATATAGCCTGCCCCTCTAGTGCGGTGAAATTACTAACCCCATGACTAGGATGTATCCACAGACACTCGCGCAGATAATTGATCCCTCTCCGATGTATATCGCAGTGCCGATATGTCTGAATATAGGCTTGAAACCTACTCTGGCAATTCATGCAATCCAGAAGACTGGTTTTCTCCACATCACATCACTCGCCAACCTAAAGATGCTGCTATTTCCCTTCGGGCACTGTTGCTCATTGCCCACCCCTCGTCCTATAACCACGAATTTGCAGATCAGCTCTATTTTTGCCCACGGTTGTACTGATTTTGATTTTTTGAATTGTCACTAGATCTCATGGTTGTCCGCGAGCGCCTGATCCGTCTAGTCCTTCAGATGGATGACCACACGTTCAACGCTGTTCAAACGATTATCCTGAATTCTCGGCGTTTCTCTGAACTTTTTGTAGACTTTGCCATCGGAGCTCTGTGCAGTTAAAAGGCCAGACTCTATCTCAAAGTCGGCATTCATATGCACTCATAACTCAATTCCATGATGCTCTTTGCTAACCTCCGCTCTGTGCTGGGTTTTCTGGTACACATAGCCACCGTATATGCCGCCTCCGGTGTGTCTACATTTAATGATGTGCGTCTTGTCAACCGTAACCCTCCCTGCGACATTGATATTGATGTCACAATTTGCAGTACTCAGCTCAAAGCGGAGTTGCTTGTTCTGGTGAGTGCGTTCTGCGTTGCATTGATTCAACATCTCATAGTCGCCCCAAAAATCTTAGGCTTCTCACCATCGAATAGCCAGGGAAATAACATCTTTGCTGCTGCTATGAGCGACCTCTCCCCTTTGTGGGTGGGCGCACGCTGCCAAGGCACCATGAATGCAAGCAACTGGTCAGTCGCGTGCAATAATGGCATGAATGCGTGCTAAGTACTGATTGTCTCATGACAGTAATGGCTCTGGCGGTTGCATCAATTGCGCAGGGCGTATGTAGATCCTCGGAGTTCTTATGACTGACGTGACTGATGTCCCGTTTGCAGCGGCATGCCCGGACGAAGAAGTCTGCGGCACGGTGCGCAACATGGCCCATTGATGTTTCCAACCTATTTCATTTACCCTTTGTAGTGCTTCAACGTTAAATGTAAGTTTTACTTTGTGCATATGCGTTAAGGGATTTCCGGTAGCATCATTCTGCCTCAAGGCACGGGTTCTTTGGACGGTGAAACCTCTGGATCGTGCTCTGGAAAGACGATCAAAGTGAAAATAATCGATGCGTGCGTGTCTTTTTATTTTTACATACCATCGTAGGACGCAGCATTTCATCCAACCTTCTACACAGCTGCCCGGCCACACACCCCGAGAATTACTGCAAGATTGCTCAGTTCGGCGGCGTAAGCTATGTTCCATCAAGGTCAACCAGACATGAATATTGATTTTTTCGCAGAACATCAGGCCTCAGGAAGCATGCGAGGCCAGTGGCGTGGATGCCCTCGACATTGCCACTACTGCTAGAAGCACGCTTTCATCTTTCGTAGGTGCTATTTTCAACCACATCTAAGATACAGGACTAACAATCCACGAGCAGCAAGGAAACTTGAACATCGACATCGAGTCGACTTCTTGCTGAGCGCTGTCGTGACTTCGCGGCTATTATTGGAGATTCGTTCCCGGGGTTCGAGAATATCAAAAAAAAAATCGCGATCATTGATTGTATATCACATTTAGATATTCAAACTTCTATCAAACGGAAGAATCTGTAAGGATGCGCCGATCATGCATCATGGTTGGCAAGGATCAACTTATCGATAATGCTTCTCTTGATTTTACGATACTAAAGCGATAGCAAAGTTGTATCGATACAAAATTAAGCAATGAGTAGAGGAGGCGTAAATGTAGGTGAGGTATGCTATGCTACGACGATGATAAATAATCGACAAAGATATGTGCAAGTACGCAGTACGATGAAACACAGACAGACGACGAAACATAAACGAATGACAAAACACAAACAGGTGACAGCACACAAACAGACGACAGGACAACGAAACACAAACAGACAAGGACGGACTAGGTGTGTTCTAAATTGTCCACTACACAGATCAGTGTGAGATTGAGACAAAGCATTTCGGCGGGGTGTCCTTATACAGGAGAAGGACGTGGAACGTTGACGTCTGGTGCATACTTAGATTTTGCGCGCAGTGTTGGACCGTATCTGTGTGACCCAGGCCGCGTCAGAAAACAACAGATGGCCTTCAACAGACAGTGCTCACTTTCGCAAGACGAATGGAATCGGGCACATAATAAGTGCAATGCATCCCAGCAGGGTCGATGCCCATCTAGGGTTGAGCGCGTCGAACATCTGACGAGCAAAAAGCTACCGTGAATGCAGAGCTATTAGCAGGCGGCGCAAATGTATGTTTAGGAGGAGAGCTCACCGGAAACACAGCGCCGAAGATACTTCGCACGACAGTACTAGCAGCGAGAGCAGAGGCTGCAATCATGAGGTAAGTGTCTATAATATAGTTGAACAGAGACAACTATCCGAGGAAAAAGATGGTTAGGGATAAGATCGATTTATACTGAATATGTCAAACGTACGAAGATCCCAAAAATTCCGAAGCCCATGAATCCGCCAGCTATGAGCGGCGACCAGTACGATATGGAAGGGTACGATGTCCACCCAAACCAGAAGAACGCGAGAGCAAAAATTGGCGCCCCCACCATTGGCATTTCCAGACGATGTTCTGGAGGGACGGGGTTGGGAGCGTATCGCTCCAAGGCCCTGTTGTAGCGAGGGTCGAACACGGCTAGATACTGAAAAGATTTTGCATTCAGAGTGATTCAAGTTGGGGGATAACAGGAAGGCACTTACGAAAACGACGCCCAAGAAACCACCGATACTGATTGGGAGGTACATAAGACCAGTTACACCTGCGAACCTTATCAGTACACATTCGAAGGCTACGAATAGGGAAGCTCACCTTGATTCATGTGATGCCCTTCGGTAAAGACAATCGGGAAGGCTTCAAATAGTAGGTACAAGCAACCGTACAAGAACTGCGTGTAGCAAAAACATGGATGAGAATGAAAGGTGAGGAAGTTGACCAAACCAGCTTACACTCATGTAAATAGTGATGGCGAGCAACATGGGCTCCCGAAACAAAATCTTGAACGGTTTGGCCAATATGTTCTCCACTTGTTTAGAAAATGAGACCTTGGCCTCGAGAGGAGCGTAGTAGCGTTCGTCTCCCGTCACTTTTCGGATGTGCTCGGCTTTTCGAACCGTAAGTATAGGCACATACGTTTCGGGAACAGTAAAGACGATTGCGATGAGACAGACTCCCGCCTGCGAGAGGGTGAGTTTCGGTGGTACTGCTATGTATCTGAAACTTACAAAAATCGTCAACACCCAAAAAAGCCAGCGCCACGATGCGCCCCCAACTTCAATCCAACCTGAGACAACCGGTCCAAGGGCAGGACCCGCAAAGGGTGCTACGGCGAAGAGCACCATTGCCCTGCCCCGCGTTTTTGAGTCCCATATGTCACTGACAACGCCGCTGGATGTGGTAGAATGACAGTCAAAAGACGAGATCGGCTTGGCAAATGTCAACTCACCCGCTATTTGTCAGTGGGGCAGCCGCAAAACAGCCGCTGAGGAATCGGAAGACCAATATCGAACCAGTGTTCTTAGAAAGAGCGCATCCAACTTGAAAGCCCTAAAGCATTCATCATCAGCTTCCAATTCCCCAGTAAAGTATTTGAGACTGACTGTGTAGAAAAGGAACGAGACGACAAAAACCGGCCTGCGTCCGATCTAATATGGTTACTTCGTAAGCGACGCGATCAAAGGCAGGACAGAGCGACGAACCTGTTCAGAGACTGGTCCCCAAAAAAGTGGCCCAACGACGTACCCAGCAATAAATAGTGAGATAGAGAGGGTAGCGATTTCAAGTGCCATGCCAAACTCCTCAATCATCTGTCCGAGAACGCCAGAGGGTGCAGCGCTAGCGAACGTCCTACAAATTCCATTCAAGTTAGTGGGCCCAAAGTGGACAATCCAAGCGGGACGACATCACGCACGCATTCAGAACAAGGACGCCACCGACCGTTGTGAGATACCATTTTCGCCATGTGGAGAGATTCTGAATTGTTGAAATGCACATGAGGAGTCTGTGGGCCGGAGGCTTTGAACTCAGTACATACCATCGGATGTTGCGGATCATCTGTGCTCATCGTCACCAGAAATGGATCCTGCTTATTTGCTGCGGGAATCACGGAAGAATCGATGACCTCCTTGTCTTTGACCTTGGGCTCAGCATTATACTCATCATACTGAGGCTCCGCGTCAAGAACAGTTGAAGTATGACTCGGAGGGTCGTACTGGGGCTCTTCCTCTTCAATGACTGTGGAAGTATGGCTCGGAGGATCTCTATAATCCATGACGATGACGGGGGTGCGGTGGAAAGTACCCCTTGGCCTGGGCCAGGCTCAGAATATATATTGTCGCACCTGTATGATGAAATATACTCTCAGTCATCGGCCCTAGAGCGTCCCAGGCAGCCGGATTGTGGGGGCCCCATCTGGCAATGTGCGTAAACACTGAGGATGTATAAGTGAGTTATAAGCGCTGGAGTGCTGGGTTCTAAAACATGTTGGGAGTGATATGAGCGGAACAAAGTGGGCCCTACCAACGATGTCAGATGACAATCGATGGCCATGGCGAGCAAATCTGCATCCGTTGAGGGTTGAGCAAAGCCGACAGGGCTCGACGTCATGTTCGCTCAGAAGGAGGACGAAGACGATTTGCCGAGAGACCGGGAATTGCTTCTGGAGCGATTGAGTCCGCCCGATCCAAAATAGCCGCCGGCTGCTTACAGTAGCTCTGCTTACGAACAGTTTACCAACTTTGCATCTGACAAGTCTACTGCTCGATGGACTTCACAGAGATTTACAAACAGACTGGTGGACTCGTCTCGTTCAGCCCAGGCGCTCATTTCATACTCACAGCGGTCTCAGACCGTGTCATCGTTCGGCGGGCTGATACCTTTCACATCGCCCGATCGTGGCTCGTCGATGCGCTGCCCTCTGCCACTGCGAACGCGTCGACGCGTCGCCAGCTGCCTGAACACGCAAACCTGCCCGCGACCGCAATCACGCACATTGGCTGGTCCTGCGACTCCGAATACGTGCTGGCGGCATGCGCAAAGGCAGGCGTCGTACACGTGTTCCGCATGCGCGACGAGGATTGGAGAACAAAGATAGAGGCAGGTGCGGAGGGCCTGGTCAAGGCGGAATGGGCGCCCGACGGCAGGCATGTTGTATGTTTTTCTGAGTGGGCGGTGAGTTTGTTTCTTGGTCGCGTCGCTCAGTGCACAAGGATGTTGTCGCTTACGGTCAGATACGCAGCTGAGAGTGTCAGTGTGGTCTCTTGTCAGTGGTCACGCGTCGTACATCCAGTATCCTCTACATCCTGATAGAGGTGCAGCTTCTATGTTACAATCTCCGCTTTTGTATTGGCTCATTCATGTAGGTTACACTTTCAGGGCTGACGGACGATATTTCGTGCTCGCAGAGCGCCACAGATCTAAAGATACTTTAGGGGTCTATGACGCGTCCGACGCGTATAAATTAGCTCGGGTAAGCTCTTCATTGACGGTCGGTCACTGGCAACTTATTTTTCGTTAAAGCACTATCCATTACCCACATCTTCTATGTCCTCGATGTCCCTATCACCGACAGGGAATCACCTAGCAATCTGGGAAGGTCCCCTCGAGGTATGTTTGCCTTGTACCCCTCCGCATAAATGATGACGTTTGCGACGACAGTACAAACTATACATTCTATCGTTAGCAGGCGACCTTCTAGGAACATTCACTCCCGATTCCGATCCAGGCTTTGGAATTCGAACGGTAGCATGGCATCCGTCGGGGATGTTCCTTGCGGTGGGGGGTTGGGATGACAAGGTTGGCCACTAAATGATCTGAATGCCATCTTTGCTGACGGCGGCTCTAGATTCACATCCTAGAACAGCTCACTTGGTCGAGAGTGGCGACCCTCGAGCTAGGTATCCGAATACCGCCGGGTGTGGTGAGCGAGTCTCGTCACATTTTTCATCGGCACATTGAGCTGATTTTTTGTAGACGGTATGGAGAGAACCGGTTAATTGGATTGAGGCTACAGAGGGACGAGGTTTTCTGTCTTGTGGGTGTTTTCCTTCCTGACTACAGCCCGTAGTGACCGGTCACGAATGTGCAGATGAACGGCTCAAGGGCCCTCAGCCTCTCTCGACCGTTCGGACAGACCAATCCAAACCTAACCTTCGAAGCGGGGTCGTCCAACTTGAATTTAACCACACGGGGACTGTTTTGCTAGCCCGATTCGGTCAGTCTCCTGACTTGCACGATTGATGAACGCCCATGAGACTCATATGGGCTGAGCGCAGAGAATGTGCCAACGACGATACATTTGTTCACGTTTCCGGCCCCCGGGCAGCCATTTGTGCCATCTTTGCGCAGCGTTATGACTCACACGCGACCTGTTTACCAAGCACGCTGGAACCCAGTGCGGAAAGGGAGTCTCGCGGCATGTTGCGGATCGCGCGCGCTGTACGTGTGGAGCGACGAGTGGGTCGGGGAGGGTGGAGTTGAGGAGGAAATGGCTGAATGTGTGGGCGTTCCCGCAAGTGAGTATACCGCGGAGTGCATGGGGAAATGCCATTTGGATGCTGACGACGGTTCCTCCTGTAACAGAGTCATTCGACACACGGGACATCAAGTGGGCGCCTGACGGAAGAGGTCTTGTCTTGCTGGATCGGGAAACATTTTGTTGTGGGTTTGAGGTGCAAGAAGAGGAGGCTCCTGTGATCTGATCGGGGATATGTTGGTTTTACATCGCACGCTATCGTCGAGTTGCTATGTTCCACAGGAGGTCGAGACAGATTGAGTTGCCCAGATGCTGTGTCACGTGTATGAGACGCCATGATTGCGCGGCTCGGGCAGCCTCGGCAGCGGTCGGCACGCGCTCGGTGCTGCCCAAGCACACGCCCCTACTACGCCTCGTCTTTCCCTTTCCACAATGCTTTCACGCTCCCTTCGTGCGTCTCGCTTTGCATCTCGCCGCCTCGTCCCAGTAGCATCCTCGTCACGATGGCAGAGGTCCTTCGCTACTCCTACCGACAGCAAGCCTGACTCGGAGCAGAAGGGAAAAGAGAAGGAGCACGTTTCCGCCCCTCAGGAGCCTCAGAAGTCTGACCTCAGCGGCCTTGAGGGTTTCTTCCAGCGCTACCATCAGAAGGGGCCCCAGTCGAGCGACCAGAACCAGGAGCAGCAGTCAAAGCCTCCTCCAGGCGGCAATAATCCCAATAATAACAGCTTCAACCCCAACCAGCTCGCGCTGCTGGCCACCGCGGCTGCTGTCTTCTATTCGCTCTCTTCCTCCAGCTCCTCTTCCTCGCGCGAGATCACATGGCAGGAGTTTCCGCACCGCCTTCTTGGACAAGGGTCTCGTCGATAAACTCACCGTCGTAAACCAGACCAAAGTCCGTGTCAAGTTGCATTCAAATGCGACGGGCCAGATGTATCCCGCAGCAGCTTTAGGCTCCGGCGAGTACTACTTCTCCATCGGCAGTGTCGAGGCGTTCGAGCGCAAGCTGGACGAGGCTCAGAAAGAACTCGGTATTCCATCCCACGAGCGGATTCCCGTTGCCTATCACGATGAAGTTTCCGCCGTCGGTGCACTCCTTAACTTTGCTCCCACCATTCTTTTCGCTGGCCTGCTATTCTATATGACGCGTCGTGCTGGTGGTGGAGGCGGTGGAGGCGGCGGCATTTTCAGCATTGGAAAGAGCAAGGCGAAGCTATTTAACAAGGACACTGAGGTCAGCGCCAAGTTCAAGGACGTCGCAGGCATGGACGAGGCCAAGGAGGAGATCATGGAGTTTGTCAAATTCCTCAAAGATCCCGCAAAGTACGAAAAGCTGGGGGCAAGATCCCCCGCGGTGCCATCCTCTCCGGGCCTCCTGGTACAGGAAAGACATTACTTGCCAAGGCCACCGCCGGCGAAGCGAGCGTCCCCTTCCTCTCCGTCTCCGGTTCCGAATTCGTCGAGATGTTCGTCGGTGTTGGTTCCTCGCGTGTACGCGACCTCTTCGCGTCCGCGAAGAAAAATGCCCCTTGCATCATCTTCATTGACGAAATTGACGCCATTGGTAAGTCACGCGGAAAGGGAGGCAACATGGGTGGGAACGACGAGCGCGAGTCGACGCTGAACCAACTCCTCGTCGAGATGGATGGTTTCGGCACACAGCAGCATGTCGTCGTACTGGCCGGTACCAATAGGCCCGACGTCCTCGATCCTGCGCTCATGCGTCCCGGCCGATTCGATCGACACATCGCCATTGATCGTCCAGACGTCTCTGGGCGCAAGGGCATTTTCTTGGTTCACCTCAAACCCCTTCGTTTGTCCGACAAGCTCCCTGAGCTCGAGACCTTCGCGCACAAACTCGCAGTACTCACGCCTGGGTTCTCCGGGGCTGACATTGCCAATGTTTGCAACGAAGCTGCACTGCACGCCGCGCGCCATTCGTCAGAGTACGTCGAGGAGGAGAACTTCGAGAGCGCGATTGAGCGGGTCATTGCGGGTCTCGAACGCAAGTCGCGCGTGCTCAGTCCTGAGGAGAAGAAGACAGTTGCTTATCATGAGGCGGGACATGCGATCTGTGGATGGTTCCTTGAGCATGCAGACCCGCTGCTCAAGGTCAGCATCATCCCGCGTGGCGTCGGCGCCCTGGGTTATGCTCAGGTGAATACCCCTTTTTTCTTTTCATCGTTCTGGGGTCTGTTTACTCATTCAATTTTTGCAGTACCTTCCACCCGATCGTTATCTCTTCTCGTCACCGCAGATGCTGGACCGTATTTGCATGACGCTCGGTGGCCGCGTATCGGAAGAAATCTTTTTCGGTGCTGAGAACATTACCACAGGTGCGCAGGACGATCTGCAGAAGATCACTCGCATGGCTTTCGAGGCGTGTGCAAATTACGGGATGAACACCATCATCGGACCTGTCAGCTATGGTGGTCGGGAAAGCCAGCGGGAGAGCTGGCAGAAGCCCTTCAGCGAGAAGACGGCTGAGATGTTGGACTCGGAAGTTCGCAAGATGATCTCGTACGTCATCGTTCTTTCCAGCGCTCGTGTAGTCGCTCAGTTTGCTTCGATCGCGATCCAGGAACGCACATCAGCGGACAACTGAGCTTTTGACTAAGCACCGGGAGGATGTCGAGAAGGTCGCCAAGCTCCTACTCCAGAAGGAGGTTATCACTCGGTACGTAACCTTCCTTCTCTTCCCCTTCATTATTGTTGACCAAGTGTCGCGGACACCTTCTACAGCGAGGACATGATTGACCTCTTAGGCAAGCGACCCTTCGCCAACAAGGCAGACGACATGGACAAATGGCTTGACAAGCATCGTGGCTCTGAGAGCAGCGCGCCGCCACCCCTCGAGGAGAACCTCAACGAACAGCCTACGCCCTCGCCCACACCCACACCATCGCCAGGTGTCGCAGCGACTCGGATAGACGAGAAATCGCTGTGATTTGCTTCTTGGGTTCCCGGCACATACATACGTGTGGGTAGATAGGATGGACGATGAGACGCACGCTGCTAACACATGTATTTTATTTAATTCATAGCACTTCTTACGCCCATTGCTGTGCATTCTTTGATGATCGCATATTCAACATTGCACCGTATCTACCGGCCCACCCCCCTTATACAACACTGATCTTCCCATCTGCATTCATTGTGTGCTATCTTATGCTAATTTCGGGCTACTACCTGGCCTTTACAATGTGTATCGGAACCCACTCCACAGATCACCCTTCGCCCTCCGCGCCTCCTCGACGCTCTGGAACTCTCCATTCCGCACTGCGTCGCCATGCTTGTTGTCTGTGCCCGCGATGACCTCGTCTCGCTCGCCGCGCTCCCGGCGGCGGTTCTCGCGTCGGAGAAGGAGCATATACGCGAGCGAGCAAAGCCAGCCAATGGCGATGTATGCGAGGATGATGCCGTGGCCAAGGCTATACCAAGGCTTATCCCGCGCGCGATACTGTAGATGGTAAAATGAACATCTAGCTCAAGGACTTAAGTTAAGTGCCTGAGTGCCACGTACGACATTGGATGTGACGGCACCGTTGAGGTTACCGCTGCATATTATGTTCAGTGTACGTATACATGATAAGTGTATGAAAGTTGCTCACAAGCCAATGGCCATGCCGAGAACAGCACTACGCTTGTAGGAGCCTTCGACGTTGCCTGAACCCATGCTCTGTGAAATATGAGGATTATACCGATAAGATGGGAGTTTTGCAGACATACACAGAATTAGCTGTAGATGATAGAAGGAATGAGCGGTGAACAGCGAGGAGCAAGACTTGACTTGGCTACATACGAATTGTAGGGTATATTGCGCTGGCAGAAGACATCGTGAGCCGATGCGGGAGCGCGAAATCGAGCGTGATCTGATCCACTCACGAAGCGGTGAGATAGACTGCGAAGTACGAGAGCGATGGACTCCGGGACGCTATCAGGATGATATAGCCGACCAGTCCCGTTCCGAACAGCATCCTGAGATTATGAAAGAGGATCAATGGGCTGAAGCCAGAAAGGTCGAGAAGAGGTTGAACGCACAAGTTGAGGTAGCCTCTCTTGTTATTCAGACGGTCGCCGACGAAACCTATGACACAGGTCATGATGCCCGCCCACGCGTACACTGGCACTGACAGCAAATTGGACGCAGTTGTCCCAAAGCCCAGCTACAGACCTAGTCAGATTCGGCGATGAATTGAAAAGATCGATCAAGCACCCACTTGATTCAAAATTGTCGGTGTGAATAGAGAGAAGGCGAATAGCGGGCCATCGCTATATCAAATTCAGCCTCCTGCTGTCTTGCAATTAGATTATCGATCTCACAATCCCATATAAATACCCACTGGTATAAAATCAGCGCAGTCATGTGAACGGAAGAGAACCAAACTCACTCGCGATATATGTCTTCCAGTCAGTGAGACACTGCCAAACATACTTCGTGTCGAACTTCTCGCCGCCAGCGCTGAATTGCGAATCATCCTGTAGGCGGCGGACAACAAAGACGCCTGGTACATACTCAATCAGCGCGCTGCATCAGGTACACAGCGACCAGAAATTTCACTGACGCTCTGTGTCGGTGAGAAATTTAGCGGTATCCGGAAAGTCCTGAATGATCCAGAAGGATGCTGAAGCTGCCACAATCGTGGCAAGACCTTCAAGAATAAATATCCACGCCCAACCTGGCCTACCGCCAATGCCATCCATTTTATGAATGGCGGCGGCGAGGAGACCGCCTGTACCACATGAGACATCAATTTCTCAAGAGTAAAAAATGAAGCGCACTGAAGGCCCCTGCAACCGTCGCAGATGTGAAGAACAGCGCGACCTTGAAACCTAGCTCATTCCGTTTGTACCAGCTATAGAACATGTGAATGATTGCATGATCAATAGAAAGGCAGGAATCTACCATGATAGATAAAATACGATGCCGGGATAGAGACCTGCTTCTGCCAGGCCCAAGACGAATCTCAAACCTGTTCGAAGTGTAAGTAATAGTATAGTGTTGGGTTAGATACGCACCAATGAGATCGCCATAGTTATGGGCAATGCCGTGTAGGGTCTTCACGCGCTCAGTCACTTCCCCGTAAATGTATCATCATCGCAATGGATGTAGCGCACCATAGCGACTCCCCAGACGAACACAATGAAGGACAGCCATCGCGAAGGGCGTAAGAGACTTGAGAGCCAGGTTGCTAGCAGGCTAGGCAAATTTCTCTGCATTGCTGTCATTGAATGGAGTCTAGAATGATCTCACCTCGAATAGGGCGTACGGAAAGAAGAAAATTGTCAATGCAATCAAATATTGTTTGTCTGTGATATGGAGATCCCTCTCCATATGATATAGCTGTACGGCGGGAAACAGAGTTGACGTCAGTGACTGATCATCAAGTTGTCTCCAGAGTCGAGGGGAGTCGTACGCACCCTTGCATTGCCGATACTACCCCGATCCAAGAAATTCAACAAGTATAGCAGAGCAAGCCATGGAATGAGCCTGATGTCGATCTTGCGCATGAGCTTGCGTTCGTCTATAGAAGAAGTGTCGACATCCGGCCGATAGACACCACTTGACAGTGCTGGTACAGCCTCTTCTTCGACGCGAAGCTCTTTTGACTTGTCGCCAGCTTCACCAGACATGATGTAGAGAGGAACGAGAAGACGGATCGACACAGTTTGTACATGGATCGTGCTCTGTTATATACCAGCGTACTAGGGCAAGATAAGAAGCAGATGAAATAACATGGAACATTGCTTATTACGAGGGCGAACAAGGCCCGCTCAACCTTCGCAGACCTTGACGTAAACTTTGAATACTTATTTCCAGATTTGGACACGGATCTCGCCAACTGATTCTGCGGTCCTAAGTCGTAAGTATGTACACAAGTATCGACGAGTACTTAGTAAAATGCGAACATCAAGACGAACCTGCACGGCTCGTAAGCACACCTAGGCCATCATACCATCGCGCGACTCCTGAAGGCTTCACTCCGCTCAAGTTCGTGCCATATCAAAAGAGGAGTCATGGACCACGTTTAGCGGTGGATTATCGAGGACATGGACCCCGTCCCTCCGCATCATCTCCACTAGTACCTTAAAATCTTCTAACAAACCCCGAACCGCCCGCAATAATGTACGTACCGGTAAGTCCCTCTACATTGAGGATGTATGGAGACGTGGGTGAGATTGAAATATTCTTTTGGAAGGGTTAAGAGGACCTAGAAGGAGGCCACGAGACGCTTGCCGAAGCTCTCTCCTTACTACACGACGACCGTGCTTATGCATCTATTGGCTGCCATTGAAGAACATCCCCCGTCGCACGACATCAATATGTCCCCACAAAATGAGACAAGGAGGAGTCGGCTCAGGGGCGGCAGGGAGGGTAAGGCCTCTGTAAGGCAGGGCACGGTCTGTGCTATCTTGCCGCGGCGAGCGCGAGATTGCCACCGGCCGAATCGTCGGCCAGGATAATGTTTTTCGGACGGAAGTGCGCGGTGTGGTTGAGGAAGTAGTTGGTAGTATGTGCAGAGATGCAATCCAATGATCGAATAGAGAAGTGGGCGGAGAAGTTGAGCAAAACTGATACTCGATTGCAAAAATCCATGAGATAGATTGCGAATACTGAAGTATCTCCCGAGTGGGATCGGCGGTAGTGTCCAAAGGGCGCGCACTGCCGGGCTGAGAGAGAGAAGAGCTACGTGGAACGACATCGTGGAAAGGATACCGACAAATGAAGAACCCACCACCATGCACATGCAGAACGGCTCGCTCAGCTCCCCCTTCCTTTGCGGTATCCCTGACCATCTCGTGCCTTTCTTCAGCAACCAGAACTCAGGCACATTAGATGGCCGAATACTGGCTGAACGTCTGTCCGTTGGGCATATTCCCGGAGTGCGCCAGTAGTGCGCCCTGCACCAGCCTGCACCAGACTATTCAGTTTCTCCAATCAGGCAAACCTTGGGTGGGTCAGGACGAATCGGAAACCTCTGGCATCAGGTCTCGTATCAGACTCAACCCCACTTTGGCGGTGAAACCATCTCTCGAATAGTCGAAAGGAGATAGCGTTCTATTGACCGAGGCTGTCCTGGAGGCGTGGTGTGTAACAGCCTAACAGGGCTCCGAAAGGGAAATTTGATTTGTAGCAACGTGAGAGCAAACTTATAGACAGATAAAGCGCCTTGGACGGCTGATGGTGCAGGTCCACAAGAGATACCATCGCTCGAGTGTGTCGGACACAGCGAGTAACTCTGGGACGCGACTGTGGGAGACTCCTCAACTTAGCTAATCGAAGATGACGTCAGCATCTCCGTGTCTATATAAGGCAGACAAACTTTTCTTCCACTGATTGTATTGCCCTCGACGACCACCATTTTCTCTGACTTGTTGTTCTCTCTGTGTCCCTACATTCTTTAGGTGAGCTTTCTTTCATATGTGCTTTCAAAGATGAGTTTCTTGCTGTGCACCAGACCGAGTGCTACGCACCATGGCGATGTTTTTTGCCGGCCCTCATTATACGCAGAGGGTCCTGATTCTTCTTGTTCTGCCTTATCTTGCATGCAAACATGGTCTGACTCTGTTCTCCCGCAGTGATCGTTATCATTTCATCTGCCAAGCACGACCGGTCTTCGCTTCATGTCTTCATTGACTAGCATACATACTGCCTACACGTAGATATGATGCATCTTATTTCTTCCTGGCCATTCATGATGTCTTGATCTTCATGTGGATTGACTTTGCACGTGTGAGCTGGTCGTAACCTGTTGAAGCGCTCGATAAGACCAAGAAATACATTGATAGGGGGACTGCATTTCTCACCAAATTTGCTCAATGAGATCCCACGTCCACTATTCTTGACACCCGTCCATGCCAAGGCAGGGTCCAAATAGTCGCACCTGAGTGATCCGTGAGCCCAAATTGCTAGAGAAACACTGGTGAAGGAAGGCTCACCTGTTGAGGAAGACAGTTCCGGTGGAAATTTCATCTGCCAACTTCAAGAATGCGTCCTGCGACTCTGGGTTTTTCTCTGCGTTGGTCCAGATAGAAGCTGTGAGACCGTATGGCGAGTCGTTCATCAGGCGAATCGCTTCCTCGTCAGAGGCAACCTGCATCAAGTAAATCAGTGTCTTCTCACTGGATAAGAGGATGCAAAATTCACCTTTTGGATGCCCACAACTGGACCGAACGTCTCTTCCTAGAAGCCAAATTCTGATATGAGTCATCGATTCATCATCGCGTTCGAAATGGGCGAATGTACCATCATGACCTCCATGGCTGGTACACGAATTGATACAATCAGTTATGTTAGGTAGAGTCGCACGGGCCTTGTAAACCACTTACAATGATCAACGTCGACCAGCACCTGCGGCACCACATATGTCGTGCTAGCGACATCACTTGTCCCTCTTCCTCAGATCGGGGTTACTAGAAACAAAGAAATGTGCGTACAATTCTGGCGTAGAAAACAGCTCCTCCGAGATGAGAGCCTTGGCTCCTGCTTTCACTGAGATACAACAAGGAGAATAATAAAGGTAAGCTACGAAAGCTCAGCGCGGTTCGATATGGAACTGACCGGCATCCGCAATCTGCTTACGGATTCGCTCTGCACTAGCGAGACTGACCACAGGTCCAAGCGTGGTCTCTGGCTTGGTGGGATCCCCAAGTTTGTATTTCTGCAATCTGGTGAGCTTTCTGGGGAATGTCGTCGCAAATTAACGATCTCACCTTGACGATCTCTACGACTTTAGGAACAAAGGCATCGTAGACCGATTGGTGAACGTAAATTCGCTGTTGACGAAGTACGAGATATTGAATGAGCTTCAGAGGCACATGTAGAAGCATACCTCGATCGAGCAACAGCTTTGTCCGGAATTGAAGAAAGCGCCTACGAGACGATCAGCAACGATGTCCAAGCTATCGAAGATAAACACCCACCATCTACCAGCTCAGCAGCTGTGTAGTCAAGGTCCGCATCAGCTCGGACGTACGCTGGATCTTTACCACCCAGCTAAACATATTTTGTCATCACGTCATTCCGGCAATAAGCTCAAGGACGCTCACCTCAAGTCCAACACCCTTGAAGCCCTCCGCATCGACAGCAGCCTTCTCCACGGCTTGTCCACCGACCACGCTTCCAGTGAACGAGACGAAGTCGACAAGGGGATGCTGAACAGCGCGCACGACAAGCTCAGGAGACAGATGAAGCACTTGGATGACATCCGCAGGCACCCCTGCGCGAGTGAGTGCCAGCGCAAAGCGTTCCGCTGTGAGTGGGGTCTGTGGAGATGGCTTGAGGAGAACAGCGTTTCCTGCAAGGATGGCAGGCAAGACTGCATTGATAGAAACGAGATAGGGGAAGCTAGAGTACGACGACGGCGCGATTTTGCATTCAGCATCGATGGCTTTCGTGGTAAATTTTCAATGCTCACTTCCATGGGGCAATGACAAGCACCACTCCGAGCGGTGTGCGACGGATGAACCGACGGAAACCTGGCTTGTCTGTATCCTTAAGGTCCACATCTGCGAGGGATGATTCTGCGATGGAAATCATGTATTTTGCACGCTCAAGGAACCCTCGGATCTCTCCAGGAGACTGAGATACGGGCCTGTTGGTACGTCGAACTTATTCACCAGATCGGATAAAGTTCGCGCGGGGGTGCTTACCGGCCCATCTGCATCGTTAGCTCGAGAGGGATCTCATCGCCCATTTTCTGGAACTCATCCTAAGGATTTCCATCAGCAATGATGGACTAATACACGTCGGAAACTCATAGCGTACCATGAATCTTGTTCCGATAGCAATGCGCTCTTTCAATGGGACGCGACTCCATGCTTTTTGAGCCTCAGATGCTCTGCCGATCAGGCTATCGACCTCAGCTCCAGATGGATATTGCCTCGTTACAAGAGGTTCTGGCTGTGAGGAATAATCGTAGTTTGCGACGTTGGGGAGGACATGGTAATGACTAGGAAACCTGCGAGACGGTGAGGGCTACGGATAATAATTATAATCTTATCTGCAGCTGCTTTATATAGGCGCCTTCTATCTTATCTCTGCCAACCCGAATTTAATCGAGATCTGATATGCAGCTCGATCGGGCTCAACGGAACGTCGGAGAGGCATAGAAGGCTTATACATGGATTATTATTATACTGTGAGAGCGAAACGCTATGATACTCTAGAGGTAGGTCCATAAACAAAGATTGAACCGTACGTATCATCCCGTCTACTGTGGGATAGAAAGCTTGCTGACGAGACTGTTCTGCTCAACGATCTTCGTCTTCCAGTCCCTTTCTAGCTCAACCAAATCCCAGTTGGCAGAGACGAACCTGTGAAAGCAATCAGCATTGTCTCGCGTGACGGATCAGGTGTCAACCCACCTCCCGCTGAGAAAATCAGCTTTTCCAGCGGTAAGGTGGAGCATCGTGGCCGCGGGAAGGGCGACAGTGTCGTCCATGGCCATGGGCGCCTTGGACTCCTGGCCCATCTGCGTAAGGATTGCGCCAGGATGAATCGCAAAGGTCTTGATGTCAGGGTTCTCTGGGAGCAGACATATGTATAGTCAGGTTTGTGCAGTAAACCCGAGGGCGAATTTATCGTACCGAGGACGATGAACTCAGCAAGCCGTATGAGTGCGTGCTTGGAAAGGGAGTAATCACTTGCGAGTGGCAGACGGAGGTTTGCAGCAAGCGATGTGACAATCACAACATAACCCTTAGATTTCTGCAGGTGGGGGACCAGCAAAGCTAACAAACACGTTAGAATGGCCCAACAATTCGACGAACATGCTTACTGGACGGCATTATACACTCCACGAATGTTGACCTCCATGACATTCCACCAGCCATCAGGGTCCTGTTGCGCAAAGGCTATAGCGAACATGAGCGGGAAATTTCAAACTGAACACCCGAGCGAGCGTACGTTTTTCCATTGGTCTCAGAACGGCCGCGTTTGCGATGAGGATGTCAAGTTTACCGAATTGGTCAACGGTGGCCTGAATGGCCTGCGCCACTTCCTGGGTGTGTGTGACGTCCACAGGGAAGGTAAGAACCTTCGCGCCCGGCACCTCCTTCAGGATGGCGTCCTTCACCGGGTCCAAAGTCGTCTGCTTGCGCGCGACGAGAGACAGCAGCGCACCGGCACGAGCATAGGACAGTGCCGTTTCCTCTCCGATACCACGAGAGGCACCAGTGATGAAGACAACTTTGCCTTTATATGTCTGGGCATCGTAGTGGACCTTGCGGTCTATACCGGGATAAACACTGAAGTATCTGTTAGGCATATACACGCATGAAGGAAAAATAGGAGCGCACTCATGGTAAGATGTGATGTTAGATAGGTTTTCGTCTAGTCCAACAGGGGCCATTATAACGAATTGAGATATGCTGAACGAGGTCTTAAGAAGATGGGAAGATGGGATGTAGAGCAGACTGCGATGAGCTCTTTATACTTGGCCTATCATCCATGGTGTGATTCCGAGGGCTGAGAAATGATGGCATTGATGTTTTGATCCTTGGAGTCGACGAGTGTTTTGAATAAGCAAAGAAGTTAGTAAGAGATACCAGGAGAGATTGAGCTGACTGATGTGGAAGACAACGAAATATCGTCAACTAGCGTCAACCGCTCAGTCTGGTACATGCGCAATTCGGCATGACTGGAAGCTCATCGAAGCGTACAGCGCAAAATGTGCTGATTAACCCATGATATTACCGATCGAAAAGGAACACAGACATGTGTATATTCGTTGTGGCTGACTGATCCAGTACTGATCGAGATCCCCGTTTCGAGAATGACTGAGATAAGTATCACGCTCCTCACCAGTAACAGCGAGCAAGTTCAGCGCGTACATACCTGACACAAATGCTGTGGTGAAACGTACGAGCACGGGGTAGTTGAGGTAACCTGATGGGTTTGTCAAAGGACGTCGGCACCCTACCATGGAATATGAATCTATCAACCATTTTTGGGTATCGACCGACCTCTTACTCACTCTCACGCACATGGTCTTGATAGAGAATCTGTCATGTTTTTCCATATGGTCCTGCGACATACAAATCGAAAAACAGAAAGAGCAAGGAGCGTGCGTGGTCGGTGACGTTGACATTAACATCGTGAAGGAGAAGGAGAGGAAAAAAAGAAAAGGCTGCAGCGAGAAGTGCAAAGCAAAGAGGGGGCGATTAGGGGGACAAATGGGGATGGAGGGGGAAGTGGGTTCGAAGCAGCGTCCTATGTCTTCGTCCACTGTTAAAAGAACAAAAAGGGGATTTACGAGAAATGAAATGAATAGAAACGCACTAGAGTAGTAGATGTAGTAGTAATGATGACGGCCATCATGCATAAGCGAGACGAAGGGGTCGCTCTAATAGACACGGAGAGAGACAGAGAGATGGGTGAGAAGAAGAAAAAAGAGATGAGACAAAACGATAAAAACAAGGAAATATACTTAGTAGTCACCCGTCGCTAGGGCGCGGATGTCAAAGAGGTATTGGCGGTCGGTACCGGCGGGCGCGTTGTCTTGCTTCATCTTCCAGCCTTTCATTTCGTTACGATGGCGCTCTTCTGCCTGCCGGCACGCGTCCAAGAACGTGTCGTCCACGTCGCATACCATCGACGCGCGCGACCCGCGGTCGCTGCCAGACTCGGACGGGCTCCGGGTGTGGCTCCTCGTGCTCCTAGTCGGACTTGGAGGATCTGAGCGACTGGCCGCCGAGCTCTTGCTACTGTCGACTGGACCAGAGGCTGTGGGGTTTTGTTGCTGCTGCCCAGCGCGGATGGTCCCGCCGTTGGCCTCCCAGCCGTCTTCCTCGTCGTCTGCGAGATCGGCGAAGACATCCGGCTCGTCTTCTTCAGGTGGTAGTGTGGATATCCAGCACATGCGGTTGGGATCGAAGATCATGTTGCCCACCCGACGCGCGCCGGATGCAAATGAACTCACAGGGGACCCGACTGAGGAGCCCGTGAGGTGTGTTATGAGGGCAGGCCGTGTCGAGGTGCCGATGGCGGCGTCGAAGTCACGGAGTGCCTGGTCATTGCCCTCCCATCGAAGAGTCTGCGGGTTCCACTTCATCTCCCCAACCACTACGATCGGCGGGAGTGAGGGCGGCGTCGAGCATTCAGGAGGGAAATCGGCGTACCTTTCGGGGCGGTGGCACCGCCAAGGTTCCGGATCAAGGTGGGTTTTCGCCGGGTCTGATTGGGTGAGGAAGGAGTGGCTTTGATCCGCTTTGATGACGTAGAGTCGAGGGTCCCGGACCTCGAAGGGAAGTCTATCCGGCCGGTGCGCTTCAAGGTCCGTGACTCGGCGGCTCGCGAGGCGTCTGCGGTGCGGAGGGTCAGCTCTGGTGGACCGTGGACGACGTAGAGGGAAACACACCCGAACCACTGCCCGAGCCATCGCGAAGCGGCTTTCTCCGCATGGTCCCCTTGCCCCAGTCTTTGCCGTCGGATCCCTTGGACGGGTACATAGCACCCGGGACCCGATTTCCGTAGCCCTTTGGCTGCACCCGATAGCGACTCTCCTTGTCGCGATCGGTCGGAAGGTCCTCGAACGCGTCCAGTTCGGTGCCATCCCCATACATCCGCTGGCGTTTTGGTTTTCGAAGTACCTTTGGGCCCGTGTGTGGTGGTGGCGGTGGACTAATCACCGCGGCCGACCTCGAACGTGTCGATGCGGAAGAGGGCGGGCGTGGGGGCATAGGGGACCTGGCTCGTGGAGGTATGGAAGACGAGGTGGATGAGGATGACGACGAAGGAAAGACATTTGATATGAGTGGTCGAGTCTTGAGACGAGCAGAGGACGTTGGCATGGTGAGACGTAGCGCGGCCGGGTTTGGGTTTGGGGTAGAGGGGCGTGTAGGTGGCACGTCGTACCGCTCCAGTCCATGCATCCGACTTGTCGAATGCGTGTGCGAGTTCTTCGCACGCGACGCCGCAGTCGGGGCTTCATAGCGTGAGCCACTGTTGGGAGCTGCTGCTTTGGACGTCGACCCAGAGCCTGACGCCTGGGCTTGATTCGACCCCATGAGAGCACCCATCGATGCTTTGCGTGTGAGCGCCCGCTGTGTCGTGGGCTGAGCGGGTGGGTTGAGGCCCGTATGCGACTTCTGCCCCCGCAAACTACCGGACTTTGCCGCGAGGAACGAGGAACTCGAGGCACCCGGAGCAGCAGGAGCGGAGAGGAGAGCTTTAAAGGAATCTGATCGCGTGGTCGGACCAGTGGGGGAGATAGCTTTATCTTTTGCATCTGACGCGCAGACGACGCAGGGGGGTCAATCGGCGACTTTGCGCGATCATGAGTGAGGCGTGGCTGGGGCCGGACGGAAAGCGGACGTGCAGGCATGCTGTTGCTGCGAGCTCCAAGGGTAGATCGCAGCTTTGGGTGCTTGTCCAGAGATTTCTGCAGCAGTCTGCTGGGGCTGAAGTCAGCGTCGTCGTCGATGACGAGGCCGCTCTCATAGTCGTCCTCGGGGTCAGGACTCGCAACTTTGACACCCTCGTCAGCCACAGGCGCTCTCTTCTTCTTCTCCAGCAACCTCACCAAGTGCTTCCCGCCAGCGCCGTCGAAGAGACCAGAGGGGATAACAAGGCCTTCCAAATCCCCATCATCTTCGTCGTCATCGGTCTCAGGCAGCGAAGCGGAGGTCGAATTAGATGACGATGGGGAGCCTTCGGCAAAGCCGAGAGTAGAGTAGGCATCGGAGGACTGGGACGAAGAGGTTTGATCCTTTTCGCCCCACTCCAGCGAGTTCTTCGATGATTGGTGGTGAAGGCTAAGAGGTTTCAAGGAAAGCTGAGTCAGGTCGGAGGGAAGGGCGAAGGCGTCCTCGAAATCATCGTCGAAGGAAGGAGCGGAAGATGTGGATGGTTTGGGAAGGGCAGCGATCTTGATGGTGGAGAAGCCTTCGTCGTCCTCGTCGTCCTCGCTTGTGGATGGGAGGACGGGAGGGCGAATGGTGATCATCTGCGATGTTCCCTTCCTCAACGGCTGTGACCTGGCGGCAACACCGAGAGCTCTGACCGCGCCTTTCTTCCCTCCTAGCCCCATGTCTGCATCCCAGTCGGCATCGTCGTCCCTGTCGGACTCGACATCAGAGGCGTGGAGCGGTTCGTCGTCGTCGGGGATATCGAAGTCGGCGTCGGGCCATTCCTCCCTGGAGAGTGTGATGAAGGGTGCGGGGATAGGAGGCATGGGGGCAGGGGTAGATAGAGGTAGCGGAAAGTAAGACAGGTGACCCCCGTTGGGGGGAGGATAAGTGTGAGAGACCAGAGGATAAGAGAAGGGCGGAAGGATGGTCGTCACGCTGTGGACGAAAGGAGATTAGATGGACGGAGGGGCAAGAATAAGGAAGGACAATGGGCCGGCGGGAGGCTGGTGTTCGGGCTTTGTGCTTGAGGACGATCGCTGGTGGGTGCAAAATGTCGGCCATCCGTTGATCGCCTCGTGTCCATTCCGCCGTGTCACACACCCGTCACACACACAATGGCATATCAATTGCAAGTTACGTAATACTAGTACGGCTTCAGCCGCCTCAGCTCCCTCGCATTGTACTCGATCTCGTCCTCCTCCCCGCTGTCCCCACCTTCATGCCTCTTTTGTCCTCGGGCGTATCCACCCATCCCTCCACCGCCTCGTCCAGCCCTTTCCTCATCCGCACACCCCTCTCGGCCATCGATTCTCCTAGTTCGTTCAATTCACGAGGAGTAAACACAGCTCGCAGACTGTCGAATGCCAACAGATACAGCTCTTGTGGGCACAACCATATCAGCTTTCCTACTCCTGTTTACGACAACAGTCCTATGTACATACCTTTGACGCCTGGACACTGTGCGATCGCACGGAACAACACGTTTTTCGCGCGCTTCAGGTCCTGCACGCGGATCTCGAACTCGATGAAAATTCGCCATAGCACAGGGCTTCCTCGGGTCCTGCAGGCTATCTATGAGTTGTGGCCTGTTAGCAGACACGGAGCACATACCGTTCACTCTCGACAGCAGCGTTCAACCCGCTTCTCGTCCTCTCGATCTCCCATTCCCACCGACCCCTCTCCCACCCCGCGATCCAAACGTCCATCACCCGCCTGGCGACGCTCTTCTCCTTCACCGCCCCATCCGCTCCGACATCCGCCACCAGCTCCCGTACGCGTCCCCACACCCCTTGACCCTTCTGCACCTCCAGAAACATGCCGAGCACGACCGTGTTGTCCGGATACAGCCTAGCCGCCTCCTGCAGCCGCTCGCGCAGCACAGTTGGGCGCGCAGCACTCCGCAGGACAACCATGTGGTTGTACAGCATGCTCAAAGACGCCACCGCCCGGCTCTCGGCCGCAACACTGCCCGCCTGCATCGGCTCGACGAGAAAGGGCGGAAGCCCGCCCCCCGGAGAAGTTGTGAGCAGCTCGAGCAGCGTGCCGAGCCGGAGCCAAGCCTCGCGCGTCTTCCATAGCATTTCCGGAATCTCAGCCACAGTATCTTCCAAGACCCGCTTCGCACGCAGGACTGCTATACCGCCGGCGGCGGTCCTAGCGACGCCAGCAGAGGATAACGTAACCTCGAGCGCGGCGTCGGGCCTCTCACCTAGCCACTCCATCTCGGCCCAGTCCCACCAGAGTGGGCCCGTGCTGAGCCGGGTCTGGGAAGAGGAAGGTGCGGAGAGCACTGTCTCGTAGACTTTGCGCGCGGCATCTGTGCGGCCTTGAAGGCGCTCGAGGCGCGCATGTATCGCCCAATGAGGAAGGGATTCGCGCGCAGTAGCAAGAAACGAGCGAGATAGCTTGAGAGCGCTTCGCGAGTAAAAAAAAAAGCAAAACAAGTATCAGCAAATTTGAGAGGAAAATAGACGATCAAGCGCTCAAACCTTTTCACATTCACAGCAGCTTCAGACGCGAGCGCCAATGTGTCCCACTCAACATCGTCTCTACCCATGCGACACTGCTCAAACACGCGTCGTACGAACCCTTGGTTTACACCCTGCATGTCCTCCTTCGTCCACATCCTCCAGCCGCCCTCCCCAAACGTATCCAGCGCGCCCACAGCACGATAACTCCAATTCTTCACTGGACCAAAGCCGCTCGTATACTCCTGTTCTCGGCCGATAATCGCCCCACACTGTGCGTCCACAGAGATCCGACGTGCAGCGGACGCAGAGGGGAAGACGGAGGCCAGGCAATTGGGAGATGTGAGATGCGCTCTGCTCCACCTGTCGTCGACGTTCTCGGCTGCGGCGCTGAGGGCAGTCTCCAGTCCGGGAATGTGCAAACCCGAGAATGACAGCCATACCAGCCTAAACAGGGTCTTCGGCCGCGCCGCCGTAAAAGAGCATAGGAACGGGCGGATGTCAGAAAATAAAACTGTACCGTACGGGTCTTCATCTGCCTCGGTATCCGTGGATCGCAACGGTGTTTGTAGAGTCTGATGTGCAAGAATTTCTTCTCGAGCCCATTTGCGATATGGGTCAGGAATATCTACTTGGACTGGTGGGTGATCAGTACGATGAAGGGTGTCGGCACTGTGTTCAGGACTGCCTTCGGCCACCCAAGCACTCCAGCCTCTCGATCCTGGTTCGCCAACACGTGAAACTTCTGACTCCCAAAACTCTTCAATCGCATCTAGCTGTTTGTCAAATGTAGATCCAACAAGAGATCGAGGCATACAGAAAATCCTGAAACCTCTCCTTGTTAAGACGAGGAATGATATGAAAGCGTAGAAAATATGGCGCACAGTTCTGCTTGTGCTTGAAAGAGTGCAACAGCGCGCTCGACAAAGCCTATGAGTAAATCATTGAGCAATAGTGATGCATTATGTGTCAGTGAGACTTACCATATTGGCGAAAAGCGATAGCAACCCTCCACAGTAATCTGAGGCGGTCTATTTCGTTTGTTACTGCCCCGACTACCCTGAGCACATCCTTCGTCGCTCCATCGACACCTCCCTCTCCCTTGCGGAGCCTCCACTCTAACCATGCAAGCCAGATCTCAATGTTATCCATTTTCAGCGCATCCTCCCATCGACTCTTTAATTCTACCTCCAGCCAAACCGCCTCCCCGGCTTGAAGGTACTTCAACTTGAGCTGTACTGCGGAAGATGAGGGCTGTATTGAGGACAAAGCGCGCTCAAGAATGGACAGCGTGATCTCAGAACGGGCCTTGGTAGCATTCCTCGAGGTGACAGGGATTTGGGAAAGAGAACGGGACAGCAGCGAGAGCCAGGTAGGCACTGACGATGGGTCAGCGGAAAGCTGCTGCTCGAGCGCTTTCATCTTCTCTTGATAAGAAGTAAGAGTCAGTTCGTCTGCGTCATCGTCTGTACTCTCAGATGCATGTCGGATTCGGAGGATGAATCAAAGTCAGATTCTGCGTTGTCTTTGACGGTCTCGATAGATCGGTAGGCCTGATCGTCGCGACGTCGAGAGGGGAGTTTGATGAAGCCATCGACCTCCTCAAATTTGTAAGGACCTTCTGAGGATGGAATGAGTCTTCGTTTGGGCGGAGCCTTGAGCAATGCTCTGGCACTGTGGTCAGTGATGCCTTGAGCCTGCACAAAAGTGAGTACAACACTGCACTGTGAGCCGCAGAGTAAATGCAGGTGCCGACATACCCTTCGTCTGCTGCCGACACCAACTTCAATGCCCTGTCTGCTCCTATGCACAGCTGTAAAGGCTTGATTGAGACCAAGAATTTTTCTACCCCCTTCTTCATTATTAGTTGTCAAGCAAACTCGCGATGACTGACGTACATCCAACCAAATGGTATCTCGGAACACTCGCTGCATGAAGACCTCCATACTGTACATTGAGCGGATCGCCCTTTCTGTCTGAGTAGAACAGAACTTTCGAAGAGCCAGGTTGTGGCTCGGAGCGCGCCCGCCACCTATCTTCCTCTTCCTTGAGCCGCTCATCGTCGAACGGCAGTCGGACCTCCTTGCCCGCTCGTTCTTTGCTCCTGTGCCTGCGCAGCCGTCTCTCGAGTCCGAGATCTTCGTGATTATGCTTGCCGTCCTTCTGTTTTTTCTCTTTTCTGTGTTTGTCCTTGCGTTTCGACCGATCTTCGTCCGCTTGCCGCGATGAGGATTTCTGTGGCTTGCTTGGACCCAGATCAAGATCAGGAAACGAGCTGAAGGAAGGAGGGAAGGATGAAAACGATGGAACATCCATTGCAATACGTTTCGAATTTCTGGCCTGTAATGTCAGGAGGATGTGGGCATGCGCTCAGAGCAGGATCAGAGCGTCAGGTGCGTCAGGTGCGTTACTGTAAAGGGGATACGTCAGCGGACCAGGGCGCTCGGCGAGCCTTTTCTTGCCTTTTCTCTCCCCAGTAGAGATCTGATCGGGCAAACTTGATATTAATACCCCATGTCTGAGGAACCATGTGGGATACAAGAGACCCTAACTTCCCTTAGGAGCTTTCACTGTTCGAACGCTGCGCAGGATGGTCAGCCCTGGTGTCCGATATCTGGTTACGAACCTTCCGACGGTCGTCCTCCCACTCGGGGCGCTTTGGTATGCTACTAATTGCTTAGAGGCTTACATCTCCGTCAACATCCCTAGATGGACGGTTGTTCTTGCGGCGGGCCTAAGTCTTCCTCTCCATTCTGTGGTCAAATCCGCTATTGCCGATTTTAAGAACAGGAGAAGGGCTGCGGCCATGGGTGCCGTCTTGGCCCCCACTGTTCGAGATAAATGGCCATTCAATCTAGGCATTCTAGCGAGACTCATTCGCAGCTTCTACGATGGTTATCCTGGTACGTTAACATCTCCTCTTTTCCAAAATGTGGCGAAGGGATGTTGACCTGTCCTATGATTATAGGCGATTTTTTACTGGAGGTAATCCCCAAGTATGGACACACGTTCTACCTCGCGCAGGTTCTGACACTCGTGTATGCATGTTTCATTCCCTCTTTCTGATGTCTCCTTGCTCTAACCCTGTGGACAGTTATTGACTATGGAGCCACACCACATCAAGGTAGTGTTCTCCGTGCCTAGTCATTCACTTGTCTCTGATCCTCCCTCGTCAGTCGATTCTGGCCACAGATTTTGAGTCCTGGGAGAAAGGTAGTGACTGGATCTGAAACTGAGCATCTGCTGATCCAAAGTTGGCTTTGGACAGGCGCAATCTTTCGTGATTCCATGAATTCCGTCTTAGGGACCGGAGTTTTCAACGCTGATGGTGATATTGGCTACTTCGTGATAGTTCCTTCCATTCTGATTCCTCTCACCTGTTCCCACATTGCATTTGTAAAGGTGAAATGTGGAAGTGTGTAATCTTGGATTTCGTCATTGTGCCATGCGGTCGCCCTAATGCTTCCCATTCTTGCCTCCAGGTTCCATCGCAGCATGACCAGGCCCTTCTTTAACAAGGAACGCATAACCGACTTCGACATTTTCGACCGACACGCTTTGGATGCGATTTCACAGGCGCAGCAGCGCTTGAAAGCTGGGTTTCCCATTGACTTCCAGGTTTGCCACCCTAAATCAGCTTCCAATGATGTTGATCCTCAGCTTCACTACGGTACAGGATTTGGCGTCCCGCTTCACGCTCGACTCGGCTACCGAGTTTCTCTTTGGACAGGATGTCCGTTCTCTGTCTGCCGGCTTCCCATATCCCCAAGGATCACCGGAGGAGACAGCGTTCGATAATTCCCATCACCCGTCGAATCAGTTCTCGCACGCATTCGGAGAGGCCCAAAGAATGGTCGCTTTCCGCTCTTTATTCGGCGCTCGGTGGAGGGCAGTAGAGATGCGGAAAGACTCGACGAAGGACCATATGCAGAAAATCAATGACTATATCAATCCCATCTTGAACGAAGCGGTTCGTCGGAAGAGGGAGTTAAAGGCCATCAAGGGCGACCTTTCCCAATCTGCGGAGGCGGAGAATATGCTCGAACATCTCGTCAACTATACGGAAGGTGAGCGCAGGATTTAATGTGGTTATATCAACAGTCTGTCGTAACTGGTGGCAGACCCTGTCGTACTTAGAGACGAAATCCTCAATATTATGATTGCTGGTCGAGACACGGTGCGATTTGTTTCATCTTTAGACGTCGATGCAACTGGTATTCACAAGACGGCTTATTCAGACAGCGGCAACGTTGACATTCGGTCTCTACATGCTCTCTCAGCATCCCGAGGTTCTTCGTAGGTTGCGCGCAGAAATTATTGGACAGGTTGGCATGAGAAGAGCAACATACGAAGAATTGAGAAATCTGAAATATCTTAGGGCATTTATCAATGGTAAGTTGTGATTCAAAGCCCATGAGTTACTATCTGTTGACATTTGCGTGATTTAGAACTTTGAGGCTCTACCCAATAGTGTGCGTGATCACCATATCATTCTCGAATGCATGTTGAATACTGCGATCTCGGGTTAGGCCCTTTGATTTGAGGTGTGCTACCAGGAAAAATGAAGTTAAATTTCCTCGTTAGCTGATGCTCGGGATCAGAACTTCGACAAAGGCGACCATCCTACCACCTACAACACCCGGACAGAAGCCCTTTTACATCCCAGCGGGCACGAGGTTTGTCTTCTCTTCCTTCTCACTGCAGTCGGCGCTGACCGGATCTGCAGATGCCTGTATTCTGTTTTCGTAATGCAACGTCGGTCAGACTTGTGGGGGCCGGACGGTGGGTACCGAGTGAAATGGAACGGGTCTCGCGCTGTCACTGAACCGCAGCCCTAGCCCTCGAGTTCGACCCAGATAGGTTCATCGATGAGCGTGTCCAGAAATACCTCACGCCCAATCCGTTCATCTTTCTCCCATTTAACGCCGGTCCAAGAATATGTCTAGGCCAACAGGTACGACATCATCGTCATGTCTCACAGGCGCATGTTAGATAACACGTAACACGCATATGCGCCCAGTTCGCATACAACGAAGCCTCGTTCATGCTTATCCGCCTGCTGCAGAGCTTCTCGTCCGTCGAGCTAGCGCAAGATGCTCAGCCTTCGGGCACCATCCCTCCCGCATCATGGGCCTTGGTGGAAGGAATACAGTCGACGGAGAAGATCATGCCCAAATCTCATCTGACTATGTATATCGATGTGAGTCCTCCATTTTTCGAGACCATCATGTGTCTTGAGAATTATATTGACTTCTGGAACAGGGCGGACTGTGGGTCAGGCTCGGTGACGCAGTTGAGGAAGCCAAGGCTGCCGTGTAAGTTATATCCATGCGGGGCTTCCCATCTCTTCCATGTATGTTCTATCTACTATGTAAGTTACTGCTGCGCGAACCCATTCGGACTCACCTGTGATGGCATGATGCGATACCCATGGTGTCTGTGTCTTGTACGCGACGCCTGTCCTAGAAGGCATCGAACCCTGTTTCAATCCTCGAAGTCTCGACTTCAGTTTATCAGTCCACCGGTCACCAAGCGCCTGCCTTGGCGATAGATGAAGCTGCGGGACTAGCCTTTGCTGAATGCTCGGTGGAGTTTGCGACACCTATCCAATTGAGGACTCTGATTCGCTGGCCATCAACACGAAGAGGGCTGGGCTGGAAGAGGCTGGGCTTGTCCACGCAGAATCCGGGGTAAGGACCCCGGACGACGGCTTCGAGAGCCTGGAAGCACGGGTTTGGGGGGCTTTAAAATATCTCGTCGGGTTTTGCCGAGATGGACAGTATTTGTATAGGTGCTCTGCGCCTCGTCGATCCCCCTTCAAGTCCCAGGCTGCTTGTCTGTACATACCACGACTAGACGCTGAAGCTCTACCATGCGCCCTTTGACAGAGGAAGAGAGCAAGGCGGTTTTCACCAAACTCGCCAACTATATCGTGAGCTAGTTCTGTCTGCTTGCGCTTCCCCGTTCACGTTTCGCTCTTTGTGCCCAGGGCAAGAATATCATCCATCTCATCGACAGACGGGATGAACCATATTGCTTCCGTCTGCAAAAGGACAGGGTCTACTATGTCTCTGAATCTTCTATGCGTCTCGGCATCTCGGTCGCGCGGCCAAACCTTGTAAGCCTAGGGACCTGCTTCGGAAAATTCAGCAAAAGCGGCAAGTTCAAGCTGCACATCACCGCGCTGGATTATCTCGCGCAGTATGCGAAGTATAAAGTGCGTGGTGTACTGTTATCATCCTTTACTGTGCTGATGTGAGTGCAGGTGTGGATCAAACCCAACGGTGAGATGCCATTCTTGTATGGGAACCATGTGGCCAAAGCCCATCTCGGGCGCATTACGGAAGACACTCCAGAGCATCAGGGTGTTGTGGTCTTCAGCATGAATGACATCCCATTAGTGAGCCTGCCTTTGTATCCGTCTTCGATCGCGCGCATTCTAACATGGTCAAAGGGATTTGGCGTTACATCCCGTTCTACTGTTGATACGCGGAAGTTGGACCCAACCGCAATCATCGTTTTCCATCAAGCGTGAGTCTTGCGCCATAACTCTTGCCTTCCTACCTCTGATTCGTTGCCTACAGAGATATCGGCGAATACTTGCGTGATGAGGTACGCTTCGTGATATCGTCTGTCTGTCTTATGTCTAATATGGTGCTGTGTAGGATACGCTATTCTGAAGTCAATCACAATCACGCATGTTTCTCTTGCTTTGGTTAGGGCATATCGGAGTCATATATTCTACAGCCCGCTCTTGGTTTTAAACACATAGATCGACCCATGATATGCTGGCATATTGTCCTGGGAGACATGTTTCGAGGCATGTATATTACTTCTCGCATTGGCTGCTCAGCAGTATGTACTTGTAGATTCGACCTTTCATCCTGAGTACCGACGAAGTTATGCAAGGTTATGGCATCGCTTATTGACGGGTTACAATCTCACGGATTTTTAGTCCAGGTCGCACATGTGTATGAGTTGACTAGCCATTAACGATCAAATACAAGCTCCTTTCTTATTTCTCGCATAATTCACTGACGCGTGAACACGTGATGTGTATGAAGACACGTCTGTCGGCGTGCGGTGTTGCACGCTCGTTGCATCCGACAGTCTTCTACACCTCAGCCGAATGGCCTCTGGCTCTCAGGATCTCTGCGAGAAATGGTCCAACATCGCTGATCACGACTTGACCGTAGAACATGTTCAATCCACTCTCAAATCCATTAAGGACGACCTATGGGTTGTTGCCGCTTGCGTCGATCGAATACTCGATGATGTAACGACACAACGCGACCTGCTGGATCTTGGACTTGAAAGGACAAAATCCTCTTTGGAGCGAGGCAAGAAATCCGCAGATGACCTTGCACACGCAGACAATTCTGGTGCCGAGAACGAAACACTAGTCTCATACTTCCGTGATGAACCAGCAGACGCACAAATATGCCATATGCGCGCCGTACTCCTTGGACGCCTTGACCGGTTGAATACCTTTGTGGAGCTGTGCAAGGAAATTGTTGATCAGGATGAAGAGCTTGTTGATGGGGATTGGGAGGACGACCCATGGGATGACGGGGAGGGTGCAGAGAAAGTGGAGGGCCTGCCTTCAGGAAAGCCTCCCTTGGCCCTATCATCTTTCCTCATGGATGATCTGCTTCACAGTGCGTGTGTTTTGGCGACGGAGCAACGGTTCTCCGCTCTTCGTGTCTTATTCGTTCATTGTGGATCTTACCTCTGGCCTGTGCGTTTCACGATTCTGGATAGCATTCCCGAGCATGCACACCCATCTCAATATCTGGAATTGTTACCGGCATACGATGTTCTCACGACGTTGAAAAGAGGTTCGCCGCTAAGCCGTGGAGAGAAGAGGCCGACTGGTCAGAGCTCGTACCAGTGCAGCAGGCTCTAACATCCTCAGGCGTCGTTTACTTCGTAATTGAACCTCATCATCCATCTGTATTACCTTCCCACCCCGATCCACTCTCATCGTCCGAATTGGCTCAATGGTACGATAATCGTGTCGAGCGTGTCTTGTCTTCTACAGGAATGGTGGATGTCGCCCTAGCCGTGATACAGCACGGCGCGTCTCAAGGCCTGCCAGGTCTAGACGAGCTGGGAGAGGAGCTGAGCCTTTTGTCACGCCTTGTCTACGACTCGCGTGCTGCAGCTGAAGACGAGACGGAGGATTGGACGCTTGATCGATGGAGGGCTATGGATCCTCCTGCTGTTGTTCGAGCTTACCTCGCCCACTCCACCTCCGACAACGTCGTAATGGATATTCGACGACTCGTTATGCCGTATTTATTTGTTCTGGAGGCTCGCGCGGAACGCGCAGGGCAGCCAGACCCATCTCTCGCTACCCGTCTTGTCAACGAGTTCATACTTTCTGCACCTCTAGACATTGTTGCGGCTATCTTCGAGGCATCAAAGCCAACGCTCTCTACATCCCAGCGCCTCATACGTGATGACGAAGACATGGCGAGGTTAGCCCTTGCCTGTCTGTATGGTAGCGACAGCGTCAACGAGTGGCCAGCCATGAGCCGGATTTTTGAATGCCTCCCGGCATGGGACGTGAGTCCAACCGGTGAAGATCAAGCAGACGAGGCAGACACGACTATCACTTCTCTGGGAGCTTTTGTTGCACCAACAACGACGCGCCCACGGTGTACACCAGCGGACCTTCTCGTGTTTTTCAAACCTCTTCCTACAGCATCGCTCTCTCGTGCCCTTGACATTCTGGACGTACATCTAGAATGCGGCGAAATTTTGTCACGATGGAGTGTTCCCACGCCGCTGCGATGGTTCTTGCAGAGTGCCAACGATGAAGCTCAGCAGCGAGCGTGGGCTACCCGGATGGCCCGGCGTGCTGGTGGATCCGAAGACGAACTGGATACTCAAGGCGACTGGGAATGGTTATTGGAAGATATGATCAAGCTATCAGGCACTAACGACGCAGGGCTCAGAAATGCATTTGGCCTCTTATCCAAGACTGAGGTCCTTCGCATATTCTTCAGTGGTTTACTTAGCACTGGGAGTGAGTCCGATCCTTCTATCTATACGATATATGCTTATCTGATCGACCGCGTCCTAGAATTGAGATCGCGAAGGTGCTATTGCGGTCTAGGAAGATCTCACTATCATTAGAAGATGAGGTCATTGAGGAGATCTGCCTGGCCTGTTCCGGAGAGTTCTACGATAATTCGACTTCTGGAAATTACCGGTTCGGGGATATGAAGCTGGCGTACGACTGGTAAGGAGCATATCGGGCTCTACCAAGTTTCTTTGTTCACTGGAGCGTTTTATATAGTCTATCGGTCCCCGCGCAGTCAGACAAGATCATACGTGAACAGGAGTTTATTGAAGCAACCTCTCGCATTGCTTCGTTCAATGTCATGTCTCGTCCTGGGATCCCCATCTCCCCGATCGAGATACGACTCACCAAAGACCGTCTCTCTTTGGTGTCCCGTGTCCTTTCCAGCAACAGCGACGCGTACAAATATACCGAAGTCATTCTTGATCTCGTCCGCAAACTTGGCTTCCGGGACGATATCACGGCGGAAGTGAAGGCTCTCGCTATGATCGCAGATACTGCCCTTCAGGCAGAAGATTTCACCCGGGCATACGAGACAAGTGAGGCAATGGTGAAGACGGTGCTCAAAATCAGGGCGGCGTCGACAGCTCTGACGATCCCCAAGTTCAGGAGGCGAGCGAAGTGTGCTGGGTAGCGTGTTTCCAGCTCGGCCGGCAGCCCGAGTTCCCAGACGTGCAAAAGAAACTCGCCCTCCTCGCACGCGCCATCGAATTATGCCCTGCGTCCAAAATCGTCGACATACTGGCCGCTTGGCGCCTTGTCGAGTCAGAAGACCTCGAAGTGCGCAAAGAGCGCATCGCCTCGCGGCGCGCCGAGGCGATCGAATCTGGTGACGGGGGCCGAAAGAGAAAACGGAGCTCCCCCTCGGCGGGTGCGATGCCCTCCTCGCTGGCCGCGCGATTCCAGAACCTCCACATGCCGGACCTCCACATCCCGTCGCCGCCGCTGGTCAGCACCCCAGACGCGGCTGCACTTTCAAACACGTTTAGCCGCGTCGCTGCCAATTTCCCATCTTTCGCAGTGGGTGGCCGCCCGCTATCTGTCGGCTCTCATGAAACAGGAAGATCCGGGCGGAACGAGCACGAGGATGTGTCCGCACAGGCTAGTCGGGTGCTTCAAAGGGTATTGGATGGTTGCTCGGCGCCGACGAGGGCGAGGAGTGATCGCGGGTTTGAAACAGTCTCAATGTCATCTTTTTACATTGTCCATCTAGACCCTTCTACGTTCTGGACTTGGTCATGCAGATAGGCCTATATGTACATGCCGATTTTGTCTGGACTCAGCTATGTGCCGTGGTTCAAAATTGGATGGACTCCGCGCTGCGGAAGGAGCGGATGCAACTTGTCTTTGGGCTTCTTCCAGTCAGATTCATAACGATAGGCCCAAGCTTCGGAAAAAGGGCTCAGTCGGAGCGTCAAATTTGAGATCCGGACAGCGTACGACTGGGGAAAGGGGAGCGGACAACAAGCGGAGATATCGGCATCTAACGGGCACGGCCAAAATATTCCCGCGCCGACACATTTTGCTAAGCGTATCCCTTTTTGTCGAGGCCCATCGTTATGAATTTGGCTGTAACGATAGACTTCAAAAAAATAGATCAGTCGGAGCATCGAATTTAAGATCCAGACAGCGTATGACAGGGAGCAAGGAACGGACAACAAGGATTAAGTAGTTCGGCATCTAGTGGCACACCGCAAACATATTCATGTTATTTTATTGTCGAGGCCCATCGTTATGAATTCGGCTGTCAAGCAGCTTCAAGCTCAACTGTCTTCATTTAAATGTCCGCTTCGTAGGGATCAGCGTGGTGGATTGGTCTGCAAATCACAGGCGCAGAGCGCTGAAACGCCGAAAGAGGAGTAGGTGAGGTTACGTCAAGAGATAGACAGATGGACAGATGGCGAGGAAGAACAGAGATGAAAACAGAACAAATCGAGATCAAGGGAACGGAAACGACGACGCGAACTACTACAGTGTCCGGACACGCGCAGGACGAGTGAGCGAGAGAGGGGATGGTGTAGACGGACATATAGACGGTATCAACGGGCGGGAAACGATATCCTTTATGCGCAGAATCTAGCGTAGACAGACATGTACGGGAGCACCAAAAAGGGCGAAAGGAGCGTGGAGGACGATAGACAGATCAAAACCGGATGATCGTAGTGTACATATTATAGAAACGGATAGGACAAGGGAATTATTGGCCTGCGATCGCATCCAAAAAGATCTACTGAGACAGGAGCGCGTGACGCCGCTCCCCTGAAAAGAGAGATAAATGATAGAATAGAAAAAAATACCTGATAAATCAAGAGACAGAAATCCACAGCGAGGAGGAAAAGAGTGGAAGAACGCGTTCAGCCTCGCGTGCCAAACCGCGTGCCCACTCCGGTTCTCGCCCGCGGTCGGTTGACCACACTAGGACGAGAATCGAACGTTTCTCCCGAACGTCCTAGGCCGCGCCCACACTTATCGCACGGCTCGCCCTCGCCCTCTTTGCGCGCAGCTCCTCCACCTCCGAGCGCAAATCGCGCACCCGGCCTTCTAGCTCCCAGACCTGTCGCTGCCATGCTTTGCGAGACGTCGCAATCTGGTCCTGCAGCGACTGGATGATTGCTGACGCATCACTCTGTGTGACAATTTGGGGCGGTGCACCCTTACCGTCGGATGAACTCAGAGGAAAGTCTGGGCTGAGCGGGGAGAAACCGCTGGTCGATGTGGATGTGTCCAACTCCGGTTCTGTGTCGATACTTAAATCGCTCTCGACCAGGTGTTGGGCAAAGTGAGCGCTGAATATAGTAGAAACAGGTCGAAGGCTGAGACTGGGAAATTCAGTGGTGGAGGGTGGAGCACTGGCGGGTACAAAACCTGTCCTCTCGCTGTGGTCAGGTCGCAGGGTGGATCTGCTGCGGTTGTCCGTCTGCGTCGACATAGGGCTAGAAGGCACACGCAAAGAGGTCTCTGACGGAGGAATGATGGACAACGCAGGCATATTGCGCCGGACGTTCGTCGAGAGTGGCTGTTCTTCGTCACCCTTAGAACTGTCGGATATTACCCTTTCAAAGTACGAGCCTCCACTATGCGACAGCAGGGAGGGTGATAGGGCAGGCACCGGTACGCGCGATGTGGTGGGCTTGGGGGTTTTGACAAGTGGGCCTGGAGAGATGGAAGTATCTGGAAGCGACGGTACGGGAGGCGGTGAATACTCCTTCTCTTTTTCCTTCTCCTTTCCGTTGAACAGCCGCATGAAGCCACTTCTCTTGTGCTTCAGTCGAGGTGGTGCACCACCAGTCGGTGGACGGACCTCCGGCTCCGCCCTAGGCAAGCTCAGCGGCGAGCTGCCCGTGAGAGGTTGCATATTTTGCGATGCACTCTTTCCTTTAGATCCCGCACTCGTAGAACGAGCTCGCACCCTATGACCGGTGGTAGGCCCACTAGGACTGTGTCGTGATGGCGGCTCCGTCTCCAGAAAGGGCGCTCTGTTGGCACTAAGGGTCGCATTCACAGTCACGCTGCGCGCACGTTCTCTCGCCTGTGCCTGAGCTTCTTCAAGCGAAATCAACGTAAACGTGGGCGACGCTGGAAGATCAGCCCAAGTGGGAAGTTGGTTCATGCTGGCAGGCGGAGGTAGTCTCGTTTCCCTTCTTCTCGACCTGGCGCTTGCGTCGCTTGGGGTAGAGCGCAAGGCAGTCTCAACAGGGATGGGGCCTGAGATGGTCCTCCCGTGGAGACTCGCAACTAATTGTTTTGACGAGACATCAATACTCCCGTTTCCAACAGATGAGGACGAGGAATCTGGGGTCATTGTTACAGTGATCACTGATGCCGATGGGAAAGGCGATGAGCTCCTCGTGGTGTTGGTATCAGGCAATGTTGCAGCAGAATCCACTGATGGGATGTCCTGAAACTGCGTGCGAGTAGGGGGTGTATAGGCTGACTCTCGATCATATACCAGGTCTGGGTTGGCATATGGGTGTCGGGTGAAAGATTGTGGAGAATCCGGCCGGGACGATGTACGGGTATCTGTGCGGGAGAGATAGTTGGAAAACACAGAGTGTGCAGGCGACGACGCGCGTGGAATAGGAGAGGCGTTATCTGAAAGAGCGTTGGTAGGAGGACTTGAAGCGAGAGGCTGCAAGGTTTTCACAGAGTTGGATATCGTCCGTGTGCGGACTCGTGGAATGGAAAATTTGTTCCGCAAATGGCCCTGACCGGCAAAAGAAGGGGTAACAGCTAGCGACGTTGACGATATAGATGCTTGAGCTAAGGCGCTATTTACGTAGAACAAGTCAGCAGACCATCGATGAGAGAAATACGGCGGGAATAGGTCTGTTTATGTAGCGTCGACGGAGGACTCACTGCAATGCACTATGATGGGGCTGCGCATGAGACGATGTGGTCTCGAAAGAGCCCTTGTCCTTGTCGCTAGAGCGAGAAGAATCGGCGCTCGGTCGTGTAGCGCTACTGCCTCTGGCCGTGGAGGAGCCGATGCCAAAGCCTTTCATGAAGCCCTCACCCTTTGTACGAATGCGTCCGCGCTTAGAGATGAACGAACGAGCGTCATCGTCAGGCTCATCTTGCTCCTGGATTGGGTCTTCCTCTGTCTCCCATGGGGCGGGGGAGTGGAATTTCATCTTGGGGCCGAGCATGCTCATGCGGGGGACAGGCTCCGTGTCGTCGTCGAGGTAGGGTGGGGAGCGGTCGTCGTCATATAGAGGGGAAGCCGGACGAGAGTCCGTGGAATCGTCGTCGAGGTCCAAGGTACTGGCGGAAGGGTCGTTGAGCCGTTGGCGATCGAGACCGGGAGTGCGGGGTTCGTGAGCCATGAGAGAACGGTAGTGGGCGGGGATGGCAAAATCGAACGCGTCGGCGTTGGCCTCGAGCTCAGCTCTGTCCACGGGGTGAGGGGAGAAGTAGGGGTGGGAGTAGACAGAGGGGAGTCGGACAAGTCTGTCAAGGACGGGAATCGGCGGTGGTGCATGTCGGAACGAGCGGCACGCTGGTCGAGGAGGTGTCGTAGATGGTCATCTTGAGGAGACTTTGGAGACTGTACAGACCTCAACATCGCCCGCGACGACGACGGGGACGAGTGGGCGGGAAGGGAGCGGGAGGGGAAGAGGGAGAGAGGGACGGTGAGCGAGCGGTGGCTAGTAATAGGCCGGTAATGAACCAGGTTACTAGCGCAGACACTGATAACAAATAGCCCCAAATAGCCCGCTCTGTTCCTCCAACACAAACTCCGATCGTCCTCACTCCCGGCCGCTCTCCAGATGTCCCTCCCGCAACCCACCCCCTCTGACCCCCCCGTCGTCGCCCTCGCCTCCACCACACACGGCAGGCTCTCCAGAAAACCCTGGAAATCCCAAAAATCAGCCACCGTGTATGTCCGACCCGCCCCCGGTCATATCACTTCCGTCCGTCTTACCATACTGGCTTCTAGCCGGTCGCATCTCCAGGAAGCTGTCAAAACAAAAAAATGGGACGACAGGATGCAGAAAACAAAGAAGGCTCAGGCCATCAAAATGCTCCACGACGAGCTCAAGGAAGAGAAGCAGGCTGAATGGACCCGGTCAGATCTCCTCCTCGCTCCTCCAGCCGCATCTCGCTGACAGCCTTCCAGGAAACGCGAGGTCACGCTCGAGAGAAGGAAGGCAGCGGAAGAGCGTCAACGAGCCGAGGAAACCAAGGCAAAAGTCTGTCTTCATGCTGCTTCTTGCTTCCAGTCGCTAATTTACCATCGTAACCAGCTCGGTGCACGCAAAGCTGCCAGGCTACGGCGCAAAGCCGGCCGCTCGAAGAAAATTAACCAATGATTCTTCCGTCGCTCTGATCGCAGATCATACATCCGCCTCGGTATCCGCTCCTCTATCTCGAGCTTGAACGGTGGGTAACCCCTGTCTTCCGTCGCACTTCATTGCGAAGTTCATTCATCACTGAACCCATCACGGTTGAATACGCTCTCTGCCAATCGCATGCAAAATGCCTTCACTCGGCTTTCCTGTCTTGTCGCTCCAGTCTTGTATTACATCGGCATGGCAAAAAAATAATCAGTTACCAGGGCTTGGCTGAAGCTAAGCGAGCTCGCTTTCTCGTCAACAGTATGTCTATCTTAGAATTTCTGCATCTTTCCATCTACTTGATGATGATTCTCAATTGAACGCATCTCGTCTGCACAGCCATCTGAACTGCTGAAGCGCTGAAGTTTGTTCGTTATCTTGGGCCAAACGCTGAGGCTGAGTGGATCATCTGATCATGATGTCCGTGTTTGTGTATCTCTGTGCATTCCCTGCAAAGATCCGCCACCCTGTTCACTTCTCTTGATGACGATGACTCGAAAACAGCCTCGCTAGCACTCAATAACAATAATAGAGCACAGGGGTGGTAAGAACGTGCTGCATAGGGTATAGTCGTGAAAGGCTCTGAACCGTCGAACGTCTCGAAGTAGGGTAATTATTTCACAACTCCCAGCCCGCTTCGCCTTCCCCATCCTTCACGAAGGGCTTATCTAGCCCAGCCACAACACTCTCGCATAATGGACAAGTGCCTGCCAGGATCTCCTCCAGTTCTGCTCTTAATCTCTCCGCCCTCTTCCCACCGTCTTTCTCTGCCACTCCGCCTCTCTTCCCCCCTCCGCTCCCAATGCCAGGAATCCACCCCGCTGGTGCCGTCACCACAGACGCGAGCGCGTCGGGCACGATCAAGTCACGCAGGCGGTCTCCGGCGGAGAGCAGGTTCCGTCCGAGCCCACGCGTGCCGTTCTGTATCGGCGTAGCGAAATTAGAAGAGAGCAACGTGCGCTGCGTCGCAGGGGGCTGCCGCGTCCCGGCGGCGATGCCGGCAGAACCTGTCAAGGGTGTAATATTCGCGCGATTTGCTGTTCCGTTGCCTGACATCAATTCGTTCTGGAGCGCGAGGATGCGCCGAAGGGCGTGCGCGGGAAGATACTCCTTCGTCTGTGATGGCACCAATCGAAGTTCATGTCAGATGACTCAATTGGGAGTTCCCGAGAGAACTTCGTGAGTGGCAATGGAACCGAAAATGTACGCACTAGTCCAATGAGGCAGTCTGCGTGGAAAGTATGTTGGCAAGGGAACACGTAGAACTGCCTCGTCAACAATGGGTATGAGCAAACAGAGCATTTCTCGCCAGCGTCGATTGTAATGAAGCGGTTCCTGAGCTCGGAAATGTATTCTTTGATGGACTCGGCATTGCGTGTCGCATCATCCATCTCACTCTTCAAGTTGTCGATCTGTGCCGCATAGCCCTCCAGTGCGTTCGCGATTTCGTCTTTGAAGTCGTCGATGACCACGAAATCTGGGAAGAAGGGCAAAATATCTTCGATCTTGAGCAGCTCCGTATTTTCCAGGAAACGCATCGCCCTTGAAGTGGAAAAGATAGGATGATTCAGCCCATGACCAAAAGCGAGATGGACATACATTTTGATATCCTTTTTGTCCTGCACCACAAACTTTGCGATCTTCAACCACAGCTTTTTCCGCAACTGCTGATCTTCCTCTGGCTTATCCGCGTTCATCATCGCCAGCTCTAGATCGCCCTTCTCCAATGCTAGATCGACACTGGATTCCCAGAGCCCCATCTGGGAGTATATGTGCACGCAAGGTTGTATTCGGTTGGCCTCGACGCACAGGCGCAACGCATAGTCCAGGTCATAGTAGGGTTTACCCACTAAAGGATCAACTGGTGCCGTAGATAAGTAGCGAAGTAAGGGGCCGTCGTCTTGAGGGGCGTACGGAGAGGCGTAGAACGTTATCAACAAGTTATGGATTGTTGGAGAAGTATTTTGTTGCTCAAATATGACGTGATTGAGGAAGCGAACAGCTTGGTTGGGCAAGAGTGGGTCTCGTGGCGCATGCTGGAGCTGTAGCAGTGCAGGTACGAGCCGAAGAGGATCTAGTGCGGACTGTCGCAGCCACGCATCGACAGTCTCTTTGGGTGCATGCCACATAAGCACTGACCCGAATCGATAATAGAGGTCCACGGATGACTGCTGGCTGATCACCTCGATTGCCTTCGCCCACTCTTCCTCTAGAATCCAGTGCTCCGCCACGCGTTCGTAGTCGCCAATCAGTGTAGCATAGAAGAGGTACATGTCGGTGCGGCCATGGCCTCGGGTCAGTTCGTAAACACAGCTAGATTCTAGATTGTCCTGTTTGGACCGTGAGCATACAATATTGAATAATTCAGTTTGCCCAGGAACCCACTTCGTAAGTGTGAAAGAGTTGCCGCAAATCTTCTTCTAGGATAGTTCGTTCTGTCCTCACATTCTCTACATCATACGATCCAGATGACGATGCTGCGAGATCGTCGAGTTCGTTGCATTTACTCAAATAAAATTCGGCAAGCCAAGTGGCTAACATCATCCGCTGTGTGAGGTCCTGCATCTAAGATTGAGGATAGCTCACCGCTCGATGCATGCAAATACAAGACAAACCGATTTACGAGTGCGCTCTAACCGCGAGACCAGATACGACCGGAGTGCATCGCGTTCGTCAACATCGAGGAATTTGAGCGTCACCTCTTCAAACGTAACAGAGCATTGCGCATAAGACTGGGCAGCTTGGAAATAACGCCCCTCCCTGAAGAACGCATTGGCCTGTGCAGAGAGTATGTGGTCCCGCTGAGAGGCCGTCTGCAGGGTAGCGAGTGTACGTCAACAAGTGAGTTGTCAATGAGTGTACTGAATGCGTGCCTTTGCATGCTTGAGCGCTGCGTCAAACTTTTCCCTCTCAAGATACACCTTCCAAATGTCACGATCTTCGTTTTTGACCAGCAGCTCGAACAGTGACTGGTCAGTATATACCCAGAAGGTCTTCCGCACTGAATCTGCCGTCAGCCCGCGCACTTGCTCACCAGGTTTCTCGAAAAGGGATCATGGTGAGTCGGCTACTTCATGCTCGAGAAATAACATCTAACTCACAAGAGGTAATATTTCCTCGTACGCGAGCTTCTCATCCAATATGCATATACCTGCTATTCGGTCGGGGTATAGCAACACAAAATGGAACTCCGTGAGGGCTATTGACGTTGGTGGATCCGATAAGGGCGCGTCTCTGAGGGAACCGCTAGGTGAGTTCGTGAATGTCGGATAATGGAAGAGCTGTGTGTTATCAATGAAATCGTCCGAGGTTGACTCAAAATTCAGGTTGCCATGATAGATACCAGGACCTAGGGGACGCCTTCCAATTGAGTAGAAATTGAATTTTGATAGACGACCTCACCTGTCATCCATGCCATTTCCTTGGGGAGAGATTGAGCTTGATCAGCATTCGGCGTCCAGTAGTGCAGCTCAGAATGTTGAAGATTCCCAGGCAATTCCAAAATCTCTTCGAAGTATAAGTCATGGTATTTGAGCAAAAGGATGTACATGAAAGCGTACTTGGAGCCGTGTCCCGATAGCCTGCAAACAGTCCACTGAAGACTCGACCGCCATCATCCGAGCGCCTGTCCAGAGAGCCGACAAATTGATATATTCTCGACTGCGTGGTGACGACGACAAGTGCCTTTTTGGGGTCAATCGGGGAGAGGAAGTCGAATTTGATACCCGTGACAGGGTGCCGTTCTGGGAGTGTGAACACGGCTTGAATGTATCGATCTTGAGACTTGAAGAAGTCCTCCTCGGCATCCAGCAGGGCTTCATAGATTGTTCCATTCCTAGCGCCTATGAGTATCTCGCGTGAAGATGTCAAGTGAGAGGAGGATAGCAAAGCAGCTCTGTTCCACGCGATGCTTTCAATCACCATCTTGAACGTCTTCAGCGGTTTTGGCTTCTTCGAACCTTTGAACAGATACCAGTTCTCTCCTTGTTGAGAGGCAATGATAAGGTGCTTGCCAGATGGATCGAGGAATAATTTGTGAATCGTCATCTCTGTGGGCTTGCGCGGGATCTGAATCTTCACAACGTGCTCTTCATGCGCGAGTTCGATTAGAACAATCATATTCGAAGACAGACCCATAGCAAGCATGTCGGATGAGACGACAAGAGAGACCAAGGGAGCAGGGAGCGCATATTGAACTCGGCCGAGGTCGAAAACGGGAGCGAGAGGAGAAGTCGGGTCTGCATAATGGCTTTCCTCCTTCACTTGCTCGTCAAAGAGAAGCGGGATGGAAAAGGTGTTTCAAACATACCAGGTTGATATCATTCGCCCTAGCATCATCCTCGCTGTAAGGTGATGGTTCAAAACCTTCATAACGTAGATGCGGAAGTGCGTGTGTGCCATGGACTAGGCCACCTGCCGGCGCTGTCGCATGCTGAACATCTGCACTGCAGTTTAAAAATCCTGCGGGCCTGATTCAAGTTCAAAAGGCCGAATACTCACAGTCATCGAACATTAGAGAGAGGTAAGATATAGATGACCGCTCTCAGTCCACGACAGCCTTACCGCTTGCGTGAGCGCTCGAGCCCGAGTAATGGCACGTGGTGGACGTACTTGTAACAGCTATGCAGGCTTACGTATATGTTCAGTGTCTCAGGTCCTTGTTCAAACGTTTGCACCACTCTCCAAATTTCATGAAGGTCAGCACAAGACTTGGAAAGTGATACTTTACAAGAAGGGAAACCGACTGTATAGATTTACAAATTGACGCGGGTCAACAAGAGAACGAAGAGTAGGTAGAAGATCTGTCTTGAACCAAAGGGAAGAGGGACTGAAGAACAGATTGGGCAAACGTATAACACTCACAACGAACCACAGGAGCAACGGCCCAATAAAGACAGATAACTCGAAAGGTATACTACAAGGAAACAAAACAAAACGTACCGAAGGTGGTGATAGAGAAGTGATGGCATATGCGAGAAACGAGAAAGGAGAGACCAGTAACAGGAGACATACATAGGGGGAGTGTAAGAGTAAAGGCCACCTGCTGCCCAGGGTGCTTCGACAGGACGTGGGGAAATGCGAGAGAGGAGCAGATCACCGATAGAGATACACATAACAAAGCGAGACAGCGACAATGATAGCAATGACAATGAGGGGGACGGATGAGAAATGCGGCTACATGGCCAGGAGAAGGTGATCGTATGAAGGGCAGGAAAGAAATTACTCGATCTCGCCGATGGTCCTCCTCCTCCTCTTCAATGGACGTGCGTCGATAAATTCTGCGTCGTCTCGACAGATGATTGATAACGGAGAGCGATATTCTTTTGACAAGGTGCGCCGTTCTTTCGAGATGGGTGAAGACAATAACGAGTTGTCCGGCTCTTCTTCATCTTCTTGGTCTTCAACGCTACCTCTCAATAAAAAGGCTTCCATAAGCCCAGCAGTGCTCTTTCCGTTGAACATCTTACTGCTACTGCCGCTGGGAGTTTCAAGGGCAGAGATATACTTCCCAGTCCGAACGACAGGACTGTCTTCCGGACTGGACATGGGTGGGCTGGCAGAGTCGTCTCCACTGCCATCCTTCCGAAAATCGAGAGCACCATCATACAGGTTCATGAAAGGATCTTCGCCAAGCCCGATAGCGAAGTCAAGAAGGGGATTGCCGCGACGAGGTCTCATAGGGGAAGAGCCCAAGGTCGAATTACTGAAGGATAGATCTAAAGAAGACTTTGCGAGCCTCGTGGGGCGATCATCAGGGCCTCGTCCAAGTGGGGATTCGTCACTTTGGCGGAAACGTTTGAATCCGGGACGATCTGTTATCGGCGCAGGCAAAGAGCCAGACAAGAAGAGTCTTCTAGGAGTGGGTTTCGCCGCACTCTTCAACAAGCCCAATCCAAGGCCCCTGTCATCGAACATAGCATCTGCCCCTGAATCTTTGCTTTTGCTGGCAGGGATGACACTGGGAGTGTTAAAAACACTCGACTTGCCAGGCCTTGGATCGATGATAACTGGGCTGACTTCAATCCCAGACACAGAATTGAACGAAACCCGTGCGGGGCTCATTTGACCACGAACGACCATACTCAGGCTCATCTCCCGTGCGCTAGAGTGGAGAGGATGGCTCGGACTAGGAAAACGCCATGGTTGGTCTGAGGGGAGTCTGGGTGGAGAGTGACGGAAGGAAGGTGTGACCAAAGGGTTGTATGGCGATTCTGGGATGACAGGCCGCTCCGGAGTAGGCGGCAGCACTTGATGTGCAGAGCTTAGAGCGAGTTCGGGGCCATCCGATTGTGGAGAGTCTGGAGGAGGAGTAGGGCTGGTACGAGAATGATGCTTCGAAGGGGGACGAATGAGCTGAGGTGCAGGCGCTAAGACTGGAAATTCCCCTTGGGTTATGCGGGGCGTCGGTGGGACTGGAGTATTGTCATCATCATCGACGGATTCGTTGTCATTTCCACAGTCATAAAGAGCAGAGTTGTAGCTTTGCCCCGATACAGATCGATGAGAACGCAGCTTCGACCTTGATGTCGAGGGAGCATGGTAGCTCAAGGTTCGGTGCGTTATGCCTGTAGCGCTTTTGGAGCTGCGCGTTACGACAGAGACATTTTCTTTCTCGTGAGCCTCTTTGCTGTCTTCTGGAGAGCAATGAATCAATGAATGCCTTCTATCAGGAGAGATCGATTTGCTCACTGCCTCCAGTTTTACGAGTACGGTCTGAGTTGTCACGCCTGTTAGACATCGGAACCTTGTGTTTCTCGAAAACATGGCGCCTCCACATGCTCTTCGCATTGATGCCTGCGTAGGTCCTCCTACAAAAAGTGCAACGAAGGCGGGGCTCTTCTCCCTCCGGCCAGGTTTCGGATCCACGCTCCTTGAGGTCCTTTTTCTTGGCAGGGCACCAGCCTCTAGGAGGTTCGAGCTGTGATGGGTAAGGCATGATGATCGTGCCATTGGTAGAGATGAAGTCGTTCGGATCCAAAAACCATTCGGGATTGGCCGCCAAGAGAGCATACGTTAAGCCTTGGGTATGAATATGAGCATCCGGAAAATCTGTGAATGGCGGATGGATAAAAAAGGCATCGGGATCGCGAGGGGATGGATCCATAGGCGGTAAGGGATGGATAGTGAATTATTGCGCGCTGGTGGCGGCGGCTTGGATTGAAGAGCTGTAGTCCCGCTGGGATTGTAAGGGCGAGGTTGAAATGACACTGCAGCTGGAGTGAAGAATTGGAGATCTGCAGGAGAGGAAACGCGACGCTTTGAGGGATAGTGTGAGTTACTCTTTAGCTCGGACATGATGACGGAGCAGCGAGCCTGCCAGATAACATCAAAGAGCAGCGAAGAACAGAAAGCTGTATAGTACGCAGTAGATGCACTCTAATACAGGTACTGCAAGAACAAACGACTACGGGCGGAAGGGAAAAGGGCGGGAAGTGTACGCGGGGGAGAGTGAAAGGTATCACAGGTGGCCAAGGCCCACAGGACTCAGAAAGCCCTAGCACATTATTACGTAAACTTTCTGTCGGAGTTGGACGTGACTCGCGACGCGCCATCCACGTGATCGTTCCGACGCGTGTTTAGGATCCACGCCGTCGTTACCAGGGCCCATTTTCGTCGTCAAATTTATCCTTCAGCTTCCTTCAGTCGCAATTTGACCCTTTATTTGACTACAAGCAAGGATCCCAAGTGAATCCCATCTCTGTTGGCACTTTCCAAGTTATCAAAGTTCGGGCCAAAACAATGAATGTCGATTCGTAGACAGTCAAGAACTTCGCTAGTCTAGGTTGACTCGAAATCTGCTTAACACGTCGCAGAATGAAGCTACTTGCTGCAGTAGTTGTTTCCAAAAAAAACTCGGCCGCAGGCTATACACAGAACGACTATCTTCTGTGTGAGGTCAGCCACGGAGACCAGGCCGCACCATCTTTCTTTCTGTCTCTGTAATTGGTCCACAAAGTGCCGGACCGTCCATGAATTCCGTTCTAGGCTGAATTGGGTTGTCTAGGTGAGATATTAACTTAATCACGACACGTTAGATAGCCTACGAGAGGCCTTAGACCCTGTCATGGATTACCTAGCTCACCTAGACCGCTGACTCGAAGGTGATGAGACAGAAAAAGTGCACCGGCCGAGGTTTTCGGAACATCTGTCAATTATAGAGTCGGCATGGATGCTTCGAAGCAGTTCAAAGCTTGTGGACCCGGAGATAAATTTTCTGAGCTGGCCGCCTCCACCGCCAAATGAGTGGCCAAACATCGGCAGGTCTGAGATCTAGCTCTATCGACCTGACTGCAGCAGTAACAGTTGACTTTGTTCGAGCTGGCATTCGAGTAAAGGAGCGGCCATACCTCGGCAGCGCCATTTTGAATACCGTTTGGTACAGAGATGCATCTAGATGTCCAATGATCGTAATGAGAGGTGGTTAGCAAGAGTGGTAGTACAGGCAATACAATCCGTTGTATATGGACAGACTCAGCCCATGGCTGTCGGATAACTTCTCTCACAGAGCGAGCGAGAGGTATCTGGTCAGCATATAGGCATGAGTACCTTGACTTGGCTCCGATGACTATGAACATGCACCCTGCTATCATCACTGCCCCACCAAGAGGCGTGATAGGACCCAAAAATCTGAAGCTGTGTGGTAAGCAAGGTGATTATCAGGATTCAGATACAACAATCTATCACAAAGACCGTTACGTACCGATCGCGGGCCAGGATGAGAGCCATGATTGAACTTGAAAAGACGAATCCACCGACTGCAATAGCGGGGCCTGCAAACCTGTGAATAGCGAAGCGAGGATGAACGGAAACCAAAAGCAGGCCAAGTCCGTTGAAGATCTGAGATATTGATACCATAAATGATCACTGACGAGCCCTCAAGGACTTAGTCCACTGCTTACCGTGTAATGTGCAGCAGTCGTCCATGCTGACACTTTTTCATGGGTAATTCCCGGTCTCGCTTTTAGCCCGTGCGATCCAAATGCGCCGGCAATCATGCCAACAGCGACTAGCAGTCATATAGACCTAAATCCTTCATTACTTTCATGATGCAAAACTTACCAAAAAGCGCGCCAGTTCGCCACAGCAGACTCCCATTGGGAAATCCGCTGAGACCAAGGCGAGGTGCGAGGAGTGGCGTGGTGGAACGAGAGCCCAGCATTCTGAAAGGTTCGATGTGGTTTGTAGACGACCAAGGCGTGCGGGTAGCCTGGGTAGCTCGGGTGGAGTCGGAATTGGTAACGGTCCGTTCCTCAAGATCTCGAGATCTCAGGTCTAGAATTGATGTCCTAATCGGGAACGAAATTTCTGAAAAGTCTCCTCGAGCAAGGCCAACGACAACATACCCCATACTACCTCCTAATCCTCCTCTTACTTCTATTGACTCGACCCTAAACCTCCCAAGTTCGATTATATCGGTCTCTATTATCAGAACTCTATCATGGGAAAAGCTCAGAAGAAAACGGGGAAGGGGCGCCTGGACAAGTACTATAAGCTTGCAAAGTGAGGACTTCACACCTTCAGCAAAGCTCTGTCCGTTGAGTCCTTCACTCAGAGAGCAAGGATACCGCGCCCGTTCAGCATTTAAATTGATACAGCTGAACAAAAAGTACACCTTCCTAGAATCTGCCCGATGCTGCATAGATTTATGTGCAGCGCCTGGAGGGTGGCTGCAGGTAGCGAGTAAATATATGCCTGTGAACAGCGTAATCGTCGGTGAGTGTGCGTCACGTTTCCATGCTGAGAACGTCTCAAATCCTCCCCTCAGGCGTTGATTTGGTGCCCATAAAACCTATACCACGAGTGGCTACCTTTGCTGCAGATATCACCACTTCCCATTGTCGAAACCTCCTTCGTGGTGAGCTGAAGGATTGGAAGGCTGACGTTGTCCTCCATGACGGTGCTCCTAACGTCGGTACTGCTTGGGTGCAGGACGCATACAGCCAGTCAGAACTCGTGCTCATGAGTTTGAAATTGGCTGTTGAGTTCCTCATCAAGGGAGGGACCTTCGTCACAAAAGTTTTCCGGAGTGTGGATTACAACAATTTGATCTGGGTGTTCAATCAACTTTTCGGAAAAGTCGAGGCAACGAAACCGCCGTCATCACGGTACGTTTCTTATTGACGCCTTTCCCTCTCGCTTCGAGGCTTATTAGATTGTGGATAGTAATGTTTCCGCTGAAATCTTCGTTGTGTGCCGTGACTTCCTTGCGCCTAAGCATATCGACCCCAAATTTCTCGATCCGAAGCACGTTTTCAAAGATCTTGCCGCCTCCGCTCCTGCAGGTGACAAGGGATCCTCAGCAAACAATATGCAAGCTAATGTGTTCCATCCGGAGAAAAAACGTCGAAAGCGGGACGGCTATGCTGATGGAGATTACACACTCTTCACGAAAGTGGGCGTTGCGGAATTTGTAAAATCGGTAGACCCGATTGCCGTCCTTGGCTCAGTAAACAGGATCTATTTCGAAACGGAGGAGGAGAAAGAGTGCGCAAATTATTTTTGCATGTATCTGAACTTACATCCTCTTTTAGATGGGCCGCTTTGGATGTCACGACACCGGAGGTGAAGGCTAATCTTGACGATCTCAAAGTCCTTGGAAAAGGCGACTTCAAGGCTCTGTTGAAATGGAGAACGGCACTTCGAGAAGAGGTATACATCTTGTCCACCATTTCTCTGTAGGTCTTTCGTTTCTGACTCATTCAAATAGATCGGCTTGGAGGTCAAGACCAAGCACGCTGACGAGATCACTGAGACGGTCGAGATCACCGAGGTGGTTGATGAGGACGAGGAAATACAGAATGAGGCACGCTCCTGTCACTATTAAGATAATCATCTCCGCTAAACGACGAAGTACAGCTCGAACGACTCCATGCCGAAGCAGCTGCACGAACAAAGCGCGACCGACGGAGAGCCAACGAAGCTAAACAGAAGACAATCCAACGCATGCAGTTGCAAATGGTCGCACCCATGGATATCGGTATGGAACAGACCGATGCGGCGTTGGGCATCGGGCAGGAGGATATATTTGATCTAGGTGATGCAGAACGGGGCCTGAAGAAAAGCGGTGTCTCGAAGTTTGCTGTCCGTGGTGAGGAGGATAGTGAAAGCGAAGAGGAGGCAGAGGTTGACGAGAGCGACTACGAGGCATTGGATTCAGACGAGGAACGGGAGAAGAAGACTCGGTCATTGGAGGCAGATATGGATGGGCTGTACGATGCCTACCGAGAGAGGCTGGCGGAACGAGATTCCAAGTTCAAGGTGAAAGAGGCTAGGAAGAAGAACAAGGAGCGGGAGGAGTGGCATGGTATCAGGGAAGACGGAAGTGGAAGTGAGGACGAAGATAGTGAAGAGGGTGGCTGGGACGAGGTACAGCAAGCAAAAGGGAGGAATGATTCGTCGTCTTCTGATGAAGACAGTGAAGAAGATGGCGATGAGCCAATGGACACCATAGGGCAGAAGCGCAGCAGGCCACGAGAAGCCGCAGAAAGAGAGAAGAAAAAGCCTCGGTTAGTCTCGAAGCTTGAAGACCCAAAACCTCTGCTAGCGCAAGTCGTGCAACAGATCTTTGGTTCAGTCAAGATATCTTCAATGGACTGGATCCTCTGGATGACATCAGGGACGAAGAATCCGTGGAGTCCGATGACGATGCTTCACCGAGAGAAGAGGTGAACCATAAACTTTTCAAAAACGAATGTTTTCTAATAATGTATCACAGATGTCTACTGATAACGACTACGATTTCGAGGTCGTTCCCCAAAACTCAGACGCTGATACTGAAATGTGGGACGCAACCGAGGAGAACGAGGATGAAGTAAAACAGAAGCACATTCAAAGTAAGCTTTCAAGATTTTTTCTTTGCCTGGATCTGACATAGCCCTTTTCTAGAGCACGGTTTACTTACCGCGGAGGCCATCACATTAGCCCAGCAACTCGTAAATCGCGAACGTACGAAGACGTCCATGATCAACGATGGCTTCACACGTTACTCGCTCAACTCGAAAGATGATCTCCCCTCTTGGTTCTTGGACGACGAGTCTAAACACTACGTGACAAACATTCCCATCACCAAAGACGCTGTTAGAGCTTTGCGAGCGAAGCAACGAGCCCTTGACGCGAGACCGATCAAGAAGGTGGCGGAGGCGAAGGCGAGGAAAAAGTTTAAGGCGGCGCAGAGGCTGGAAAAAGCCCTGAAGAAGGCTGAAGGCGTTACTCAGACAAGTGACATGTCAGAGCGCGAGAAGGCACAGCAGGTCGAGAAAGTGATGCGCAAAGGTTTATCGAAGGCCAAGCGGGAAAAGAAGGACATCAAGGTGGTGGTTGCGAAGGGCGTCCACAAAGGTGTTCAAGGAAGACCCAAGGGTGTCAAGGGACGCTATGCCATGGTCGACTCTAGGATGAAAAAAGAGGTATGTCATTCAGAGATTCATGACTCCCAAGCGCTGATCGTACTATAGGTTCGCGCCAAGAAACGAAAAGAAAAAGAGAACAAAAAGCGTAAACGTGCTGAGTTGACTCCTTGGCTTTCTATTTTCACTGCTTGCACCGTGAAGTATGGCATGCTGGTGTGGAAATGGGTTATGTGATATTATATTCTCGTAGTATACGTCGACGTGGTTTTCTTGGTCTATGATAACCCGGAGCCACTGTGGTTTAGCGGGGAAAAGTCTTTCCGTTGCTCTGCGTCGTCAAAACATCGCAGTCACTGAGAAACGCAATCCAACTCTTCTCGGACATATCGTCACATGACAGCTACGAGAGCACATCAGAATCGAAAGAGGATGAAAGAGGTTTTGGTGCTCACTAAACAGACGGTTGATTTTTGACTGCTCTCAAGGTCCAAAATGCTCTCTGTGAGGGCACGAATCTGTCTCGAGGTTGAATCTAAAGGGGAACTAAGCACTATTTCTTTGCTTTGGCGCACACTGGCACTAGTGTCCAAGATATAATCAACTCCCTCGTAGTTCAGTGTCAGCGGAGGGTTAGGTTGCACAAAGTCGGGATCTAAGGAGTCCAAGCTACGGGCTAGTCAGCCGAATAAAATTTCGAAGAATAGAAGATACACACAAGGCGTGCAGGTCGGCCAAATATGTTTGCAGCTTCACAGGCTCCTCGCCAGAAGTAAGCGTCTCAGAGTCTGTGACAGAGAAACGTATATCCATATGCCTGGAACGCGAGATGTCAGATACCATTAGAATATAGCGTAAACTAAGCATACCGATCGGGCATTAGCACATCCACGTCTGTCTGCAAGCCTCTCCAACAGATCACGGCCCGAGAGTCCAGGACATCCTTCGCAGAACCATCGTCTACACCCTCGCTAGAAAGCTGTGGATCCGATAGTGTCAACTCGAAATGGACTACTTTCATTCCTTTCCGTTCTACCACTTCGATAGATGAAGGTAACGCATGATATACCAAACGATGCACGATCTTCTGCTGAGCGGGCAATGCCTCGAGAAACTGGGCAGGAAGACTAGAATATATACCGTCAATATCCTTACTTCCTCGCTATACTTAGATCAACAAACCTCGGAATAAAGGATGCGCGAGTATTACTGTCAGAGATCCATTTTAACACTCTTTCGTAGGGGCCGCTACCCGGCAGGGGTGGAATTAGAGTCGCTCTTTGTCCCACCTCCGAGGATGTAAACAGCAAATGTCCTGGACTTTCAAACTAATGATCAATCGGAGCACCACCGAAGTAGATACCACTAACTGTGCAGTGATCAATCTCTGCGATTTTCCGACAGCTTTGGCAGGTAAACCGCTGAGGAGAATTTCCTTGAGATCCACTGTGCGGCTATAAATTCGTCAACAGCAAATTATTGAACACAATGTTTGCAACATACTTTTGTGGTGTCAAGAAGGAACCTCGTGCGCCGGCCATACCTCCGGTCACATCCAGGTTCTCACTATGTCAAAACCCAGCCAATCACCTACTCGTCGCCATCTGAACGTGCCACTAGTATTGACCATCCATGGGAGAGAGCGCGGAGATAAATAAGGATATAGCGAGTAAGAAATCGGTGCAGATAATGTCGGGACGATTATTTCGTCGCCATCTCTGACGGGGCTGTATGAGAGCAGAGCGTTGGAGATCAAAAGCTACGGATGGCCATAATCAATGTCTACAGGGAGTGAATAACGTGGTAGATTTTACCTCAGTAGCTGCACGTATAGCCAGCCGTTTTGCGCCGTTCAGACCTTGTACGTCTTTTGCGCGTATTCGGATCTATACGAGGGGCGGCTTCCACGCGTGAATTTAATTGATTGCGAAAGGCTAGCTCACCTGGCCATTCGTTCCAAGGTTCTCTACAAAGGCACCTGTTAGTCGCGATATCGTTTGCAATAAATCGTGGCGAATAGGGGTCTTAGTAAGGACCTCGAAAGTCTCCTCTATGACATTCTATGCCGTCGTCAACATGACATACGTGCATCGAGCTACAAAAAGAGTATGTACCTTCTTGATATTTTGAATGTGGTCTCGAACACCATTCAGAGCTTCTCGAACCCCTTCCACCTTCAAAGCCAGCGGATTTTGCACAAGGGATACGTGCACATTGAATTGCGTGGATAATTGCAGGAGGTCACTTCCATCTAAACTCACACTCTCAGATTAATGAAACTTAGAACAAAGTCGACATGAACTTACCTTTGCCGATAATCAGAAATAGGTGACTTTGCTCTAGAGGAAAAGCTGAGAAGGATGGTCAGGTGAAGAATCCTGCATAGATAGCCTGCTCTCACATTGAGCCGTCATGACGGTTTTATCCCTGTGCTTCCGTTCCAGCTCCCTCAAGGATGGCCATTGCCATATTTGCTCTATGATCGCCTCTGCATACTCCACCTTGCGCCGTCGCGAATGGGTATACTTTCCGGAAAGGCCAAAATCAACAGCGAACTGACGTAACTGTTCGCTGCTGAACGACCGACACATAGAGTCCACCAGCGCACCATACGCTTCCGCATATTTGTTAGTGCCAGGACGCGGATGACCGGTAGGTCGAAGGCGTTCCAGATCCTTCAAGGATGGTTCCAAGCCTTGGTTTTGAAGGGCTAATAGGTATTGCTCTGTCTTGCTAGGTTCAAGCGGCACGCGCACCTTCGTTGGTGGTGCAGTTTTTTTGGACTGTCGTTTGCGCTTTGGCTTCTCATTTTCGCCCGTGGGGGAATGTAAGACATTCGGCGCAGGATCGAGGGTCGATTCTGATGATTGTGCCAATGTTATGTCCCTGTTAAATTTCGCAACGGGTCCAGGTTCGTCGTCGACAGTGTGGATATGAGCCAAAGCAAAGCGCGCAGCATGAAGATGAGAACGAGATGAATGGAGACATGATGACCTCGATACAAAGATCTGGCGAAGGGGTAACATCCAGCAAGAAACCTCTGAACGGGACTCCAAGCTTCCGCCACCAGAGAATGGTGGTCAGTTCACTCGGCTCACTGAGACGTAATTACAAAAGAGACCCCAACCCTAAATCATGTATCTCCTAACCCTATTCCTACCCGGGGCTTTTTTATTTTATTTTAAAATTCTACGCATTTATATTCCGCGCGGCATAAGGCCAGTGGCGGCAGAGGAAAAGGTGGGAGTGAGCACCGTATGTACGTAGCACGTAAAGGGTTCAGTTCTACTTGGGTGTCATAAGCAATAGAAAGTGATTCGGGTGAGAAGGTCATTTCGATTCAACATCTCCTTCCTAGCCCTCAGACTGTGTCAACGACATCTCCCCGATCAGGTCCTTTTATTTGTCCTCTCCTACTTCACCTACCCAACCCTCTGCAGCCAAATACTCCATGAAACGGATGTCCTCATCTGCAAGGTCGATACCTGTCATGTCGGGAACAAGAAAATAGGTCACCACAATTCCAATGACACCACAGATAGCCGCGATGATGAAAGTCCATCTTCAGAGAGTTGAATGTTGCATCAGTATTGTCACATATGTTCTGAAACAACACCGCACGCGTACCTCTTTCCCAAGTTGTTCTGGATGGGTGTGAACGCTTGCGTTCCTACTGCCGCTCCAACCTTACCGATGGCAGCCGACAGGCCGTAGCAAGTTCCTCTGTCATTTTCATGAGCTCATAAGTGCTGTCACGTCCAAACATGACTACTCCACCTAATAGGTGTCGGATATGACCTGTCATTTTGTTAGCGAGTGGAACATCAGACTTCTGCGATTTGATGGCGACTTACTCTGCGCTCACGAGACCCAACATATCTCCAGGTCCCTAGTAGTTTGGTGTCAGGGTGCTGGACTGATGCGTAAGGTAACAAGACAGGCACACCAGGTTTCCGAATGACTGCATCAAACCATAGCTACGACGGACTCTTAGCATGGACATCAAGCATTTGGAGAAATATCCTACAAAACCACAAACAGCGGAATAATCTTCGTAATTTTATCATATGCAAGACCTATGATCAACCCTGTAGAGTGTTCAACAACTGTAATGGAGTCAATCGTGTCATGGAGATGGTTCTCACCTATGACGAGGTATCCTCCAAACCCCACCATCATCTGAGATCATCCATCAAATCAGTCAGCCTATCGCTTTTTCAAAACATGAAAATGAGGATCTACCGTGTTCCGACGACCAAGTGGATTGCACAGCCAAGCTCCGACAAAAACGCCAGGTAGAGCAATCGCTCCGAGCAACAGCTGCCATTCAGCTGTCTCTTTAAGAGTGTTATTATGAGTCACACTCGATATTATGGTGCCTGAAAATACGCCGTTCGGAAATGTTACCTTCGAGCATTTGCACGTCAGTCAGCCGATGATGTAAAGGTAGGGAAGGTGGAATCTCACAAAGTCGTAGAGAAACCTGTTATTGTGTCCTTGATTTAGTGCGTATGGTAACAATTATTTCGAACATACGCACCAGGCCCCACAGGTCCCGATCAATGTCTTCCAATAACGTTTTAAAACCAGGAAGTACGGAACATGATCTAAAGAGCAGATATCACGAAATGACGTGAGTCAGATGCCATGGCTATTCATGTAAATGGGCTTCTGACTTTTGATGGCACCCTTCCGATACAGTTTGGAACTCAACATCCGCAAACGGAAAACCAAGACAGTCAGTGGAAGGAGAATTCCAATTCCAAAGCAGACACGCCAAACTGTGGAAAGATGGGTTTCCCCAGCAGCTGAAAGAACAATCAAAAAGACAGACACCGCTAGAGGTCCACCGAACTAGTCAGAATTTTCGATGCCGTCAGCAAAATTAAAGTTGGCTCTCATCCTAAAACTCACGCTGAGGACGAAGTTTGTGACCATGATGAAGACTACGTTATCAATATGAGTTTGTATACGACAGAGCATAACAATACTACAAACCTGGACCCCGGTTCTTCGGCATTTTCTCATTCGCTGCCTCACTTGCACTTGTCGATGATGCAGGATATTCACCCCCCACCCCCTTTGAAAGACATGAGTAAGTGAATTCAATGTAAATTATATGACTTACGATACCAGTGATTCCTCGTGCAAAGGTCAAAAACCAAAATAGGCCTTCAACACTTCCGTGCGCACCATGTGCAGCAGTTCCGAGAGTGGCACCTAGGACAATCAAAAGCGTTGTGGATACCAAAGCTACCTTTCTGCCCAGTCGATCACAGACGAGTCCAACGACAACTTGGCCAATAACTGCACCTGTTTGTAAATGCCAGATAAGTACAGTCAACCTTGACAATTTCGGCGTCGCTCACCAACTAGAAGAGCATTAGACACCCGAGTTGACACAGAAGAAGTATATTCCTTTGGGTACAGCTTTCTGAACACCACCTATGGAAAGACCATTAGCAGTATCTGGAGCCCATGATCGTGATTGAGAAATACATTAGACATGGTCATAAGATTGTTTTGGTCTTGTCAAAAGTAGATTATTCGTGACGCATGCGAATGAGTACAATGTGGCCTCACATCCATCGCTGATGAGCCCAAATGCTGCGGCTGCTATGGTAAAATAGGCGCTAAGCGTCTCCTTCCGACTCAGAGCAACAGGCCGGCTCTGCACATCAACCGATGTGGAATCTGGTGTATCTTCCTTTACGTCTTTGGTTGTAGACATGGGTCCAGGTGTTCGAATGATCGGGGGTGAACGAAACGCACCAGCGAAGCTCTCTGGTATTTAAAGGCTCTCTGCTGCTAGACGTCGGGAACGAAGTTCAGCAGGATGTCAAAGAACGCAAGAACGAACTTCCAACCGATACCATGAGAGGACCCACGTGCGCAAAGAAATGCGAGGAACGTTGATGATACTGATGGCTCAAGGTGGAAATCGTGGTCACATGTGTGTCAAAGTGAAAGGCAGGGCTAGGATTTCACAAATAGGCATCCAAAAGCGCTCAACTTCCCTGATGCTCTCCTGAATAAGGACAGACATGGCTGCAACAAGATTCGACGACCCTCCGAGAATGACAGCCATCTTCTTGCGATAAGTAAAACAACGTTGCAGCCCCTATGATAAGAAAAAGGTTGACGTTGAACACCGTCCGGGAACCGGACGATCAATGACATAGGTAAACTTTTTCGAGGGAGTGAATCAAAGTGGTGTTTCGGGAAGGTGAGCCGTTGATTCAAGGGTTTAAGGAAAACCTGGTTCATGACTTGTGCTGTCGAGTAGATAGTAAGTCATGATGGCACGGAGAATGATGGAGTTCTCGTGGAGATTTCCAAGAATGCACTCACAGAGACTCACAGGTCCCATAGGTTGAAGTATAGGCCGTCATAAATTCACTGATATTTCGTGGAGTGACCTGTTGAAGTAAGCTATGGTGTTGAGGCTACGGATCTATTCATGAGTGCGTGCTGCATGAAGGTTCAAACGTTCACGTTCAATCGGTAGGTTATGTCCTTTTATGCTGTTGATATCGTGCAAGTCAGAGTTCGAACGAGTTTGATGAGCGTCCCGAGAAGCTTAGGCAATCTGAACTCCGCTCAACCTTGATTCTTTCAGATTCTTTCTCGGCTGCCGCTGAAAAGTTGCACAACCTCAGCCTACACCATTCAATGGCGAGCCCTAACGGCGTTTCACACAATGAGATTGACGAAGAAATCGACTATACCGATATCGAGGAAAAGTGTGTATCCGTCCTCTAAATGTATTCACTAGAACTCAAAAGAATTCGATTAAGATATCAAGTGGGCCTCGAGGAAGGTTTCGACAACATCTTGGTGATAGATGGTATCCCTATCGTCGACAAGGGTAAATTAGAAAAACTCTTGGCGAAAATTTCAAAGGAGTTCAATCGGAAGGGCGCCGTGGTGAGGCCAGATTCGATGACTGTGCCATGGAATGATGCTACCGGGAAGAGCCAAGGGTACGTGAACAGTATCTTCGAGTCGCCTTCTGTGTGCCAATCCATATTTCCAGATTCATCTTCATCGAATTCCACACTGCAGATGAAGCCACGTTTGCATTGAACGAGATGAACGGTCATCCTTTTGACAAAACGCATACTTTCCGAGTCAACCGTTTCTCGGACATCGAGAAGTATGCCAATCTGAATGAAACCTACTTGGAGCCAAAGAGGGAAGAATATCAGTCGAAAGTGTGCAACAATCCGCATTCTCTCTAACACATTATTGACACCAGTGTAGGAACATCTTCGAGCTTGGCTGGCAGACCCTCACGGTCGGGACCAATATGTTACTTACCGCGGCGATGAAGTAGAAATTCACTGGCACGGCAAGCCAGCACAGTGTGAGGTAGCCTTTGCTAAAACAGTGAGCGTTTTCGCCCTCTTATTGAAACTCTTCTGACGACGTCCAAAGGCGTGGACGGAGCTGTATGTTTCGTGGTCGCCATCAGGCACCTATCTTGCAACATTGCACCGTCAGGGCATCCGACTTTGGGGAGGATCCTCTTGGGAACACCAACAGCGTTTTTATCACCCTCTCGTCAGATTGGTTGACTTCTCACCATGTGAACAATACTTCGTCACTTGGTCGCACGAACCAATCGTAGTCGCTGAGGGTGCACCACAAGGCCCCTCATTCTTCTCTCCTGAAGATGAGGGTAACAATATCGCCGTCTGGGATATCAAAACTGGCCACCTTCTTCGCACATTTCACAGTATTCTTCCTGAAGGCGATAGCTCGAAGAAGCAGATGGCCTGGCCCGCGCTGAAGTGGAGTGCAGATGATAAGTTTGTAGCACGGGTAACACCGGGTCAACAGATCAGCGTGTACGAATTGCCCAGCATGGGCCTCCACGGGAAAAGGAGTATCAGGATAGAAGGGGTTGTGGACTTTGAGTGGTGCCCTCACAGCGACAAGGACAAAGAAGACGCAGAGAAAGCAAATCAGGCAGTCAACGGTACCGCGAAGGGCTCCAAAAAGATCAGAGAGAATATGCTTGCGTATTGGACCCCCGAGGTGGCTAACCAACCCGCTCGTGTGACCGTTCTCAACTTTCCCAGTCGGGACATCCTGCGACAGAAGAATCTTTTCAATGTCACAGAGGTACGGCGCCTTTCTGTCTCATGCCTATTACTATCTAACAGGTGTAATTTAGTGTAAACTTTACTGGCAAAATCAGGGCGATTTCCTTTGTGTCAAAGTCGATCGCCATACGAAGACGAAAAAGTCAATATTCTGCAATTTGGAAATCTTTATGGTTCGTGAGAAGGACTTTCCGGTAGAAGTTGTCGAACTCAAAGGTAAAAATGCCTGTCACCGGTTCAAGCCATGGATCTCATGGTCATTCATTTCTTTAGATACGGTCACCGATTTTTCCTGGGAACCGAGGGGCGAACGTTTCGCCATCGTGTCAAGCAACGATCCCAATCTCGGAAATCCAGGTCCTGGAATCACGATCAAAACCGACGTCAGCTTCTACCAGCTGGAACGTGGGAAGGGTGATTTCAAGCTCCTTAGTGAGTCTTCCCTTCAGTAGTCAGTTGCTCTGCTGACCTTCGCATACCAGGAACACTGGCCTCACGGACAACAAACACCATTCGTTGGTCACCGCGAGGTCGACATGTAGTTCTCGCGACCGTCGGGTCGACTTCGAAGTCCGAGCTGGAGTTCTGGGACCTTGACTTCAATAGTGATGACGTCGGTCGAAGGGAAGGGCAAAAAGAGGACTGGGGTAGCGGCATCCAGCAACTAGGTATCAATGATCATTACGGTGTGACCGATGTCGAGTGGGACCCCAGCGGTCGCTATTTGGCGACTGCGGCGAGCGCGTGGACGCATACGGTATGTTCAAGCTGTTGTCCACTTCTCGACGTCACTAAACGGTTGATTTCAGCTCGAAAATGGATATGCGATTTGGGACTTCCGCGGCCAAGAAGTCGAGAAACACATATTGGACCGTTTCAAGCAATTTTTGTGGCGCCCTCGACCGGCTTCTCTACTCACGAAGGAGCAGAAACGCCTCATTCGCAAGAATCTGCGCGACTATGGCCGTGCATTCGAAGAAGAGGATGCGGCGATTGAAGACACCGCTAGTGCCGAGCTCATCGCTCATAGGAAACGCTTGGTCGACGAATGGAACGCATGGCGTGCCCGGTATCTGGAAGAAGCCGCAGAGGAGAGACGTGCCAGAGGTCAGAAGCTGGAGCCCAGGGAGCAGGAGGAGGAGCGAGAGGAGATCGAGGTCTGGATTGACGAAGTGATTGAACAAATCGAAGAGGAGGTTGTTGATTGAGTCCAGCGTACCTCTAGGTACCGCAATCTATTCTCGCATTGTTGTGTATTTTCTCGCGTGAAGTTGCATGAGCCGCATTTGAATTTGAGCCTGAACGGTAAGTGGCGTTGTGTGAGAGAGCGGGATCCGCTGAGACCCGGCATTGACAGGGCAGATACCGGAAGCACTGATCCGAGTTCCGATTATAGCCGATCAGGCGATATCTAATCAGTTAAGTTTGACCCCCCACTCGGGTACCACATTAAACCTCCCGCATCATCGTCCTCTCACTTCCCAGGTCTTTCTGACGCTCTTTGGGTCCCCCCCACTTGCCATATTCTCGTTCGCACTTGCGGCTTTCACGGAGCTTTTCATCGAATGTCTTGTGCGCAACCGCCATTGCCAGCGGTCTCGTCATCTTCGACCCTTTGGGCGACAGGTAGAGTCCTTGGATTGTCATCCTTCCGAAATTGGGCACTCATATTCATCCTCTATCCAGCATCTAAGGAATGGGTGATTCCTGCTAAACCTAAGCCGGGCCGCAAACCCAAGAAAGATCCTCCACCCGCCGTCGCCGTGGAAGATGAGGTATGTTCAACACTTGGCCAAAGTTAAGCCGGGCCGAGACTGACAAAAATATACCCATAGGCTACAAGCAAGGGCAGACGTGTGCAGAATAGGTGAGCGATATATGTCCGTCTTGTTGTGATTTTGTGACTTAAGAACTCTAGAGCCGCGCAGCGTGCTTTCCGTGAGCGCAAACAGTCTCAGCTTGCTGAACTACAGGCGCGAATTCAATTGTACGAGCAAGGAGAAATCGAACGCAATGTTGCCTTGCAGACCGTAGCCAAACGTCTCAAGGAGGAAAACGAGAAGCTGCGTCAGGAAAACGTCCTCCTCAAGGACAGACTCTCTCAGTACGACCAGGAGCGTGAGGAAAAGGAGATGGAAAACAAAAGGGCCAGAGATAACTCATCCCCTTCTGGCGGATACTTAGACCATCCGGTCAGGAAGAGAGCGAAGCTCTCCGTCGACACAATCGTGTTGACCGCGCAACCGTCCCGCGCTATACCCCTCACGCTGATTCCGTCTCCTCCGTCTATGGCATCGTCACCAGACTCTACCGGCTCATCTGATGACAGTTTCTCACCAATGGCTCTTACCTCATCTGGCGAAGAGCCGACCATATTCCCTTCCCAATTGACTCTCAACGGGATGTTCAATTTCCGGACTCATGGAAAGCAGCCTGCATATGATTCTATCGGATCAATGGACAACTTTGACTGCGGCTTCTGTAACGAGACCACCATGCGTATGCAGAGAGCTGGGCATACATCATTCCGCGCAGAGACCTGAGATGGCATCCGAAGTATCATTCAAGGCAGAGGCTGCAGAGGACGAAGCGCCTGGCTTGCATGACGAGGCGGTGTCTTTGCGTTCGCCCATCCCTCCCGAACGTGTGTCCATTCTGGACAACTTGCCCGCCTACCAACCTCCGGTTCCTTTGCGTCGCCGCCCTGTAAATCCAGGCCTCAAGACACTTTTCCCGGTACACCCATCTACCGCCACCTCCACCACTGCAAAACCGACTGCTTCGGCTCCCGCCACATGTTCGGGCGATCCATCAAATTGTCTGGCATGCGCAGACGATGTTTTCGGAAAGGCGTTTTGTACCGCGATCGGCGAATCAGTTGCATCAGACATACCCTGCGCCGACTGTCCAGACCGTCCTCAATCCAACGCTGTCAAGAACCCCACCCGCCTCTGCTGTGGAAATCCCGGAATGTGTGGTAGTGGCTCATGTGCATCACCGAGGCCATCCCCCTTGGCGCTGCCCGACTCTGACATGTCAACGGATACCATACCCACAAACGATGCATGGCGTCAATTGAAGTCTCATCCAAATGTCGCTTTTGCCGACCTTTCGCTCCTGGCCGATGTCGTTGCCCGTCGTTCAAAATGCACCGGCCCTCGTGTTGTCATCTCCCCACCCCCCAGATGTATCACGCCAGAGCGCACCGTCACCCCCACTCCGCACCAGGCCATCTCTCAAACATTTGTGGACGAGAGCTCGGATAATCATCCTATTTTGTTGACGGATCCACATGCACATTACCGCGAGAAACATCAAGGCCAAACACACACTCTACCTTCACCCCCCAGATTGGTGCCTCACGAGGAGCTTGTCAAGTGTAGCCGTCCTCGTTTAGTGCGTGAGGTCCACGCCGAAGCTGTGAGAGATGCTCTACGTTTGTTGGACGCGAAATTTGGGCAGATGTGAAGATGAAGAGGCATGAAATTAAATTTATTCAACGAGCTTTCTGTAGATTTCCTCCCTAGTTTTATTATGTATGTTCGTACGCACAGCGGTCACCCGTGCGAAGATGCTTTCATGTTGTATGATAACATGCATGCTTGAAATTGAGTGGAGTGTGATGTACGCAAGCCAAGCTGCTTGTAAGCCACCTTCTGGTCCTACCCAACAACACCGTTATTTTAATAGTGTGACTGCTTCTGCGACCAGCCTTGCGAACTCGGTAGGCGCAAACGATTACATGTAGTCTATCGGTATCCCTTTCGTGCACCTGCCTTTCGGGCTGCTAGTTTCCATTCCTCCCTGATTTGCCTCAACTTCCATCGTAGTAACCACTTCTTTCGCCCCGACAACATCCCTACCCTCTGACGCTTGGCGTATAGAGGCTGGAGGGCGCGCAGCCTTTCCATAAGGATTTTCAGAGGGGCCTCACGCAGTCCTTCAGGGAAAGGCGCCACAAAAGGCCACAGCTGTAATAGAACAGTGCGTGCAATCCTATACGCTCCAACAGCGAAGAAAGCACCGGCAAGGGCAGTGACCACTGCGCAATCTGGCTTGATACCGATGGCAACCATTTCCCGTAATATATCCATAGCCTGGTCAGGTTGTCGTTGGCGCGCGTAGCCTGCAATGAGAATGGTGTACATGACAACATTGGACTTGATGCCGCCTTCGGCTGCGGCATCAAGGACGGACCTGGCTGCGGCAAAATCCCCGCCCTTTACATATCCTTGCATCAGCGCTGTGTAGTGATATTCATTCGGGTGTAGACCTCTGTCCAACATGGTTTGAAAGACATCTCTCGCAGCCGGCATATCTTCTCGTGTCACCGCTTCGTGCTGCAGTCGCATCGCGATCACGGCACGGTCTGCACGGATAGCCCGTGATGCTAGTGATTGGACTATAGGATCGAAGACAGAGCGATGTGATAGAAGCTGGATGCCAGCGACCGGGTCAAATGATCCGTCTGTGGGGGATGCGGGAATATCGAGTGACTTGAATGCCTGAATGATTTCCCTGCTACTAAGCAAGGGCGGATTGGAGACTCGACCGGACGTTTTGCGTTCGTAACGGAGAGCTATTCGCAAAAGGGCATGTGCGTGCTTGGGAGAAGGTTGCGGTGTGAGGGATAGAAGGTGATGGAGTATGCGCGCAATGTCCGACGGGTTTGGACCATCCATCCTGTTCAAATGGGATAGGAAAATATCGATCGAATGATTGTCAGGCGCGACTTCGTGAGCCTCCATGATCTGTAAGATAGCCATCATACCATCAAGGCCATGGACAGTGAGAATGCCGCCCATCATAGCGTTGAATATCTCGATTGTCGGCGAGTCCACCATGACTAGTGGATACTGTCTATCCTCTACTGCCTCGTTGAAACCTAATTGACGAAATTGATCGCATACCTCCGGTCTACCTTTGCAGGTGATGAGACTATGCGGAGGGCAACGTTTGGAAGATCGGCCGCAAAATAAAGGCGAACAAGAGCGGCTACGAGATGTCCATCGGGTTGTAAATTCGCGGACTGTAGTTGTTGCACAAGGTGAAGGCCTGATCGAAGGTCAAACATGTAGGCCATATGATTGAGGAGAATGGTGAAGGAGACGATATCGGGATGAATAGACGCGACTGTCTCCGCGGAATATGCATAACTAGACATCCATTGGGCATTCCAAGGCCTTGAACGGTTTCCGTCGTGGACGGTGGTAATTCCATGACGCCACATGGGCGGAGCGCTCAACATGGCTGGGTCGAAGAGATCGACGATGAATACAAGCTTTTCGATATCGTGAGCGTCTATGGAAAGCTGCATTAGAGCATTCAGTATGAAGGTGGCTGTGTGGCCTTTCGCACTCGACAGGGACTTGAGAGCTTGAGATTGCATAATGATATCCGGGCCTAGATTTCGATATGCACCGGCGACCACAGCCTGAGTTGAAGCATCTATATCGAACCCAGCGTCCTGCATCTGGTCGAGGACCTCCATGGCCATAGGAAGATTTTTGTTGCGAAGGTGGCCGGAGATGAGAGTGTGGAACGTTCTTCGATCCGGGCGGAGACCCTCTTCGTCGAAACCTCTCAGAACGTCGTCTAAGAGAGCAAACTTGGACAGCTCTATGATACTCCGAGTACGCCAGTTTAAAAGACGCGCAGTTGTGTAACTGGTCAAAGTCTTGGACAGCGATGCAAGGCGAGATACAAGACTCCACAATTTCGCTCTTGCAAGCGTTTGAGCCACGTCTTCGAATACCTCTTGTTCTAGATTGCAGCCCAAGCAGCACGCTAGTACAAGTACTCGAAGAGCTCTTTGAGGATATGTGGATTCGACCATACGCCCCGCCAGTTCTCCAACCATTCGGCTGTCGTGGAGCCCGTCCAGAATCTCGAGTGCCTGTGGTAATTCCCCCAGCTGATGAAGGAGCATTGCACGGTCGGCCCCAATCACGGTTCTGTCGATCACTTCCAGCAACTCGGGTGGTAAAGGGATACGTCTCGGTTCGGCAGAATCGAAGTCCGATACACTTGGTATAGAGAGTGTCTGATATGTGTCGCCATGTTTTTGAGCGGTATGAGGTGCGTTCGTCGCGCTGCTCCCATTCCATCTGTCGTGAGGTCGCTCGCACAAGGCCGGCGAGAGAGCGTTTATCCATCTTGAGAGCGTCGGCTGACGAATGCAAGGGGTGATCTGGAGTGATTGAGTACCCCACGAGGACTTCGGAAAAGGGCCGCGAATGAAGTGATGAAGATGGTGTCTGCAACCACAGCCGACTCTCCAGAGCATGGACAGCCAGGGTGACGTCGAGGCTTGGGCCAGGACACCGCGCGCTGGCTAAACGGCAGAGCGAGGTCAGAAGCAGACATAGGATAGTGGATATCAAACGCACAGGACCAGGATATTATCTGCGACGATGTTGTGGAAATAACGCGTTCTCGCAAATGGCCCTCAATTTGAGTTTGAGTGAGCTCGGACACGATTTTCGTCACGTGAGTTTTGCAAGCTCGAGATCGGGCTCTGCTTTCTCACTCCAGCCGCATCTGGGTCGTGCTCGCACAGTTGTTCCATCATTGCGAAGGATTCTGTCTTCCTCGGCACCCTTGGAGTTTTTGTATCACCGCCTGGCCCATCTGCATGAAAGTGTCACTCGACGGATCTCACCAGTCTATATGTGCCGTCTTGGTCGAGGAGGGATCTCCATGAGAGAAGGGGCCGCAGATATCACACAAGTTTCACAAAGAAATTATGGACAGGTCAGAACCGGTGAGAATGCTTTCCGTGAGCTGGTGCTGACATGCATATCAGGCACCATATCATTCACCACCCCCCTTTGGCACTGTATTGCGCTCGCCATCCGCTCCATACAATTCATCCTGGTTCTGTTAGACATCTCCTGAGAATCTGCAGCTCACTGACACCCAGAGATCAAGCGGGTGTTGTTCCTGGGCCGGTGCGTTTCAGATCTCCTTACAGCCCTGTATCGTGAGTAGATGTATCGTGACGTAGACCATGAAAACTATAGTTGACCATTCCTCGCTGAGAAACAGACTTGTAGTTTTTCCATGTGAAATCTCGATGCACCGGCCTAATACAGGTAAGCATTCACGAATGATCTCCTATATCTTTGTTTGTGAAAGCTATCATCGTGCACGTATATCTCGCGCCATCTGACATGGTCCTCCAGCGGATGTAAGGACGATTTACGAAACCTAGTTGTATAGAGTCTTCGACTTGAGCCAAGTCTCCGTGGTAATCGTGTCATGAGGGTGAGCCTCCCTGATAATTTGTCAAAAAGCAATCGTTCCCATTCCAGACTTATTCTATGCCGCGTGAATCGCATCGAAGCACTCAATATCTACTCGATGCTTGTTGCTTTACATAGCTAACCCTCATCAAATGCATTGATTCTGCTGGACATGCAACTCCTTTCCGGCCCCGGGAAGTTGTTACATAGGGCCGGTGATCGACGAAGTGAGCTGTGTCCACAAGTGCCTTACTGTGTGTCCGCAATGAATGTCAATCTAAGTGTTGGTTCTCATGCAATAGGGACCTAGATCTGTTCATCGCACCATGAAGACTTCACTCATGTCTCTATTGATCTGTTCGACTAATCTGGCAGAATAAACACCTTGGTAGCTTCATACAAAATCAGGGATAGTAAGGAGTAAGGTGCGTGGGCTACTCTCAGTCTGCATTTTTCGATTAGTTCCGTGCTTGTCTTCATTGTCAACACACTTTACATTCCCAGAGTGCGATCGAATTGACGCCACGTCAATGATAAATCGTCAATATATCTGGGACTTCATGCTTGTATGTCTCCCATAGCTCACATGTACCGACACTAAACTACATTGGAGTGTATAACTCATCCATCATGCGCCTCAACCTTTCACTTTACAGTACAATGATTTCTTTAATCTCGACGCTGCCACGCCATGTCGCATCCTGACTAGTCAAGGACTCGACGGTCGTGTCTTCGTTCAAGCGCACAGTGATAGCCTTCAACGTTCTAGTTCACTTCCACATGAATACACACTCGCCATGAGGCTCGCCATGACATGTCGGAGGGCATGGCCGGACATGTTGAGAATGGGCATCTCAATTTGCAGGTATTGATATTACATATGGAACTAGTTGGACAGTCCTTGTGGGATCTTTCTCAGCTGGTTACTCGGTTGTGTAACGATTAAATCATCAATCAACCTTCATATGTAGAGTCTTCCTTGTGAGAACTGATCAATCTGACTAGGCGCTCTATTGACTGAAAACAAGCTCGGAGGACTGAAAAAGACTGCATCTTCATCAATGATCCCGGATCGTAGACGGTTGACCCCTGATCAGTAGCGCACGCCATTCTCATTATGACTTGGTACATGGGATCACGGCAGCGCCATGCCATGACGGCTTATGACGGTGAGAGTCGGTTCCTAACCGTTCAACGGAGAAAGATCAAGTCTCGACTGCGTGAAGAATTATACCATGCAATGTCTTCAGGGCGGTAATTGTCGGCCTTCAAAGTGGGACCAAAATTTTCTCATTTCTGCTAGGGAATCCTGTCGCTCCGACTTGGGAGGGGGAAACCCCGGGTTCGTAAGCTGGTCAAACTCACCGAGCGGTAAAGTGGCGGACACGTGACTCGGTAGCGCGTCAACTCCTTCAACTGGAATTGAACTTTCTCTGCTTTCCTAGCACCGTCCTTACCGCATCTCGAAAGGGCTTTGAACCACCCGTAGGATGGCGGTGAGCTGTAAGTGTCATCCGTCATGGTAAGCCTGCAGAACTGGATGCAGAAAATCAAAATAGCTACTCTCATCAAAACTGATATCAATTTGACTTTCATGCCTCAGGATGACACCTGCTAAATTATCCACAACAACCGCCTGTGCGCCTACCCACTGTGTGAATCGTTCATTTGTCAATCTCCAAACAGCCATCAGAATCAACCGTATCGGTCTTACTCCAATGGGTCGTCGGTTGCTGTGGTCCGGCAGTAGAGCAATTGGATCCCAGTAAGTCAATCGTTTGAGCGCCGAGCCATGATCATGATGCTGCCCATTGGTGCTCTAAGATGTAACTCTTCCCAGGACTTAGAGATCTGACTTCCAAACATAATGGGATCGTTCTCCGATCTGCCCTGGCGACGGAGTATCGTTACACAGTTTCAGCGCATGCTCGTCCCGACCATTTTAATATATTCACATAGGCCGTACAGCTCCTACCTCCGTGAAATTGTATAAAGGTTCGCTGATACCCTCAATCACTGCACTCATCTCGCCACCCAGCTAATCAATAATGCCACAGACGCTTCAGTCTCACCTATCCGTCTTGAGCGCCAGCGCATCTCTCTATGCTTCTTTACCTGTCTTCCGCGTCCCCCGATCCGATCTCCAATCTGGCAAACCTCAGGATTGGGAGCCAGTTACTTATGCTCAGTTTGAACGCGATGTCGAGCTCTATGCTAGACATTGGGCTCGAGTATTGAAGCGCGATGGCATTCCTCAACGCTCTGTGATTGGCATGTGGTATGTCCACCCTTCGACATGGTGTTGTTGTATTCCGATAGCTAATAGAGTGTAGGATTGGAGGCTTGACTTACATAGACGTTCTTCAAATCTACGGCCTTTCCAGGGCTGGATTTGTACCACAGCTGTTCAGCATCCGACTTCCCAACCCTGTGGTCATCTTTGAGCTTCTCGAGAGAGCAAACGCGAAGGGCCTTATATTCGACTCGTCATTCAAGTCGGCAATCGAAGATTGTCCTCTGCCTACTTATCCCGCCGTCGACATTGACGAAACCGACACACAAGACGAGCCACTGCCTGTTCTTTCTACCGTGATAGATCCAGACGACATCCTCTTTGTTTTCCACACTAGCGGGTCGACATCAAATAGTCCCAAGCTTGTTCCTTGCACCCGCAAGTGGGTGAACGCCGCCATCCTCAAATCGCGTATTGTTGGCAAGCCAAAGGTCGATGGTTCTAGGGATGTCACAGTTTGGATGTAAATTCTTTCTCGCCGTTACTTTGTGCAAAAGGCTAACATCAGATGATTTGTAGGGGAAGCATGAGCCACATAGGACAATCATTCAGTACGCCCTTTTGACTGCATGATACCGTGAGGCATTTGCTGATAGGAGTCTATTCGCAGTGCTTCTTGGCTCACTCCAACATGGGGCATGTATCATCCAGCCGACAAAAATCAACTTCTCCCCGGATGAACTTGCACAAATGATCACAAGATGTGGCCTCAATCGTCTCAATCAATTCGCCGCCTTTCTTGCTGTGTTGATCCGAAATTCCCGACAGAATCCCAAAGTCCTTTCCCTTCTTCGTAGCCTCGACGAGATTCTCTACAGTGGCCTGCAATTACCGCGTGACGAAGAGCAGTTTGCGTATGCCAACGGTCTCAAACTCAAGGTCAGTCTTACTCGCTCGTTTCAAGCACGATGTCTCTTTAACAGAATCAAACGCATCTAGAACTTGTTTGGCAACACGGAGTGCGGTGCAATGCTCTTGTCTGTGGGAGGTACCGGCCCCACAGCGTCCCTCCTTTGTGCTCTGGAAACCACCTCCTACGCTTTCTTCCCCATTACGTCAAATCAGTCAGAAGCAGGTCACAAAAGCACGGCATCTCAGATGGCGGAGCTCGTTATCCTGTCGGACTCGGGGGATTGTCCCCACCCGTCGCTCCGTGCATCAGACGGACACTTCCATACTGGTGACCTGTTCCTGGAGGTCCAGCCGAATTCCTATGTCTTCCGGGGAAGGGACGATGACTGGATCAAGAGCGAGAACAGTCTCCGTTGTGACACCAAGTATGCTATATTTCGTAACTTCTCCTTATGAGACATGATCTGACATCGGCGTTCTGCAGAGCCATTGAGGATAACGTTCGCTTGACCTGCAGCGAACTCATCTCCGACTGCATTGTAGTCGGCAACGGACGTCCATCGCCTGTTCTATTCGTTGAACCAGCATCCGATGGCGACCACACGAAATTGAAACGGGAAATCCTTCGGCGTACCCGTCAATTCCATTCGCGGCGATATTTACACGAACGTATCACTTCTGCGACGATGATCGTCGTGGTAGAGCGAGGATCTCTGCCTCGAACAACGACGAAGGGAAATATCAGGCGGAAGGCGGTCGAAGAGATACACCAGGGTCTGTTAGACCAAATCCACGGTGTCGCTTTCTAATTTTTCGGGATTGTGATGCGAACACTTCTTCATATTTTTAGTTCTTCCGGAGGACTCTCAGACCAACGCACTGACATAGATTGTTTATAATGGTTTTCCTTATTTTATCGACTTCATGGACCCTGTAGATCTAGACTAGTGTAGAACATCACTTTTTTTTTCTTTTTGTCTTTCAGCAATTTCCCATAGAGCACGCACTTACAAATTAGTACATAGCAATGAATCAGGATTCTTAGACATCAAGCATTCCATATTGAAGCGACCAACGCGGTCCTGAAGCTGCCACGATGAGCGCAAATCGCTGCGGGTGACGGTCCAGATCTTACGTGTGCTTTAGAAATACTATGATCTGTAAGGGTGGAGATATGTTATTTGCCCTATGCTCATCGGTAGAGCATAACATACAGCCTCATATAGCAGCATATAGCGTGTCTAACGCCGGCTGAGTGATTAAAGTTACCATCGTGCCACATTTCCAATCGTCTAGGCGTAGTCGGAGAGCGCCGACAGCGTCGGCAGGAGCCTTGGCAAAATGGAAAGAGTTAAAGTTTGTAATACAACCGGTGCTAGGCATCATATTGAACCTCGGAGACCTCATGCAGGGGACTGCAGGAGATCACAGGAGATTCCACGGCCGTATGTCAGTAACGAAGCTGTCCTTTCATGATTGCAATATCTGTTCGTTTGATTGCAGGATCAGATATGCTCAAAGCCTATGTCTCCGGGATGAGGTCCAGAAGCACCTGCATCACTCGAATTGAGAATGATTGTTGCGCTGCACTTCAATATTAAGCATCAGGACAGTAATGAGATGTGTGAACCATGAATAAGATGCTCAGAAGGATACTGTTGTAGATCATGTCTCCCGTTTCCGATCAATACTTCGTCAAGTTTGACACCGACGTTGAAAGCCCCAATGACATCGCTACCAGCAGTTTTCACAACTCCAATTATATCGCAACCCTCCGTGAGCGGAATGCATCGGTGATCTGTCTGTTGTTCCGTACTATCGGCGGCGTGACGCGTTCTATGCAGGTTAGGCCAAGGATTAAGCGTGATATGATGTGTTATAGGTAGGTGAGGGTGCGTAGAAGCGTGGGAAACCGATACGGACGATGCGTCCGTGTTGACGTTGAGATGGAGGAGTGTCGGGTAGTGATGAAGATGCTGCTTATAAAAATGGAAATTTGTAGATGAGTCGAGAGATGAGCTTGATGCAAGATTGAGGCCCCAGTTCGTGAGCACTGTGACCGGGCCGTGGGATACGCGAAATCTCTGCAAGCCGCTCAGGATGTGGTAAAGAGGTTTGTCAACACCTCTTGCGCCTGCCTGAGGACGCGTTTCCTCGGCATGAAGGCGATCTTGCCAGTAGAACGCACTCATTGAATCGATGGTCACCAGACCGATCTCACATGTCGGAAGCTGAGCAGCATGGTACGCAGAGAGATTCGCGATGCTTGCGACAAGCTGGAGTGAGGACGGCGGGCGGAAAATGTGCACTTTTCTAAGGATTCTCGTGATTGCATCCGTCACCTCATCTGGCAATTCGCTCGAAGGAGATGAGTGTGATGACATGCGATGCAGTCCGAGACGGGCCCGCAGAAGTTGGGCAAGTCGACGGATATCGAAGCAGCCGTCAGTGTCAAAGAGAATCGCGACCTTGTCCCAGCCGCCGCCGCCGCCGTTAGGAGAACTGCTTCCGGGGAGGATACAGGTACCAATGAGGTCGTAAAGGAGATGTGTCTTGCCAGATGATGCGGGGCCTTGTATTTCGATAACGTCTCCACGCCTCAAGGAAGACGAAGGTTCGGCGGCGGAGGGGAAGGGAGCATCGAGCCCTGGTATTCTAGTTGGACCTAGAGGGGCAGCTGCGAAGGAACATTCAACGATTTAACATTACAAACGGATAAGAAGAGATGGGGACCGACTTTCGTATCGGACTGAGGTCAGAAGCTTGGAGGTGAAGACAAACGATCATGCGGTATTCGCGTATGGTAGCGCTGCAGAGCCTCACCTGATCCAGAGACTCTGAGGAGATGTCGTCCAGCATGTTATTGTGGATGGCGCAGCGAGCAGGCGGAAGGGAGCAAAGAAGGAACAGTGGACAGAGTCAATCATTGGACGGCGCGTGGCGATGTCGTAAGCAGAGGGCGCATAGCGACACGGACAGTGCTCGCTATGAGCGCTCCCTACGGCACCACCTACCATCTCTCTCCCGCCCTCTCCTCCCGCCTTTCTGCCCATTTTCTCCGTTTTCTCCTTCGTTTTACTCCCGCCCCTGCGCGCACCCGACCACAACACTGACAAGACATTCACGTTGACGCGACGACCATTGTTTATGACCGACCATGGCAACAGCCCGGGTTACGCCTTCCACCTCGAGACGATCATCTACCTCTCTCCCCTCCCCTCCGCCAATTGCTAGAGGCGCCACTGCACGCTCGGCCGTGACCCCGCGTGTATCGTCATCCTTAGCCGCCTCGCCCCGTCGCAATTCCATCAAAAACCCCCCGCCACCTGTTTCCAATGGACAAACACCCGAGTCACTCGCAGCTTCTCTCAAGAACGAAACCGAGCACAAGGAGCAGGTGTGTTTACAAAGACGGTCCAGCTGTACAGTTCATCTTATCCGCGATTCATGTGCAAAGCTTTTAGTTCAACTGCAGGACAAAGATCAAGCCCTCGCTACCCTCAAACAAGAGAACAGCAGTATCGCGTCCGCTCTCAATGCAGCCGAGACAAGGCTCGCCGAGCTTTACTCCGAGCAGAGTAGAATGGAAGATGAGCTATCCGCACGCATAGAGGTTGTAGAGAAGCTTCGGCTTCAGGTTCGCGATCTAGAGAAGGAGAAGAGGGATATACACCGCAGATATAACGAACAGGTAGGTGATCTTGGACCAGGTTGGGAAGTCGAGTAACATGTCCCTTTCAGACTTCTACCTTCGAAGCGGAGCGTCAGTCGTTCTATGACAATGAGCAACATCTTAAATCGCGAATACAATCGTTATCTCAAGCACGCAAACTCCCCCCCGTTCCACGGTCGCCCTCGACCGTCGCTGATTCCGAGTCTGAGGCCGAACGGGATGACGAGGACAACAACGAAGCCGATCAGCCTTCCACTCCCTCGCAGCAAACTCGGAGCCTCGCTGAGGATTCGGAACCTGCTGAGATGACCGCCCTTCGATTGGAGTTATCGACACTTTCCACCTCTCACAGTTCGCTTCAGAATACCGTTGCCTTGTTGCAGACCCAACTCATCGATCTGAAACGCGTTAACAACGAACTTCAGGAGGAGAACGAGAGCTACAACATCTTACTTCGCGAGAGAACCCTCAGCGGTCACTTTAATCTTATGAGGCAAGTTGGAGGCGGTAGTGACAGCCCCAGTGAGGACGAAGATGGCGATGGTGATGGCGAAACGGACACCACTGGGGACACTGGCAGCACGAAGACTTCCGCTCGTAGTGCCTTGGGCACGGTCGACGAACGCGCCGAGGACGTGTTGGATCCCGAGTTTGATCAAGTCGATGATGGTAAGGAACTTGGCGAGGATGGTGAGCCTTTGGCAAGCCCCCGTCATCCCCGTCATGGCCGTCGTCGTGGCGTTTCTCTTTCGCATTCTCCTGGTGCATCCCGCGGCGAATCTCTTGCCGACCTGCCTATCACCGGCCCTGGTCTTGACCTCGCAGCTGAGCTTGGAAGAGCAGAGAACAAGGACATTCTCGAAGGACGCACTATCGACGACCGCGACCGTTCTGTCACCAAGGCCAGCAAACGAAGCAAGAAGAATGCCCTAGAGTCACCGCGCAAGGTCTCACACTCTTCAGATGCTGGTGGGCTGGAACCAAGCGGCTCTCTCAACGATATTGATGCGCTCCGGAACGAGGTCAAGTCCCTCAAAGATGCGAACAAGGCTCTGTCCCTGTATGCTTCCAAGATCATTGACCGGATCATCGCTCAAGAGGGTTTCGAGCATGTGCTTGCGGTCGACTACGAGAAATCACCGACGACCCCTTCCATGGATTCCAAGACGCCTACCGCTACTACAAAACCTCAGCGCCGGGCTTCCATGTTCTCCCGCTCCACCTCGAATCCGACTCCTGCTCCCGCTCCGGTCGAGCGACTGACCACGTTCGATTCTCCCCCGCTCAGCGCCAATGCCGCGACCAGTCCCACTACCCGGAATCGCCGGTCTCTTTCCTTCGACTGGCGTGGCTTCTCGATGTTCGGTGGTGGCAATGACAAGAAGGCAGATGCAACCGCAAACCTCCGCCCTCTCACGTTGCAGTCCGGATCGAAGCCGACGATCACAGGAGCTCGTAAATTGGAAACTACCGAGGACGAAGAAGACCGTCGGGAGCGGGAGCGGTTACATGCGACGATGAAGTTGATGGGCATCGAGAAGCCAATAGCCCCACCAATGCAGAAGAGCTATTCTACCCCCGAGAATCCGTCCCAGCCACTCGTTTCGTCTTCAAACCCGACCAGCCCAACGAATTCCCTCGCGGCGTCTCGTTTCTCGTTCTTCCGCAGGCAATCTGGCACAGACACCCCCTCTGCTGGGTCATCGCCATCCGGTCTGAATGGCAGCCCTGTGACGTTGACACAGGAGGCGCTTGTGCAGGCCGAAGCAGAGAACTCGCTTGCCGCGCTCGACGCCCAGGAGCGCGCACTGAGTGCTGACATGGCCAAGGGATACAACGGCGGCTTTACTGAAATTGCCCCACGCGTGAAATCCGGCAGCAGGCGAAGTCGGACAAGCGGAGGTGGCAGCGGCAGTGGGAGCACCGTATGGAGCGCAGGGATGAGTCGGCATGAGGAAGAGGGCGACGAATGAAGGACGGCACACGTATCGAAGCAAACTTTTTTTTTTCACACCTGTATGGATAATCCAGTGTTCTCCAACCGGCTTCTTAGATTTGCGCGACCGTAGGCGGTGTACCCGTCATCTTCCTCCTTTCATTATTCGGACGGAAAGGCTTCTCAGCCTCAGCAGTTCCTCAGCCTACGGCTTTCCGGGAGGGGGTTGACTTCCACTTCCATGCCTCGCGCATTTTCTCCGAGATTATTGACTATGCCGTTTTCTGCCGTATCCTGGCCATCCAATATTCCCCATTGCATCTCATACCTAGGTTTATACCCTCAATGCCAATGAATGCGTGTACACGTTCAGGGATCCACGATTAAGTTACATGATCTAATAAGATCGGATTCTATGCCCTATAACGGCCTGCCCAGACTGACCGAATCACGACTAATTATTGAAGCTTTCAAGGATGGTAATGGACCCGTACGGGTTGGAATGTTTGCTGCCTTTGTTGGCAGAAGCACATGCGCGTGGTGCAGGTCATACCGAAGGGCGCTGCACGAGCGTATTACGAGCGTGCGTGCGGATGGTCTCGAACGGGTTGGCCGCAAAGTCGGGATTCGACAGGATCAGGGGCTGGCGCAGCCGCTCGGCCTGTCTGCAAGATGGGGGCGAAACGGACCCCATCCGTCGTCGGTCAGCGGTCATCGAACGTGATGCGGGCGGCGCCTCAACCCCGTGAGGATCGACGACGACCGAGAAAGGGGGGGGGGGGCAGCAGACGCACAGGGCTCGTTTTCGCTGGGCGCGTTTGAGCGGGGCGCCCTTGCCCTCGCCGATCTGCCCTGGGCGGGCGGGCGGCTGGGGGCGGTCGGGCTCGGCGGCGGGCGCGGGATCCGCATTTTTCGCAGCCGGGGCGACAGGCGCCTGTGCGCGGGATCCGCACGGGCGACGTCTTGTTCGACGGCCGCTAGCGCGCTCCTGAGGCCACCGAGCCCGCCCGCGATCTGCTCCCGCTCGAGGCGCTTGAGCCGTCTGTTGTGCGATTTGGAGTATGGAGAGCGGGACGCCTCCAACCCTGTGTGAGGCGGGGAATTGTTCGTCAGATGGGGTTAGAGAGGCAAAGACGTCGGCGGGGAATGGGAATGGGAATGGGAATGCGGGTGATGGGCGATATTGGGAGAGGGTCCCCCCTCGGCGGGAGAATAAAATAGCACGGCTGCGCACGTTGGAGGAAGAGCTCGCGCTTGAGCCCCTGCTTTTCCTTTTTTTTGAGCCCGCTCCGGGGCGCGTGCGGCAGTGGTGGTAATGGCGGTGGTGCCGATCCGTGTCCCTGCGCCGGGAAGCCAAAAAGACGAGGGGACATGCCAATCAGGGCGATGCAGATTTGGATGGACATGCGTTTGATGGACACGCACCGGTGGCCCTGCGCGCGCGTCGACGGGCTCCTCCGTGTGGAGATCCGTGTCCTGGATGGCAAGATGGGTGGGGGCCTTGGCAGATGTCGGGTGCCCAAGCAGGCGCTGCCGGCGTTCCTTTGGCTACTTTTCCACGACGTCGGGCGATGAGCCATGCGCAACGACGCTGACGGGGGCTGGGGGCGACCGCAGCGCACTCACCATGGTTTCAAGTTGCGGTGCTCGCGCTGGGAGCTCGCCGTCGCTGGAGAGATCGCGCCTGGGAACATTCCGTCGATGCAGTAAAACACAGACACGGGCGCCGGGTTCCCAGCACGTGATGCGACGCGCACGCCCCGGCGACACGACGCTCCACGTCTCCAGCACGGCATCCACATCCCCTGTCGCCGTCTCTCGTTGTGCGTGCATGCTGCGCAGCGGTGCCTAAACCGCAGCGGCACAAGCGAAGCTAATGCCCTGTCGTGATAAATTACGACACGCGTAAGCACTAAAAGCCCCACTCGCACTGGGGGCATCACTTCGCACGCGGAGCCGTCCATTGCTCAGCACGAGCGGGCCTGCCGCTCTTAGCTTCATCCATTCATGAGTCCCTGCAAGGACATCAAACCTGACGGCAGGGCAGGACGCCGCGCGCGAGCCTTGCCCCGAGGTATTCCATAGTCACCGTCGTGCCGTCATGCGTCGATCGGACGCGGCATCAATACCGCCAGAACACGACACCATCGGGAGCACGCAGGAGCTCTCTGAAGGCCGTTAACGTTAGCAGCGGAACAGCGCGCGTCGTCAACTATATTCCGTCCGCGACGCTCAGCGACGAGGATCCACCGCCGAAGGATCCGTCGGACGTCCGAGCCATGTCGACGCGTGCTCAGCTTCCAGACGCAAGCACGCGTCCTGTCGCAATGACGAAATCGCGCGCGCTGGGCGACAGGAACATGTTTCTTCTTTTGAGCCCATTGACGGTCCCATGTCGGACATTCCAACGACATGGACATTCCCTGCGCGATAGGATATGAGAGAGCCCGACGGATTCCGAACATTTCCACCGAGAGCGCTCGCGAAGGAACCCCCCTTTATCTGACAACAACAGACTAGCTCGCTTTCGGGGCAAAGACCCTGCAGCGCATGCACGACCCGCAGGGAGAAGCCAGGCCGCTGTGGAAAAAGGCCGTCCGTCCGGGGACCCGTCGTTATTGCATCTGTCTGATCCTATCATACACCCCCACCGAGAAAGCTCTACACGGGTATCCTTCAGGCCCCACGCAGCCGTAACGCAAGCCACCCTCTGTGTTCTGTCCGCTCTTGCCCAAAAGGTAAGCACGGACGCGACCCTTGCACGGCGAGACGGAAGGGGACGAAGAAGACACGCACCGGACGCGCGACCGCGTGCTCCCCAAGCACGACGCCCGGATCTCCATCCGCGCCTCACCTGCCGCCAGCGTGATCCTCGGGCGCGATATCGTCCGCCTCGGCCTCGGCCTCTTCCCCCCGCACGCGGGAGTACCGCCGGCCCCGCGCGTCCGCCTCCACGTCCGCGAGCGCGCGTGCGGGCGGTGGCTCCTTGGAGTCTTCGACGCCCACGACGACGAAGCTCGCGAGGAGCAGGAGCGCGCCGACGACGACCTGCAGGTGGACCGTGTTGCCGAGCAGGACGTCGCCCACGACGGCGAGGGGCATCGTCAGGCTGAGGCCGATCGTCACGACGAGCGGGGTCGTCTTGAGCATCGCGAGGACGTAGATGTAGTCGCTCGAGAGCGTGATCGCCATCTGGCACGATGTATCGATGTACTGCAGAACGAAGATGAATGTCGGCCACGCACGTTGATCAGGAGCGCGACGACGGCGCGGCGCGAGCTCGGGAGCGCGAACGGCTCGACGCCGGTGAGGTGCAGGAGCACGCCGATGGGCCAGCACGCGAGGACGTTGAAGAGCCCGACGAAGCCGAAGAACAGCTGCATGTCGATGCGCGCCTCGGAGCGGATGCGGACCTTGAGCAGGGTGACGTACAGCGCGTAGAAGAACGCGGAGAGGAGCGCGAGGCTGTCGCCGAGCAGGCGCTGCCCCGCGTGCGGCGTGCTCGCGGGCGGGGCGTCGAACGCGGTCGGCAGCGCGGTCGCGGGCTGGGACTGGTGCGAGTCGGAGAGGGACACGAGGAGGACGCCGCCGAAGCTGCAGCGGGGGAACGGACGGACGGACAGATAGACGAAAGGATCAATCGGGATTGCGATGGGGCTGGCATGTGGCCAGGGTGGAGGGGCGGAGGCGGATGGGGATGGGGATGGGGAGAGCGCAGCGGACGCGTACGTACCTCGTCACGACGGCGCCGATCTTGGCCAACGTCAGCGTCTCGACGCCGAAAATGCGTCCAACGCCGAGCGTGAAGAAGCCTGCGCACACACGCCGCACCCCACCACACGCGGAGGCGGCGAACTCAGCACCGCACGGCCTCTTCGTGGAACACGGCACAGGAGACACGCACCGCTCATGCTAGACAGGATCGTCGCGCTGGCGACGCTCGTGTACCCCAGCGCGGCGTTGCCCGACCAGTTCGCGACGAACCAGAAGAAGCAGAAGATGGAGGAGAGGTGGATCGTCTCGCGCACGGTCAGCGGCGGGAGCGCCGCCGGCGCGGGCTCCTCGATCTCGACGGGGACGTACACGGTCCGCGGGGGCTAAGTTACAAATGGGCTGAGTCGGGCGTGCGCGGCGATCAGGAAGAGAGAGGGGGTCGTTACATCGGGTCGCCGTTCCTCCACCGCGTCCTCCACGAGCGGTTGTTGCTCGTCGCGGGACCTGGAGTCGTCTGGCCCCGTCAGCGGCCGCAGAGCCGGGCTACGAACGAATGCACGCGGGCTTCACACGCACCCACTGACGGGGACCTTGTCGCGTCCGTCGCGCTCGCGGCGCCAGAGCCTCCGCACCAGAAACGGCACGAGGTACAGCGAGAACGAGCTCGTGTTGAAGTACGTGATGCTGCACGCGGCCAAGAGCGCGAATCAGCCTCGCTCCGTCGCAATGGAAGTGTCTCGGCGAGAGCGAAGGGAAGACGCACAGGAATGGCTTTTCGTATCCGCCGACGAAGAGGTCCTAATGCGGAACGTCAGGTCGCGCAGGCTCGTCGCGGCTCTGGGGCCGGTCGCGCACGGACGGACGCACCTGCGTAACAAAGTTCGCGCTGGTCCAGAGGACGACGACGAGGAGCAGGAGGCCGATGCCGAGCGCGTACTGGCGCTTGTCGAGCGGTTGCAGCGCGGGGGATTTCGCGCGTGAGCGGGAGCGGGAGAGGGAGAGGGGGAGGGCGTCCATCTGGAGCTGGAGGGGGGCGTGCGGGGGCGGGGGAGATGGGGTGAGCGACCGCGGGGGATAGCAGGACATATATCAGAGGGCGGGTCGCATGTACATTGTCGCCCGTGGCGGACTGACTCGCCCTCGCCGCTCGCGGGGCGATACGAGCCTGATGGCGCAATCGCATGCCTTATCCAGCCGCCTCTCTGCCTCGCTGCGCTCTCCTTTTCAACCTCGTCCTCGCACGCTGCAAAGGTAATCCGACGCATCCACGTAAACCCGTCCTCGACGCTTCGCGCTCGCCTGAGCGACGATAAGCACCCGCAGGCTGCGCTGTTCAATCAACCAGTCCATCACATCGGCGGCTCAGGAGGCAGTTGTACATGGATTTCTGTGGTGGTATCGATGTGTGCGCGCGTAGATAATACAGGATAGATACTACCGCGATCTAACTTATCGGCGAGCGAGAGCGCGAACGAACGTACGTATCCTTGTCCGAAAGAGACCGAACAGGAAGTGCAGGAGAAACGAACCCGAAACGAGTGACACGAAGTGCAGAATAGGGTGGATAAACGAGAGGTGCAATCGGATGAAGGGAAGGGGAAGGGTGGGCAGGGTGGGCAAGGGAAGGGGAGGGAGGTGGAGGGGGCTCGCTACACCATCGTGGATTGGTACTTGACCTTCTCGAAGATGCGATAGAGGCTGATGATCAGGTTGAAGCAGTACATCAGCAGCCCGATGCCGACGAGGCAGATGAGCGCGAGCTGGTCGTCGCACAGCGCGTCGCCGACGCCGCCCTCATGCCGGCCGAGGTCGCCGAACGGGCTCGTCGGGCGCGGGATGCTGCTGTACCACGCGATCGAGTTGTGCGACGCGCAGGGCACGATCGAGGTGAAGAAGTTGTCGAAGCAGAGCGAGAGGGCGGCGGACCAGGCGCAGATGAAGAGCACCTCGAGCAGCGTGTGCGCGAGCTTGCCCGACGTGCGCCAGAGGCCGAGCGGCCTGCCGAAGTACTCGAGCTATATGGTGCGGGCGTGGGAAGAACGCGCGCGGGAAGGGCCATCGGCATCAGCCCGATCGCTGTTCCGCCCGAGCGCGGCGGGTCAAGCTACTAAGAAGCACGCACGTAGATGGCAACCATGACGTGCACCAGCGTCAACGGCGCGAAAATAAGGATCAATGTCCTGTTCACGTCGAGTGATGAGCGCGAGGGCACGCACGCGGACGCGATGTCATGCACTCACGGAGAGCTGCCAAGCGCGCCGACCACGGCGTGCGTCCTTTCCAGCAGCCGGATGCGGATGGCCACCGCGAGGGCGGCTGTCGTGAACGTGATGTTGACGAAACGGAAAAGCTGCGCGGTGGGAACGTGAGCGGATGGTGCGACGGATTTGGCAAGGGGTCTACCAAAGGGACGTATGTATTGCTGAGCAGATACGCTCGCGCCCGCTTCCTGCGCCGCGCCCAGGGGCTGAGCGTCCGGGTGTCTTGGTCATGGGTGTGGGTGTGGGTGTGCGCGTGCGCGTGGGTGTGATCGTCTGCGCCCTCGACGTGGAGCTTGTCGAGCTGCTCGTACAGGCCGCGCTCGGGGCCTTCGGGCGGGCGGGGGGCCCAGGGAGAGTCCCAGCCCGGGGTGCGACTCTGGGCGAGGGTGAAGGGGGCGGTGGGCGGGGTGGGCATCGCGAGATGGAGGCCCCACTCCCTGCGGGCGGAGGGCTCTGGGGGCCGCTCTGTGGAGGACGAAGAGGCGTCGTCCGTGTGGGGGTGGGCGGAGGTGGAGGTCATCCATGTGGACATGGCTCGAAGGGAGGTGGAGGTCTTCTTTTCTGGCAGGGCGGAGGAGGCGGGGCCGATTGTGGAGAAGGAGGACGAGGGCTGGGGGATGTGGCGGGTGAAGGCCCACCATCGCTGGTGCTCGTCGTGGGGTGCGGCAGAGGAGTGGAGGGAGTGGACGTCGGAGCGCCGGGCTTCGGAGGGAGGGCGGGAGCGGCCGGGCGAGGGCGGGCGTAGGAATTCAGCGTCGGTGGGAGAAGGGGGCTCATCCTTTGCCCAGGCTGGGGGCAGGGAGGATCAGGACGAGAGCTGCGGGGATAGAGGAGGAGGTGTGTACGCACGCGGAGAGGTGACGACAGGCTTGATGGGCGGGGCGGGGGGGAGCTTGCTGCGAACGCTGAGGGACTTTGAGCTTGTTGCGAACGATGCGGTGGACGGGGTGCGGTCCTCGCCCATCGGTCTGCAGTGCGAGCGGGCAGAGTGCGAGGGTGTCCCTGCTAGTGTACTCCTACTTGCTATTACTATTACTCGTGCTCCACCCTCTCCCGGCCGGCTCCCGGGCCTGCCCGTGCCGGCCCGTGTGGGCGCGGACGCCGTGCAGCGAGCGCCGCCGCCGGCTGCAGCGGCAAGCGCCATGGCGGACGACAACCACATCCCCTCCATCTCCTCCGGCGTCGTCGGCTCCCGCTTCGTCTCCCAGTCAGACATCGACTCTGCAAAGGCCCGCCGCGACGAGCAATGGAAGGCCGCCTACGCGAGGTACGCGTCCCACTCCCAGTCTACCGCCCCCGCCTCACCGCCCCGCACAGATTGGGCCAGGAGCCGCCCCCACAGCCCCAGGAGGACGTCTACGACGGCCGCAGCCTAGCAGAGGTGTGTCCACCCTTCTCCCCCGCCCCCGCCCCCATTCGGACACTGACGGGTCCCCCAACACGCCTGCGCAACGGGTCCCTCCGCCCCTCCTAACAGAAACTGGCAGCTAACAAAGTAAGCCCCCTTCCCTCGCTCTCTCTCTCTCTCGCCCGTCCGACACGGAGCGCGATCTCCTCGGCCCTGCCGCTGCGTCCCGTCCGGGCTCATGCGCCTCCGCATCACCACAGGCTGCCAAGCAAGAAGGAATGGGAGGAAAAAACAAAGCTCGCAAACCAGTTCCGCGCCCTCGAAGAGGACGAGATCATGTTCCTCGACTCCGTCCGCGAAAAGCAAGAGGAAGAGGAGCGCCTCCGCAAGGAACGCGACGGCGAGGAACTCAAGGGCTTCAGGGAGTGAGTCCCCCGCTCCCCCCGCACGCACACGCCCTCACGCCCTCACGCCCTCACGTCACCCCTCCGCGTCCGCGTCCCCGTCTCATCACCCCTCCAGGGCCATCGCCTCGCGCGTCGTCGTCAAATCGCCCCCCGCCGCAACGCCGCAAGCGAGCCCCCCGCTGAACCCCCCGAACGGATCGCGCCCGTCCGCCGCGGCGCCCGCCAAAAAAGACAACAAGCGGTCCCTCAAGGGCGTCCTCGTCAAGAAAAAGCCAAAACCAGCCCCGGCCACAGCGCCAGCGGCATCAGCACGGGGCGCCACCGAGCCCAAAGGGAGCAACGCCCCGTCGAAACCTGCAGTCGCCCCTCCCCCCAGCAAGGGGCAGGCACGAGAGAGCAGCGAGGAACCCCCAGACGCAAAGCGGAGGAGGGTGTCCAGACCAGAGTCCGACTCATGATACCGATCAGCTCACTCCCTCTCTGTTTTCTCTCATGTATGTATCTATCCCTTGCCCTATCAGATGATGATGCAGCACATCGGAATCTGGACGAAACAGCAACATGCCATCCACGACTGATACCCCAACCGCTAATGATAGGACGCCCCACGGACTCCACGGTCGCTACCCTCGCCTCGTCACCGGACTGGGTGTCGGCGTCCACCGCACCCGGTTCAGATCTTTCTCTTTCGCCGAGGTGCCTTCCCACCCTGCCCTCCGCCCCATCACCTCCGCCCGCCTCGCCGCGGCCGTCCCGAGCGTCGACCGGTCCAGCAGCCTCTTCGCCGCAGGCGTCAGCGCGCCTGCCGCATCCGCGCGCCTCGGTGTCCACGAGGGCGGCCCCATGTCGCCCTTCTTCCCGCTTCCCAGCGCCGCCTCGGGTACCCGTGCACGCGCAGAGCCCATGAGGTTCGCCTTGGTGCGGAGCGATCGCGACGCGGCCGGAGAGCCTGTGCGAGAGCGCCTCGCGCGAGGTCGGCGCGCGGATGTGGAAGGGCGTGCTCGGCGGCGGCAGGGACGCGTCCGCGGGGTCGTCGCTCTGCGAGAGGATGCGCGGCGTGCCCATCAGCGTCCCCACGGTCATGAGCTGCTTCACGGCGTCGGGGCCGAGCTCGGAGGGCGTCGGCGAGGGCAAGGCGGGCACGTATGAAAAGTGGTTGATCCCTGGCGATCTCGGACGGTCTGGTGCAGATAGCGACGCGCGGCGCGCATGAGTCAATGAGTCTGAGCCGCGATAGCTAGAGAGCGGCGTACATGGCGTGCCGGCGATGGCGGCGTCGATGCGACTGCGAGTGGGGCTCGGGGGCACAGGCAGCCCTGCGAACGACGAGTCTTCTTGTGTGGAGACGTGTGTTCGAGTGCTTGATCACCCGCGGATCGGGCTCTGTGCTGGGCTTCGAGACGGCGGTCGAGGGGTCGTACGGCAGGACGTCGGCGTCGGGCGGGAACATCAGCGCGTTGCGCGCCTTGAAGTTCCAGCCGTCGACGGCGGCAGGTCGAGTGTCCTTCTTCGGCGCCATCACATCGACCGCCTCTGTCTCCACCTCCGGCGCCTTCTCCTTTCCCTTCAAAATCAGTGTGCCCTTCTCCTCCACTGCCCTCTTGATCGTCGCTCGCTTCTCCGTCCTCGTCCTCTCCCTCCGGCGCAGCGGCGATCAGCCCCCTAGGCCCGGCGCCTCGATCCTGATCCTTTCCCGCACGCCCACACGCGCGCCCTCAGGCAGCTCAAGCAGCATCCGCTCCCGTCCCCTCGACCATCCTGCTCCGCACGCCCTCCACGCGCCGCTGCGCGTCCCACGCCCACGCGTGGCGCTCCTTCCTCCGCCGTTCTCGTCGTCGAGCAGGTGCGTGAAGCTCGCGTTGTCCTCGGACGTGTACCGCGCCTGGAACGCGTCCAGCGACAGCGCGCCGTCGTACCGCGGCCGCTTCGCCGCGCTCGGCCGTCCCCCCGAGGCGTCGACGCCGACGGCGTGCGCCCGCCGGGGAGGGGCGTGTCCGCGGGCCCCGCGGCGGCGCCGAACGGCGTCTCGGACGGGGTCTGCCACGGGCGGGCGCGGGCCGGCGCGGGCGTCGCGAGGGCCTCGAGGCGGCGGACGGAGGCGCCGATGAGGGCGGGGTCGTTTGTGCGGAGGGCGTCGAGGTAGGAGTGGGTGGCGTCGAGGTGGACGAGCGAGGGGAAGAAGTCGCGGGCGATGATGTGTGAGAGCGCGGCGGTGTAGTCGTCCTCGTCGAGGATGACTTGGCGGTGCAGCGAGCGTGCGGGCGGCGGGGAGGGCGAGCGCCTGGTTGTTGAGGGGGTGGGTGTGGGGGGTTGCGTGGACGCCATGGGGATGGGATGGAGAATGGAGGAGCTCAGCTGTCGGTGCAGGTTCAAGGAGTCGTCAGTGCAGCATCGCAGCGCGCGCCACCGGCAAAAGCCGAAAGCCCTCACTTGCATCATCCTAATAGTCCGAGCATATACACGAACTTTCATGAAATCACCCGTGCTGACAGAGTCCTCTTTCTGGGCAGTTGGCAATGCTTCCAAATCGACAGGCGTATAACAGCTGTTCCGTCTTGACCGTCTCGAGCATATTGAATCTGCTCCAGTGGGAGCTACAGATCTACCAAAGAAACGGATAGGGTGGATCATGGTGGATCAAGGTCACGCATGTACTCAACCCCGGGCAGGCGTGGCTTTCGACCGACACCATCCATCCATCCGCTCTTAGACTTCGGGCATCGTCAGACGCACGAAGAAAACACCCGCGTATGTCTACCACTCATATGCGCATCACTCGGCCCCATCGCGCCATCGCATCTCGTTGATACAGAATGCCCTGCCCCGTTTCTCCTCAGGGACCTTGGTCTGACAATGGGCGATCGTGACATCCTGCCCTCGTAGAGGTCTCGGCGCCCCTGCTGGAGTCCGTACCCAACGTCGTTGATGCCCGCTCTGCAGAGTCAGTTCGATACAATGCGCTTTTACTCGAAGATCCGTTGCTTATGCCTCCGCCCCGTGAAACATTCGAAATCGTATTTTTCTTGGACTTTCTCAGCTCAGAGATCTCATTGCAGCTTGTGTCCTCGCGCCCGACGTGATCCCTTCCACAGGCGGGTTTCTGATAGCATTCTAGGGCTGGTCAATTCAGACGATCCCGTCGCTCTGCCTCACCTTCCGTGTGTGTGTCCGCGAGGCCATGGGTGAGCACGGCCGTCGTCACCGCATTGAATTTCCCAGACAGAGGATCGTTGGGCATTGTTCGGCAACGCTGAAAGTACCGCTGAAGGCCTCGGTCTGTCTTTGGTACCTTGGGACTCAGTGCTAGCAAATCAAGGAGCGCATCTCTTCTGGAAGTGATCCGTCCTGTCACCTGTGTCGGTTTGGACCTCGTCGATCTGCGCTTCTCAGGCTTCGTCTGTGGCCACCGACAAATCCTCTGTTCGATACAGCCGCTGTAGCGTCGACATTGACGACAGCGCTGTTCAGCGCGGCACGGGCAGTTTTCGGCAGCTTCTGAAGGCGCGGCAGTACGGCGTGGACATCCAAGGACGTACGATTCGAGGGGATCGGGTGAAGTGGATGTCGTATTGACTGCAGGTGCCTTTTGCTCGGAGTCTAATGGTGGAGCATGCTGTGATTTACGGTATCAGGTCGTTTTAGGTTCTGTGTACGATGTTGATTTATGTCACAGAGCTCATTCCCTCGCTTAGCAGCGCTGAACTGCAACATGCCTGTTAAACCGTATATATGCACTCAGTCCTTGTTGGGCGAGACGCCTGTGTCGGTCCCAAAATTCCTAGTCAGACAACCAGGCAGCTTGCACCTACGATGACACAGCGCCCTCATCCCCCCTCGCCGCATCCAGCGCGCGCCGCCCGTGGATTTTATATAAAAGCATACAATTGCACTCCGTACTCGAGTGAAAAAATCAGAACAGTAGCGTACGGCTAGGCGAGGGAATAAAGAATCACAAGTGGTATCTGGCTGTGCAAGAGCCACAGAACCCGACAAGTCGCAGGACGGGGGAGGGGGGGGAGGGAAAAATAAAGCGCGGGATATTAGGGGGGAGGAGGGGGACGGAATAAAAGAACAAACAGGCTCAGAGGTCGAGGAGGCGGGAAAGGGAGAAGCATATGTTACGCCTATGGGGATCGATCGTGCAGAGGGGGAGACGGTAGAGACCATCGGGGGAAGTAGGTAGGTAGGTAGGTAGGTAGGGGGGATGCGTGGGCTCGCGAGAGGAATGCGGCGCCCGTGTCGTTCTATCGTGATCTGAAAGCCAGTCGTCGTACTGTTACGGTCTGACACCGAGGTAAGGAGGGCATAATCCATGCGGAGAGAAACCGCTATGAAACAGTAAAAAAGCGGGGAGAAATTAACCATTAAGAGGCCGGAGCTGAGAACGAGTGTTGTCTTTGTTGTTGTTAGTCGGGCTCCTTGGGAGCCCGTTGCGTGTTGGCCTCAAAAGGCGCATAGTGGGATGTCATCGTCTCAGAACGATAAATAAAAGAAAGTAAACACACACACAAATAATGGTAAAAAAAAGAGAAGAAAAATACTCAGAATATCACCTGAACCATAGAGGGCTTCGACCCAAGAATCCATCTGCCTATCCATCCACGCCCCACATTAACGTCGCCGAGTTGTCGATGCTCCCAGTGTCTTGTCCAGATCTCCCAGTATGGCTTCAAGATCTGAGTCCGCTCCGCCTGTGCTCCTCCGTCCGCTGGCACCGAAATTAGGCTTCCCGATTTTGCTCTGTGATAGAGAAGTCATCGAACCGGGAGAGGGAAGTCGAGTGCTAGTTCGGAGTGAGATGTTGCCTGATGGTAAATGAGGCAAGGCCTTGGTGTTCGGAGGGGCTTTGAAGGAAGAGGGGGAAGACTTGTCGAGTCCGCGCGGCGGTGCAGGGACGGATGTTGGTCGCTCTCGGCGGGATAGCCACTATCTGAGAGATGATTGAACACCATCGGAGACACATTCGTGCTGGCCCCGAGTGAGGAGCGTTTGTGGTTGGATGAATAAGCACCCGAGCCAGGACCCGTCGACCGCTTCAAACCGCCCGTGCTTGGAGTGGACGTGTTCGAGTACAATCCGCTGGTGGGCAGAGGAAGAAACGTGGGCGTGGTCGGACGAGATACTGGGGTGACAAGAGAGCTGGTGGTTGCTGTCGTACCAGCGCTGCTGCGCCCCTCGGTCGATGTAGATGTGCGAGACTGCGGTCGCATGAGGGACGTGGCCGTGCTTCGTGACAGCGGGTCCTTTGTTTCCCGTTCCCGTGGAGGCGCGCGAGGACGGCGAGATGGAGATTCTGGTCCTGCGGATTGATATGGACGGTACGAGGGCACAGTCGTTGTTCCGGCGACCTTCCGCATCTCCTTGTCTTTCGTCTTGAGCGGAGATGGAGTGTCTCCATGATGAGCACCCAGCCGGCGGATTCGCGACGCGGTGTCTGCTTCTTGTCCACTGAATCGTCGCTGCGCCGTGTGAGGAGCGACGGAAGGGATGGCCTTACTCGTTCGTCCGATGTTCTTGGCTGAAGCGACGAATTGCTCGAGGTCGCTGACGACACGCTCGATGGCGGTTTGGGGTTCGAGATCGATCCGGAAGCTGCACGGGTGCTGGTGCTGCCCATGCGAAGTCGAGGAACACGAGTGTGAATCTTCTGTTCGAGGTTCCTCACACGTGCCCTCATTTCGGATACCATCTGCACACCCTTGTTCTTCGAAACGGTGGCAGGAATAGCAGCCATAGTATTTCCAGTGATCGGCGACATCGGAGTGCGCGGCGTAGGTCGGGTGAGCGTGGTGCGCGGCGGGAGTCGAGTCGGCGTTGAGAATGATGGCATCGTGGTAGACCGGCCGCTGAACGGCGACGCCTGTGGAGAGGACACTTTCGTGCGGGTAGAGAAGCCGGCCCTCTGGAGTAAAGCTGATTGACCTGCATCTTTGTTGAGGGTGGAAGAAACCTGGCGAGGGGTAGTAGTGACAGGTGAAGGCGAGTCAGATTCGGGGGAAAGGTCGAAAAGTGTGAGATCGGCGGGTGGCTGGGTAAGCAGGAGATCGTCGTCTGAGTTTTGCGGATTGCGTTGGAAGAAATTGGATGAAGAGGAGTCCTCAGATTCAAGAGTGACGTTCGATGCACGCGACTGCGCTACCTGGAGATGGTCTCTCAGGACTGAAATTTCTGCGTTTGCGTCTGCGATAGGGTGAGATAAGATGTAGAAGGGGTGAGCGGCGTGGATGCGCACCTCGAAGTTCATCCTTGACTCTCTGGCACTCCTCTTCAAGACTTGCTTTGTCAATCAGCTCGTGTTCCAGGAGGATCTTCTCCTCCAATGCACGAGAATACTTGGCTTCAACATCTGCCAGACTTGACGAAACCGCGCGCTCCGTCCGTTCCAGGTCATCGTTACCCATCTCCAGCTCCCGCAGTTGAACCTTGATCTTCTGATGGTCCTGCCGTAGAGTGTCAATTTCACGCTGCAAGGAAGTGGTGGTCTTGTTGTGGGTAGTCTGCAATGACATGAACTTGGACTACGGGACGCGGGTTCAACACGGAGGGGGACAGCGGAGAGGACAGCGAGGGGGCGTACCTTCCACTCGTCTCTCTCATTTTCCGCCCGCTCCACCTTGACCCTCAGATCCTGCTGTGCCTTCTCGGTCCTCTGCAATTCCCGCTCCAGCTCCTCCTCGAGTTCCTTGGAAGACTGGTGAAAGTCGTCGAGCTCGTTCCTTGTTTCTGAGAGCATTTCAGCCACTTCATAGTACTTGGACTTCCAGTCCGTCGAGGAGGAAAAGCTGTATGGGCAAGAGAGAGTCAGTGGGTGGCTGCGTGGCATTGCGGAAGCGCAGTACTTGAGTTGGTGGTCGTCAAGAGAGGCCATTATGTTTTCCTTCCTGAACGCATCGGTTGGCGAGAGGACAGCAGTCATCGTCGAGCGAGGAGATGGAAAACACAGGCCAGGACCGGAGCGGGGATTCGGGTAGGAGGGAGGGAGGCGGCAGACAGTGTCCCTGAACAATCTTGGGCGAGCGGTTGGGTTCGACTTGCGCGCGTTCCCCACAGCGCCTCAGTGACCCTTGTTTGGCCCTTGTTTGCATACCACGAATCTATCCTACACCGTCTGTTCTATCGATATTATATCGTACATATACTCGTCGTACGTGTACCTACCAGCCTATGTACATTGTACACCTCACAGGCCCTCGGGCTTCGCACACTTCCGCCGCTCGATCCTCCCCGTCCGAGGACACCGCATCTCCTGCCACGATACAGGCTCCATCGTCGCACCTGCAGTCCGGCAATTCGTTTCAGACCCTCAGAGAGGATAACGGGTCGCCTCACCTGCCTCGCTGGTCGCGAACAGGACACCGAGGTCGTTGCGCGCCGTGGTGATGTAGTAGCTCCGCGCGTCGCCGAGCGAAATCTGCTCCGGACATCTGTCAGACATCGTCCACCGTCCGACCGGACCGAGCCAACTCACAACGAGCCCCTTCACCACGTCCCCGCCTCGAAAACAGTCGGCGATCTTGACCTTGTCCTTTTCGGTCGCGCGCACGTCCTGCACGCGGATCACGCCCGTGAATTCCTCTCCCGCAGGGAGTGGCACCCCGTCCACCACCGTGATAGACACCACCGCTTGCTGCGGCGAGAGACGCGTGACAGACCCGAGCACTATGGAGTTGGGTGCCGGCGGGTGCGGACGGACACGAGAGATAGCCAGAGTCTGCAACAGAGAACGCCGAATGGGTGACGCCCGAGTACTATTCAAGTCGGCACAGGCGCTCAGAAATAAGAAAAACCGACAGATGCATCGTAGCGCGGAACGCCAACGAGGCTCGCCCTGGGTTGACCGTCTTTCGTGTAAATGCCACTGCCGAGCTGAGGCAGAGGTCCGCGAGGAAGAGGGACGGGCTGGCCTGGGAGCAAGCAGTCGGAGGCCATGTCGAGTGGTGAGGATGGCTAATATAAGCACCCCAGCGGACGGGAGATGCAGGAACGGCAGTTGTCTGTTGTTTGGTCATCCGAGTGTACATAACCCCCATAAAACTCGGCCAGACCGTTTCTCATCCCTCCTCCGTCCTCACAAATGTCTGCCTCGTCCCTGGCTCGTATCTTCGCCGGAGTCTGTTCATCTTCAGCTTTCCGTCCCCACGATTCCGTATTTAACGCGATTTTTTGAACTCTAGGAATCCACGTCTCTGCTCGCAGACATGCCCTCACCAGGATGAACATGCCTGCAATGAGCCCGACCATGACCGAGGGCGGCATCGCGTCATGGAAAAAGGCAGAGGGTGATTCTTTCGCTGCCGGTGACGTGCTCTTGGAAATCGTGCGTGTTTCTTTCCTCTCCGACTTGCCAGCAAACATTCATTCCGGGCGTCTTATCAGGAAACGGACAAGGCAGTGATTGACGTGGAGGCCGCAGAGGACGGTATCTTGGCTAAAATCATCGTGCGTCGCATCTCCACCCACCTTACCCGCATATCGACTCGTTCACGCGCGTCTTAAAGGCCAAAGATGGCGCTAAGGGTGTTGCCGTCAACGCGCCAATTGCAATCCTCGCTGAGGAGGGCGACGACCTTTCGGGTGCCGCGGATCTGGCCGCACAGGCCGCGTCTGAGTCTGCTGAGCCACCAAAGAAGGAGGAAAAGGCTCCCGAGCCATCAAAATCCGAGGAGGCACCCAAACCCGCTCCCTCCGAGTCGCAGCCTAAATCGGAGTCCAAGTCACAATTGGCCAAGGGCGAGCGTATCTTCGCCTCTCCCATCGCGAAGAAGATTGCCCTGGAGCGCGGGATTCCTCTGGCGAAGGTCACGGGCACTGGTCCCGAAGGCCGGATCATTCGTGAGGATGTCGAGAAGTACCAGCCATCTGCTGCTGCTGCTGCGCCTGGCGCGCCTTCGGCTCCCGCTGTCCAGACGCCCGACTACGTCGACATTCCTACTTCCAGCATGCGCCGCACGATCGGCAGCCGCTTGACGCAGGCCAAGGTCGAGGCGCCCCACTATTACCTCACCGTCGACATCAACATGGATAAGGTCACCAAACTGCGGGAAGTGTTCAACAAGTCTTTCGGCGAGAAGGACAAGGCGGCCAAGCTGAGCGTCAACGACTTCATTGTCAAGGCTGTCAGCAAGGCGTTGGAGGACGTGCCCGAGGCTAACACGGCATGGTTGGGCGAAGTCATCAGACAGTGCGTGTCGCACCATCGTTCTGGTCTTCATATGCTCAAATGCTGCCTCTTCAGATACAAGAAGGCTGACATCTCAATCGCGGTCGCGACCCCCAACGGTTTGATCACGCCAATCGTGAAGGACGTCGGCTCGAAGGGTCTCGCTACCATCTCTTCGGAGGCGAAGGCACTGGCGAAGAAGGCGCGTGACGGCAAACTGCAGCCACACGAATACCAGGTACGGATCCTCCCATTCCCACTCCTTGCCAGGCTGACTGATTTCCTGTCTAGGGTGGAACCTTCACTGTTTCCAACCTCGGCATGTTCGACATTTCCCACTTCACCGCCATCATCAACCCGCCGCAATCATGTATCCTCGCCGTCGGCTCGACGCAACCGACCCTGGTCCCCGCACCCGAGGAGGAGCGCGGCTTCAAGACGGTGAACCTGATGAAAGTCACGCTCAGCTGCGATCACCGCACCGTTGACGGCGCCGTCGGCGCACGGTGGTTGACGGCATTCAAGGGTTACTTGGAGAACCCTTTGACGTTCATGCTCTGAGTCGAGGGCGTGGGGACGGACGTGCTTTCCGTCCGGGGCTTATGTGGGAAGGGCTGATGGGTGTTTGTCTTTCATGGCTTTATTTCTCTACATAGACATTAAACTCGTGCTGCTCGCGCTGCATAATTGCTATATATCATCTCTCAATTAGAGTGCTCGACGTCAGTACAAGACATCAACTTGTGTTGCGCGAAACGGCAGACCGGGCCGGTGCTGCCATAACATCGGCGCTGTGTTGGGCTTGCGATGCATTCAAGACAAGAACCGCGATACACCTGCTCTGGCCTCGCGCGATTGTACAATGCCGGGCCGCTTGCGAAAATCTCCGTTGAAGAAGCCAGGTATGCATCACGATCATCCGGTTCGTCTTGAAAGTTTCGAATATTGCAGATCGAGCATACCTTGCCCTCGGCCTCGAAGGCTCGGCCAATAAATTGGGTGCAGGGATTATAAAACACGACATCGACGGCTCGTCGTCGGTGCTCTCCAATGTCCGGCACACATACATCACCCCTCCAGGCGAGGGTTTCCTCCCCCGCGACACCGCTCAGCACCATCGAGATTGGGCACTCAAAGTCATCAACGATGCTGTTAGCAAGGCCGAGATTTCGTTGCATGATTTGGATTGTATATGCTACACGAAAGGTGCGTTGCTCGTTGTCATCGCAAAGGTCTACATCTGAAGCTGTGGTTGACCTTGCTCAGGACCCGGTATGGGTGCTCCTCTCCAGTCGGTAGCAACCGTCGCGCGAACGCTCTCGCTGCTGTTCGACAAGCCTCTCGTCGGGGTGAACCACTGCGTCGGCCGTACGCCGCATCTGTCACATGCAGTCTGCCCTCGCTGACCGTGTTGTTGAGCGCAGACATCGAGATGGGCCGCGAGATCACGGGCGCGCAAAACCCGGTCGTGCTCTACGTCTCCGGCGGGAACACCCAGGTGATCGCGTACTCGCGGCAGTGCTATCGCATATTCGGCGAGACGCTCGACATCGCCGTCGGGAACTGCCTCGACCGCTTTGCGCGCGTGATCAACCTGAGCAACGACCCCAGCCCAGGATACAACATCGAGCAGGAGGCAAAGAAGTAAGACGCTCGCAGTCGTTATAACCACGTCGAACGCTCGCTGATCATCTACAGAGGGACCCGTCTTCTGCCGCTGCCGTATACAACCAAGGGGATGGACGTCAGCCTCTCTGGAATCCTGACATCCACGGAGGCGTTGACCCTGGACAAGAGATTCCGGCCAGACGGCAAGCCGCGAGGGCCGGACGATCAGGACTACTTCACGCCTGCGGATCTGTGCTTTTCACTGCAGGAGACTGTGTTTGCGATGCTCGTCGAGATCACAGAGCGGGCCATGGCTCACATCGGCAGCAAAGAGGTGCTCATCGTGGGCGGGGTTGGCTGTGATATCGTCTGAGAGGAGCCCGTGCTCTTTGTATTATTTAACACTTTCCATTCCCCAACATCAGGTAACGAACGGTTGCAAGAGATGATGGGTACCATGGCCAAGGAGCGCAATGGACATGTCTTTGCCACTGACGAACGGTCAGTAGTCGGCCTTTACGCTCACCAATGCGCATGTTGACTTTCGGATATGTAAGGTTCTGCATCGATAATGGCATCATGATTGCGCAGGCTGGTTTGTTAAGTTTCAGGATGGGTCATTCTACACCGCTGGAAAAAAGTACATGTACACAGAGGTATGTAATCGAATTCGTATCTGGACGCTCTATGGTTGATTTCTATTCCGTAGGTTCAGAACCGATGAAGTACACGTTGCATGGAGAGCATAGGCACAGCTATACATAGGCGAAGGCTATAAGTTGAAGAAAGAAGTCAATGCATTATAATGCTATGAAACTGTTTCGATCCTGACCGCAGGTTGAAGTACGTTCCCAAGATGCGATCGATGCGATCGGTCAACGGATCAGTTGGGAAGGATTGGTGCGACGTTGGCAGCTACAAGGTTCCGGCCGTCTGGGTCGCTTTCGCCCAATTCTGCCAGCAGAGCGTCGAATCGATCCCACCACCACCGATGAACTTCCTCGTACTCGCCGCCTGTACCAGCTTCTCCGATCCTCTCATGCCACGGCTTGTCGTGAAGAATGTAGTGCAAGCATCGTATCTCCTCGTCCCGCCACAACGGCTGGTGTATGATCCTAAGCGTCTTCAAGGCATTGTAGACCCAGGGCAGCGGCTTCCATTTGCCGTGGAAGAACGCGGCGAGAAGATCTTGATCGGGGAAAGAAAACGTGGGGACCAAGGGGGAAGTGTGTAGGTAGTCGATGACCGAAGCGGACAGCTCCTCGGACGGGTTGAGCACGACGAGACCGGAATTGAGGAGGTTGTACGGCCGCGGACTCGAAGGGGTGATCTCGGTCGGATTGGTGATCGCAGTAGGATGCACGAGGGGGGTATATGCGCAGTTCGCGGGCACCCTGGAGGTTAATTAGAACCGGTCAGCTAAGGATAGCGGTGAGATGAACTCACCAGTCCGCGGGATAGTGCGCGAGCTTGCGCGGGTTGCAGGCGCATGCGTGAGCTGCTGCTATCGAGTCCTGAGGGAGATCAAGCTCCATGAGCTCGTCCATATTCCTCATGACGATCATATCAGAATCCATCAGGACGATGCGCTATAATCGAATCATCTTCAGCGGGATATCTACAAAAATCGTGGATACGCGTACGTCGTATTCGACTAGTTCAAATCCTCTGCATCATGACAGGATGTCAATTTTGTTAGAGGAGCTGTTTCAGACATGCATACCTCAGCTTTGTCCAGGTATCGGCGAATCTAGCATCGTGAGTTGCTAGCGTATGAGACCCGCTCGATGGCTGCAGGCTCTGTATCTCCCTGACAGTGATACCCCGTTTCGTGAGCACGTCTCTAGCTCGCTGAGATAGCTCGGGAGTGATCATTACGACGAAGGGGTACTTCGATTGTACAGCCTTCAGGCAATGATCAACCACCAGAGCACCTGGAAGGTAATTCTCCCTGGTGAGGAGGGTCACATAGGCAGCATTTCGAGACATATTGGAGTTACTGGAGGGTCGCGTCCAAGAGTGCGGGAGGTAATCAAAGGAGTCTAACCATTCAGCCTATATACACTCTCGCACAAGCTGCGATAAGTATGACTGATGATCATTTTCTTGAATCGAAGGAGAGCTGACAGCTAGTGCTAATAGTGATGCTGGTTTGGAATTGGTATGTTCCGCTTATATTCCGTCTATATCAGTTGCGTGCACACCATTCGACGCCACACCAAACTCATCGACTGTGGGAATGAGACAAAATGGGTATTATAGTATCTACGTCAAATGAACAACACAGCCTTCTTATTATGTGTTTGAAGATCAATCGCATGGGTTCATGAATCAAAAAAAGGAACTGCGCCGACCTGCACCGACGCAGATAAAGTGGATGTTCCAGACAGTTGTTGCAATCACCTTGACATTTTTCGAAGGCATGTCCATTTTGACATTGAACTGCGCGCCTTTACGTTTCAGTCACGAGGAATAGGTGATATAGGCCGCCCGAAGTAGTCGGTGGGACTCATGCAGTGTAATTGGCATGACCATACAACATGTGATGCAGATAGCGAGAGCAAGGAAGGCGATAGTCAGGGAAACGAGACAGGATGCAAAACGTCCGAGTTTTAGCGGAGACGACTGTAAAGCACCAACAGGGTTTGTAAGTACTGTATTTTCCTTGCAAAACGACATAGACGCACCGAGCCTCACGCTCACTCTCCAGGAGAGCCAAGATATCCTGGTCCCGCACGGGGCCCTTCACGTTACGGATGATTGTCCGGGTCGTGTCGTCCAAGAACTCGACACGGACTTGGGTGACACCTCCACGAGATCCTGTCCGGCCAAGGACCTATACAGAGTGAACACTCTTGTCAGATGTACTGAAAATCTTCAAAAGAGGGGTGGGGGACCTTGATGACACGGGCGAGCTTAACGGGAGCTTTCGAGGAGGAATCCTGAAGCAGAACATCAGTATCACACTTTCTTCTACTGATGGAATACTTACCATTTTGTTGTGGAGTGTCGACGAGTCTTGTCGATGTTTTGTTGCGGCGGTGGGCTTGAAAAACAAGGTTTGCACCAAGCAAGGTTACAACTCCAATCAGCTCCGACCGGCAAATGCCGTTTATAAACCCTAACCTCAATTTAGTGTCAGGATCGTAGTCTAAGTACAACGGTGCAGGGAAAGCAAGGTAGAATCAAAAGTAGAGCTGGGGAGTGCAGGCGAATCACAGACAATGTAAAATGGATGAATGATGTAGACGATGAATCAAGCATCAAGCTTAGCTCCTACCGTTGCATCCTCCTGAGCGAGTAGCTTCTGAGTCTGCTTCTCAGCACCTTTCCCTCGAAGAACATTTTCTATGAAGTATTCTCCAGCCTGTAAAGGAGGAGGAGTCAGTAATGTCCCAGTGAGTAGACACACGTACAGTTACCTTGTAGCTACTTCTTACTAACGGCCCGCTTGCAACGTACAAGAATCCCATATCCTCAGCAACCTGTTTCCAGCGATCAAATTCTGCAGGTTCGACGTAACGGTCGACTTTCATGTGCCGCTTCGTTGGACGCATGTATTGACCAAATGTAACAACATCGACATCGACCTTGCGGAGCTCTGCGAGGACGTTGAGCAAAATATGCCGGAGTGGAAAAACACGAACTAACCTCGTAGGGCATCTATGATTTGCTCTTCATTCTCGCCAACCCCGAGCATAATACTTGTCTTAGTCACCCGAACACCTTCTGCCTTCGCACGCTCCAAGACTTTCAAACTTTGCCTGAAAGTCGCTCTTCGATCTCGCACGAAGGGTGTTAACGCCTCTACAGTCTCTACGTTGTGTGCATAAACATCCAGGCCAGATCTTGCGACAACTGAGACGTGGTCAAGGTTCCCTCCCATATCACCTGTGAGGGCTTCCACAAGAATTTGGGGAGCTCTGACGTAAACCCCAGCGTCAGTCATAGAAAAATCGATAATACAAGTGAGAGAAGCACTTTTGCTTGATCTTTCGTATTGTCTCCGCGAAATGATGAGCCCCAGAGTCAGCAAGATCTATCATTGGTGTCAGCATCGACATGCAACAAATCGGAATAAGCTCGCACCATCGCGGTCTACACTAGTTAGAACAATGTAACCAAGTCCCCATCGACTGATGGCCTCAGCGGTGTTCTCAGGTTCATGCGGGTCAAGTGGAGGCGGTGTGCGAGACGTCTTCACCGAGCAGAACCGACAACCACGCGTACATGTGTCACCCATCAACTAAAAGACACATTTCAGTATATTTCCGGCGAAGAAGCTGGCGGCTGGGTACACACCATGATAGTTGCAGTAGCTGCTCGTTTACCCTCTTCGGGTGTTGCACCCTCTTTACCACCCCAGCAATCTCCAATATTTGGACAACGAGCTTCTTCACATACGGTATGAAGACCAAGGCCTCTAAGGTCCTTCTTGATGCTGCTGAATGAGGCTCCTTTGGGAATCGACGTCTTCAGATACGAAGGCAGCCGTGGACTACGAAATGTCACTTCATTGTTTCCACTTCGAATATTAGGGAAGAAGATACCTACGCGCTTGTGTTTCCAAGCACAACCTTATCAGGTGCGTCTCCAGCAATGAAGTCATCCAAGGACGGTCCCTGGGCCAGTGTCTGACTGAAAGCGCCTCGTGAAGCCGGTGAATTTGACTGTGTTGCCAGACTCCGGACACATCCTGGTATGGAGGTTCGCGATACTCGTGCGGAACGCAAAAGGGTTGCCATGACAAAGCTAGATAGCTTCAAAGTAATGACTGATGAGTGTCTGTTGAACTGAGGTGGGAGTTGCTAATTAGAAAAGGTGGCCTCAGGTGAGTAATCCAGTCAGCCTTTGCGGAACCAGGAGCTCGGCCGGCTGGTTCTTTGTTTGGCAACAGCCTCCGATCCAAACAACGCCGAATCGCCGATCGCAGGGCCGTTGCTTACCGGAGCCAGCTGCACCCAAATCGGACAGTCATGAGCACTCTTTCACGACGGGAGGAGGATACGCTGCTCAAGACTACTAAAGCTCATGCTCTTAAAGAATGTGATTCAATCGTGAAAGGTGCATTCACATGTTGGTAGGGAGCGTGGTGTACTGTCGCTAACTGTACACCGTGGCAGATTTTGCCGAATGTGCCACTGGTCGCACTGTCACCGTGGCTTGGGCCTGCAAAAACAAGTATAAGGCTGTCCAAGACTGCATGTATCGATTGTGAGTACCCTTTAGCATCCGTGCCATTCCTCTAGAGGTCACCAGAACCTAACGTTCACATACGCAGTACATGTGAAGAGAGCATGCAAATAGTTCGCCAAGAATATCTTCGTATTCGAAATCAGCAGCAGCAGCAGCAGCAACAACAGACTGGTGCATCTCTCTAAGTTTGATTACAACATGCTGCATCTTTGCGCTTCCGTGGAAAAATCACCCCTCTGTTCTCAGGTACGAAATGACATTGCAAAGAATAATATACAGAAAGGACAGAATCACAAGTCTACACTATGAAGCTTTTATTTCTTCGCAGTGGTTACTGCCCAATGCGAACGAAGGGCAAGGACGGATGTGATGAAGCTGGGATGCTTGTCAGGACTTATAACACCGTGCAGCCAATATTTGAACATACCCGAAGAGACCCAAAATACCGTCATTCAGGGTGACAAGGCCTATGTTGGCCGCAGGAATCCAGACATCGAGGACGTCGATGACAAATTGCTGGCGTGTTGCGGCAAGGAGGCTGGCGCAGTATACGTTCTGAGCACAGGTAGAGCGCACGATTGATGATATACTTACGCAGCAAGCGTACGAAGTCTTGTTTGCCGAACATTCTCTTCGCCCACATCCTTCTCAGTCAGGGCACGGAGGCTGTTTACTTCTTGAGTCAACCTTCCAGACTGAAGAAGCAAATATGCATCATAAGCACTTTCCTAGACACGTGAATGATTGAGGAATACCTTGAAAACGGCGTGCACGATGCTAAATAAGATGCCCGCTACCCAGAATCGATTGGCCGTCTTGTTCACCCTCTGTGCCGTATCCGGCTTGAGAGTAATAAACCGGACAGCGTTTGCCTAAACATGACTCGCACGGTCAACTAAAGACGGACAATGTGATACCCTGACATTGACGCTACACACCCAGACGATGGCGTCATAGGTCAAGTATCCGAAATACCCGAGCTGTCTGCCAATAGTAGAAATCTGCTCTTTGAGTCACCAGTTGTCTGTGCAGCACGGAGAGCAGCTTGGAGATGTTCCAAAGGCTTTCCGATGCGCATCACTGGATCAAACGATGTATGAGTCTGACGAGCCAGCTGCTCGCAACCCGCATGTACCCACGTTTTCTTGCCGTGGCGAGATGGCCCTTCAATGCGTTCCATCGTGTTGCCTCAAGCTTGTAACCGCGCGCGAGAAGGTACCATGCAAAGAAACGAGCAAAGTACTGAACTGCTCGGTAGATCTGGTGAGGCGGTAGAATGGTGAGGCGGTATGCGCACGCGTGCAGGCTGAGGCGTGCATACCTTGTCGCGTCCGAGCGTAGTGCCCAATACTTTGAGCGTGTCAGAAACAGCTGGATGCAAGATGGCCTGGGACGCGATGCTGGACATGGTGGGTGCAGTGAGCAACAATGGGGACGGAGTCTTTGGTGGGGTTGTATTGAGAGGGCGCCGGACGTACAGAGATATTATAACGGCCGGCCTGTTTTGGGGAAATCATGTCGCAAAGACCACACTCATAATCACGTGTGAATAAGAAGAGCGGGGAGACTTGGGTCTACAAAGTAAAGCATGACAGGCATCATATTTGTAGGGCTGCGACGAACTGTGCATGCCGACCCTCAGATTGCCCACAATCATTTCCTTCCTCACACTGTAACAGTTCAGTGATGAATTCTCGTCGTGTTGAATAACCTTCACATTCCGCTCGGGATATCAAGGAGCTCGGGTGTTGCGTGGGAGTTGCATGCCCGATATCCTCCGCAGAACTTGGCGTTCTCGTCAGTGCCAACAACTTACACTACTACGTCTTTCCCATTTTCCTTGAATTTTGGTTTAATTCTGCTCAGCCATGGCTGGCCTTCGGCTTCCTCGTAGAGTAAGGTGTTCCATGCGTCCAGACCATGTCCAGGCAAAGACGGCTAATTCCACCTTGTTACATATGCTCATGTGATTCCCCCAAAATGGCCGTTTTCACAAAACCCAGTCTCTCCTGGTGACTGCCCAGTACCCACGGACGATCTCGCATAGATTGTTCTCCAGTTCTCTTCGCGTTATGGTGAGCGGATAGCTTGTGCACACGGAGACGGAAACGGAGGCGCATGCTTTTCGTCAGACAGAGCAGGCTTTCCGGACAGAAAGAGACACCTTTGGCGACCTGAAGGTGCCCGCCGACCGCTATTGGGGCGCACAGACTCAGCGGTATGCTCTTTCCACCCTCTATCTGTTCCGAACGAATTGACGATTGGAGCCACTAGATCGCTGCAGAACTTCGATATCGGAGGCCCCACGGAGCGGTTGCCTCCTCCCTTGATCAAGGCCTTTGGTGTGCTAAAAAAGGCTGCTTCGATTGTCAATGTTGGGTACGGAATGGATCCGAGGGTTGGTCAGGCCATTCAACAGGCGGCAGATGAGGTGGGTTGCGTTGTTTCAGTCGTTACGAGAACTTCGAGCCCAATTCGTCTTGAGTGGTGCAGGTCATCTCGGGGAAGCTGATTGACCACTTCCCCCTGGTCGTGTTCCAAACGGGCAGCGGAACGCAGAGTAACATGAACGCAAACGAGGTCCGCATCTACTTGTTCTCTCATACGTCCTCGGCGTTCATGGATATTGCGGAGCACAGGTTATCTCTAACCGTGCCATTGAGATTCTCGGAGGTGCACTTGGTTCTAAGAAGCCAGTACACCCAAATGACCATGTCAATATGAGCCAGAGTAGTAATGACACGTGGGTTGATTGCTGCTACCGCTTTCGTCAGGTTTTGACTATCAATCTTCAGCTTCCCAACGGCGATGCATGTGGCAGCCGTCACGGAGATTGTCAACACGCTTCTTCCGGCCCTCGAGGAACTGCGAGATGCCCTTGCTGCGAAGTCTAAGGCCTTCGACCATATCGTCAAGATTGGCCGCACTCACTTGCAGGCGAGTCGCCTGGTGATCGCTGTGTGCCGCGTTGCTGAGCAGCATCGTTCTTAGGATGCAACGCCCTTGACCCTCGGTCAGGAGTTTAGCGGCTATGTACAGCAGGTATCCAACGGTATCGACCGCGTGAAGGATGTCATCCCTCGGTTGAGCCTCCTCGCTCAGGGTGGAACAGCTGTTGGAACTGTGAGCGTCTTTGATTTTTTGTACTCATCTTCCTCACCCACACATTGCAAAGGGCTTGAACACGAAAAAAGGTTTCGATGTGAAGATAGCATCGGAGATCTCCAAGATCTCAGGCATCGAATTCAAGACGGCTCCGAACAAGGTAGATTTCATTGATGTCAATCAAGGACGTCCCGCTCATGCTTCTTCTTCAGTTTGAGGCGCTCGCTGCCCACGATGCTCTCGTTGAGGCTCATGGTGCTCTGAATGTCCTCGCCTGCTCGCTGATGAAGATCGCGAATGATATTCGCTACTTGGGATCGGGACCGCGTTGTGGCCTCGGAGAGCTCAGCCTTCCCGAGAACGAGCCTGGGAGCAGTATCATGCCGGGAAAGGTTAATCCGACGCAGTGTGAAGCGCTCACTATGGTAGCTGTACAGGTCATCGGTAATCAAACTGTTGTCAGCATCGCTGGCTCTAACGGACAGTTCGAGGTGGGTCGATTTGTGCCATGAAACATTGTGTCATGCTGACGAGGATATCCGGTGGCAGTTGAACGTCTTCAAGCCCGTCATCATCAAAAACGTGCTGCAGAGCATCCGTCTATTGGCGGACGGCTCTCGTTCGTTCACGAAGCATTGCGTTGTCGGTATTGAGGCCAACGAGAAGCGGATCAACACGCTGCTGAACGAGTCGCTGATGTTAGCTACGATCCTCAACAGCCATCTCGGTTACGACAGTGAGCAGCCTGTGCCCTGATATTTGTCATGTTGGCTGAGTCACGGTATGTTGCAGATGTCGCGAAATGTGCCAAGAAGGCGCACAAGGAGGGCACGACGCTGAAAGAGGCGACGATTGCGCTTGGATTCTTGACGCCGGAGGAGTTTGACGAGAAAGTGCGGCCAGAGCTGATGCTCTACCCTGATGAGGCGTAGAAAGACACTTACACCTGGCCAGCTTCTTGGTTTCCATAAATGGAATGAGCAGTGTTCTCGGAATGTATATTGTGTGAATGGAAGAAGGCAATGACATTGCAAGGGAGGGAGAGCGCCGGGAGTGGTGCTGTGTGAGAGAGACACGTTGCGGGTGACGCAGAGGATGCGTGATGGGCTGAATGTGCAAGCGGATGTCAGTGTTTGGATCGAAGTTGGGAAGATATGAGTCGCGTGTGGCGTCGTATTACAATCCAACAGAGTCGGATATCAGGCGTCTGTAGCGCTCGGACCATGTCTCTGTCACGGAGGGATCCACCGCCACAGTCGTCAGGACGGTGCTGGGGTTGTGCTGAGGGTGTTTCCGTGTGGGATGCAAAGTGATAATATGGGCGTGGGCCACTCGTCCACGCAAGCGTAGCGAAGGAACAGAGGGTTCGTCGTATCCCAAAAAGGAAAGCCAGGGAGGGATGCGACCTAGATGTAAAAAGAGCACAACCTACGAAAACGGCGGCGATTCCGCGTCAACTGCGGCCTTGCCCCCACCGGTCCATCACTGGCCCCTCCTCTCCTCCTCCCCTCCTCGACGACACCACCCTCGTCCCCCGCAGTCGTCCCCTCGCCGCCGCCAGCACAAATCCGCTTCATTAGGCGCCCTCCAACAGTCTTGACGGCACTTCGGCCTTGACAAGCTTCATTTGTTCCTCTTTCTCGCTAGTGATCCCACGAGGCGGGTCGCCATCTCTTTTGTTTTCCTGCGCACTTTCTGCACTGTCGACGAAGCGCGCCTTCCTCGTCCTCTGTGCCATCGTGTTCCGCCATGTCGCTCAGCAGGATCCTGAACGACGACCCCGTCCCACCTCCGAGCTCCTCGCAGCCAGCGCATTCTTCCCTTCCCTCTCTTGATCCTGCCCTGATGGATCGCCCCCCTTCATCTCACTCCCCACCTCCAGCTATGCGCACCCGCCGCCGCTCGCAGAGTGGTCGTCTTGCCGATTACCCGCCGCCCTCGAGGAACCATACATACCAGTCCACGTCGCTTCAGCCATCGGGTGGTTGGGATCCTCGCTCTGGCGAATGGGTGCAAGCGCCTCAAGTTCCTGGGGGCAACTTCTATCCCAGCCATGTTCATTCGCCGCCCAAGGATGTCCAGGGCACTCAGCCTAACATGCTGACCTTTGTCAAGGACGGCATCCCAGGCATGTCCCAGTCGCCGCCAAAGAAGCGAAGAAAGACCGCGGACGACGATGCGGATTACCAGCCGCCTGGTTCGCGACGCGTGTGTAGTCCTTTGTACTTTCCTCGCGTATCCGCATCACCCACACTTCTCTTTCGCAGCCCGGACTTCGTCGACTGCCTGCGAGGAACAGACAGTTCCGAACGCAGTCTCCGATGACGGAGGTGACTGAACGTGAGCCCACTGGAGAAAGGTATGAGCCTACCGAGGAAGACAGACGTCTTGTGTCGTCTGATCTCAGCGACTGCGAGGAGGTATGGCTCGGGGAATTAGGCAACTACATGTTGGAGACACAAAAGCGAAAAAGGTTGGTCGAGGAATATTTTGCCCAAAGTGCTGTGGTAAGTGGACCTCTCTTTTGTCTGGTTCAAGCCAGAACCTTATGCGAATATCGATGGTTAGGAACGGAGTCTTGCGTACATGGACCATCTATCACAGCGTTATGCGGATACCTTGAGAAGGATCCCGCTTCCACCACCTCCACCACCTCCGCGACCACTTCCCATTCACCCAAGCGTTGACGACGAGCTTCTGTCTACATTGCACGCTCCTTCATCCAACTCTGAGTTTGCCGATAGCCAGGAACACGGCTACGAAAATGATCCGTCCAACCGACGCTCGTTTCGTTCCACAAATGCTGCTGAGGATGCCGCGCGGGAGTTAGAGGAGTCTGTTCTTGGGCCAGGGAAAGGGAAAGCAAAAGCAAAGGATCCCAAGCGTCCTGCTTCACGCGGAGCTTCCGAAGCCAGTAGCAGCGACCTTGAAGTCCCTGTTGATCCAAAGAAACACGCGAGTAAGAAGAGAAAGCTCTCGAAACCCGGTGGTGATATAACAGCAGACTTGGAGCGATCCATTGCTGACGATCAGCGTTCCGTCGCTTCGACGCAGGATACTGTGAGGCTTATGCCGGCAGGAAAGGGGCGGGGGAAAGGGAAAGGCAAACAGGTGCTACAACGGGAACAGAGTATGGACAGTATCTCTACCACACCCAAGGCACCACGCAAGAGGCCAGGCCCACGTCGGAAGGCAGATACGTTACCCCCACACACGCAAGAGCACTTGGGCATCGGGTCTATTGCCGCATCGGTTGCGGGTGACTCGACGCCTGCAGGTTCACGACCAGCATCTCCAGCACTCACAGCGACAGATGCTACAGTTTATGAGATCGACGAGATCCCGCCGCCGTTGAAGAAAGCCAAAAAGGTAGATGATGCAACAATGTTGAAGCGCGTGAAGGTCCTTGAAGAGGCGCAGCGAAAGGTGTGGAAGAGCATCGCGCGCCGTGAAGTTGCCAAGGTAAATCGATACGGCTATCCTGTGTGTCTTTGCATATTGTTCATTCTGTTCATCTTTCAGGTGTACAAGTACCATGCCATGGGCTACCAGCAACATCAGGCTCAGCTAAAGCGGGTGGCAATGCTCTCTTCCATCCAAGCTCGCCGACCCTTCACCCGAACCCCCAAGGCAACAAAGGACGTGCAAGCGAAGAGCAAGCGTCTCATGCGTGAAATGCTCATCTTTTGGAGGAAGAACGAGAAAGAAGAGCGCGATGTGCGCAGGCGAGAGCAGAAGGAGGCGATAGATCGAGCCAAGGTTGAGGAAGAAAAACGGGAAGCGGCGCGCCAGGCGCGAAAACTTGAGTTCCTTATCAGTCAGACGGAGCTCTACAGTCATTTCGTAGGCAACAAATTGAAGAGTACGTCTGTTCACCCTGCCGCTCGCCGCGCAAGGCTGATCGACACCTCTTCAAATAGCTGCCGAAGTTGAAGGAGAGGCTGCTGACCCAGCTGCTGTTCCTAACGGTGCCAACCTCGATGACGTTGACCCGAGCACTTTGCGGGACATCAATTTTGACGAAGGTATGTGTTAAATTTGTTTGTCATAAGCGAATACTCAGACATCTTCAACAGAGGACGCAACAAACCTTTACCGACATGCCAGGGTCAGTGCTCAAGAAGCTGTGTCCGCTGCGCGTCGGAAGGCTGTGGCTTTTGATACGCAAACTGCTCTTGAACGGAAAACGAACGAGGCTATTCAGTTAGCCAAGCATCAAGCCCACATCCGAGATGACGATGACTCGGGGCATCCGGGAGCAGGGACATCGTCTACCCCTCTCGTGGATTGTAAGCCTACTATAATCAGGCCTATTGTCTTCTAATCGTATTGTGTCGTCCTCAACTAGTGGATTCCGACGAACTCAACTTCCAGAACCCAACCTCGCTCAGCGGACCGCTGACGATTGGGCAGCCCCATATCCTCATGGCTCAGTTGAAGGAATATCAATTGAAGGGCCTAAACTGGTTAGCAACCCTTTACGAACAAGGTATAAATGGCATCCTCGCCGACGAAATGGGTCTCGGGAAGGTAAGCAGAACCTTACAAGTGCTGTCTGGTCACCCTCTTCATTTTCAACAATTTTTGCAGACCGTGCAATCAATATCGTTGCTGGCTTACCTTGCTGAGACCCATGATATCTGGGGCCCTTTCCTTGTCGTTGCGCCTGCATCTACACTCCATAATTGGCAGCAAGAGATCAGTCGGTTCGTGCCTACTTTGAAGGCTTTGCCTTACTGGGGTAACGTCAAGGATCGAGCCACACTCCGGAAATTCTGGAGTAAAAAGGAGATTAGCTATAATCAGGACGCTCCTTTCCATGTCCTCATAACCAGTTATCAGTTGGTGAGTGATAGTTGCTTCATGACATTTCAATACGATACTGACGGGGCGCTCTAGGTCACTCAAGATCAACAGTACTTCCAGCGCGTCAAGTGGCAATACATGATTCTTGACGAAGCTCAAAACATCAAAAATGCTGCCAGTGTTCGATGGAAGACACTCCTGGGATTCCATTGTCGTAATCGCTTGCTTCTGACTGGAACCCCAATCCAAAATTCCATGCAAGGTAAGGTTCTTCTGGTTTCGTCTGTTGCTGCTTGGCTAACATGAGCACAGAGCTCTGGGCGCTTCTTCATTTCATCATGCCCAGTTTGTTTGACTCTCATGATGAGTTCAATGAATGGTTTTCCAAGGACATAGAAAATGCGGCGGAGAATAAGGGCAGCAAGCTGAACGAACATCAACTTCGTCGGCTGCATATGATCTTGAAGCCTTTCATGCTCCGTCGTGTCAAACGGCATGTGCAAAATGAGCTCAGTGACAAGGCAAGCCTTAAAGTCCTGTGAGAACGGACAATATCACTGACTTTTTTTTTGTAGATCGAGAAGGACATCTATGTAGATCTAAGTGCCAGGCAGCGGGCGATGTACCGGGCTCTTCAGGCCAATGTGTCTGTCGCGGACTTGCTCGAAAAGGCTGCGAACATCGGCGATGCCGATTCCGCGCGGTCACTCATGAACCTTGTGATGCAATTCCGTAAAGTGAGCTGCTCCTAGATTCAAGTGTGAAGTATGGTTAACGTGGTTATTGTCATTAGGTTTGCAACCATCCAGAACTGTTCGAGCGTGCGGATGTTGTTGCTCCATTCTCGTTTTCTAGGTTTGGGCAGTCCGGGCCTTTGAATCGCGAAGGCGACTACCTCATAGTGCCGTATTCGACTCGCAACCCCATTGAATATGCGATTCCCGCTCTGTTCTACCTAGATGGCGGGCTCTTGGATGTGCCGTCCGAGAATTCAACGTACCTGAGATCGGACAGTAGCGTTCTGAGTAAGATGATGAACATATGGTCACCTGATTGGATAGAACGGTCCCTCTGCGACAACTGTAAGTACTCTTTGTGATAGTTACGATGCCGGTTCGCTGATGATGTGGCTATCAGCACTTTCAGGTTTCTCTTTCCTTCGCTTTCTCGACATGACTGCTGGTGAGGCGCACGCCCTCCATGTAGCGCCACTTCTGCACAGACGTCTTCTCGCTCTCGAGGAGGAAGCTGAGAGAGCTAGCCAGGATCCGTATCATCTGTGAGCAATTTCGGCCTGTCATTCTATCATGACCTCTGATCATTTGTCGATCCAGCGACAGCGACTTTGGCGTCTCCTCCATAGCCAGCCGTTTCCGGATCCCTTTTGGAAAAATCTCATCGTTGGCAGATATTGCAGAGGGGCAGCCTGAACTTCGTGCCATATCGACAGCAATGTGGTCATCATCATGTCTATCCAGGCCCAGCCTGAAGTGGTTCGTACCCTCCGTGGTCGCTCCGCCTGTTTCCATGTACTGTACGGACAGGAACTTCATAGAGCATCAGGCGGCTCTGCTAGAAGGACCTCTGGAAACCCTCGCTCTTTATGGGTTACAGCCAAGTCTCCGAGAATCTGTCGAGGCATCCGCAGAATATGGTCGTTTGATTCCCGGAGTTGCATCCGTAGGCTTGATTGGCTCTTCCTCACTTGATCAGCTGCCTCTTCCCATTATGCAAGTTCCGGAAGCCAAAAGTCTTATATATGACTCGGCGAAGCTGGCTCGACTGGACGCTCTGCTGCAGGAACTTAAGGCTAGTGATCACCGTGTCTTGATCTACTTCCAAATGACCCGGATGATGGATCTCATGGAGGAGTATCTGATCTACCGACAATACAAATATTTGCGCTTGGATGGCTCGTCAAAACTAGAGGATCGACGCGACATGGTCATGGATTGGCAGACGAGGTACGTGATCCTACAACCTAGTTTAAATGGGGAGTTAGCTGACTAGCGGTCTCAGGCCCGATATTTTTATATTTATTCTTAGTACCAGGGCCGGCGGTCTCGGTATCAACCTGACCGCTGCAGACACAGTGGTTTTCTACGACCATGATTGGAACCCGTCGAACGATGCACAAGCTATGGACCGTGCTCATCGTCTTGGACAGACGCGGCAAGTCACGGTGTATCGTCTGATCACGAGAGGCACCATCGACGAGCGCATCGTCCAACTCGCCCGTGTCAAGAAAGATGTGCGTTTTCCTTGTATTCCACAATGTACTTCTTCTCATATTCCGACATACAATAGGTTCAAGACATCGTTGTCGGTAACAAGAATTTCACTGATGTCACGAAACCAAGCGAAATTGTCCAGCTGCTACTCAACGAGGATCAGTTGGCGAATCTCGAGAGCGGCGTTTCGGACAAGGCCGCAGGCAAACGTGCAGCACAGCCAAATGGAAACGGAGACGCGATGCGTGACCTCTGGACCGAGGAGGGAGACGAATTTTTCGGGCATTCCAATGCCACATCAAATGGACCTACAGAGCAAGTCAAGGACGACGAATCGACACCGGTGCCAACCTCTGCGCGTGGCAAGAAGCGGAGGGTTGATGGTGGAGGCACTGGTCGCGGGCGAGGACGGGGCAGAGGCAGGGGTGGCAAGCAGAAATCGACTGGTGCCGTCACACCAGCTTAAACGCTTAAGCATGGGTGATTTTTCCGTATTCTTTGGCTTTTTCTGTGGATAGGACCGTCGCATGCTTTGCTTTGTGAATCTCTTGTTTTTGCCGTATACATTTGCTTTATCCTTCACCTCAAGCCTCTTATAGATCATGTTATACTATATGTACATTAGGATACTATACATATGTTGTCTTCGTAGTACGTCTCTCCTTTTCTGTTGAACCCGGCATCACTTTGAAGGCGTCTCGGTTGCAGGGTATCCCGAAGACGAGAATTATGAGGGTATGGCTAATCACGGCCGGCACGGCGGCGCTGTCGTCTCCGTCAGATCGTCGATCTGTGTTCGGTTGACCCTTTTCCACTGCCTGTGACTCCGTATGTGCATTCACTGCATTGTGCAGATCTCATGCTTTTACCAACAATCAACTCTTCTGCATCTCTCTCATCCCTGGCTGCCTGCGAAAATCTAGACCATCTACCTCCATCCAACTCGTTACTTGGGCTGAAGGAAATCGCGTCTGCGGTCAATCACTCGTTTTCTTGTCTTTGACAAGTGTACCACCCATTCTAACCACCGACCTCCGCTGCTGAAGCCGTCAGGTCATCAAAGCTCTAGGTCGGCCTTGGTCTATCCCAATGGCCAAGAAGAAGAGAACGCAGCTGAAGCCGATCGTCCGTGGCTTTGCGACGACGTCGCAGCCCAAAAAGGTCGTTCCTGTAGTAGAGGTTCCAGAGGAAACCAGTCAAGCCGAGCAGCAGGGTATACATAACCCTGAGCCCGATGCTCAGAAACTGGGGTCCCAGACTCCGGGCCAACCTTTGGTCGACGAATTCGATCCGGAGAAAGTCGAGGAACAGTCACTTCAGAACCTAGTCGACAAGTTGCAGGATAAAACAGAGAAGGAGATCACGAGGACAATCAAGGTATTGCATTGGTTTATTTCAGCTTCTATGCCGCTAGATTGCAGGTTTACATCCACATGAACAGAGTATCGAGATAGACAGGCGCTATTCAAAGACTCTACCTTCAATTGACCTTGACAGTGATGCCGTGAACCACATCATGCATTTGATCACTGAATGTCGAGGGGATGAAGGTAAGTGCAATATTTGACAGATTGTTTAAAGGTATTTCCTCATGCATCGGACAGGGAAGCGGCTAGTAGACGAGTCTGAAGAAAAAGCCATTGCTCGGCTAGGGATCACCTATGGTGTCCTACGACGCTTGGGTTTCTCGGAAGAGCGAGTCGAGGAATGTCTTCGGACTATTAATGGTGTCAATCTTCAGGAAGCATTTGACTGGGTGCGTTGAACCTCCACGGGTAATTGATCATGGAGCTCATTGAAGGTCGATAGCTCTATATCAATTGCACCGAACTTGAACTCAATCCGGATAAGGGTACTTCGTCCCTCCCTCCTTGATGAACGGCTCACTCAAACCTCTTTACGACAGCGTCGAACGATGCCGATAGCAAACCTCCTGTAACACCTGTAGCTCCAAGTTCCGCTCACACTCCACGGACGCCGACGGCCAATCCTTCCTCAACTCCCCCAACTCCCAATACGGTGTCGCGGCTGGATGCCAATGCACGGCCTTTCACTCCACGCTCTAATCCGCCTCCCATACTCCTTCCATTGGATCTCGAAGACGAACAAGCAGACCTTAAAGCCCGTATCTTGGCAAGAGTCTACGATGATAACGCATCTCCGTCAGACGCAGACCATGCTGATGACGATCCCAATCAAGAATATGTTCGACTGAAACTCAAGCTGGACAGTTTTGCATCAGGGCGAACCGAAGAGGTGGCCGACCCTTCATTTGTCAAAGGACTGCAGAATCGTTTACAGGACATCAAGGAGCATTACTTTTTCGATGCACGAGATGCAGAAGCTATGTATCAAACCAAGCGGCGCGAGGCAGACGCGTTGAGTCTTCAGACCCGCTTGCGCGAAGACGAAAGATTTCTCCAGCAGGGTTTGTCCATACTTCCAGTCAAACGACGCCCCCCAAAGTTGGAACCTGCTCCAATTCCTGTCTCTGCAGCAAAACCAGACTTTTTCGGGGGAGACGATGCTGAAGAGCCTGCAGGTGGCATGTTTGAGATTCTTGATGAGATGCCGACTTCCGAAACCACCGAACAGGGGATAACTTTACAGGTCCGTGATATGGCACTTCCAAAGCATTGGTCAGGTCGCACTCCGAAGGTCTTGCTGACGGAGACGGTCACTAAATCCGACCGTTTTGCCGTCATCTCGTATCGGATATTGTCTGGCGGATATCGTGCAAAGAGGGCCTCCGTCGGTATTCGCTGGGGTACTGGTAAGGAAGGGGAGTGGACGATGATGGATACTGCGTGCTATGACGAGGGTCAAGCAGAGCAATTCGTTGCTACTCTGGCGCTTCACTCGTTGACATTCCCGGTATCTGAAGGGTTTGCTTCAACCAGTTCTAGCTCTGGACAGACCTCCTTCCGACTGCTTCCACCAGTCTTTCGTGAACTCTGGGACGAGTTGGAAATCAAACGGAAGGCTTCAGATGACGCGGCGAACAGGGCCGTTTGGTCGAAGTTGAGAAGAATACTTGAGCCCAAGATGGATGACGGAGAAATGGTTTGTACAGACAAAAACATTCTTCAGGTCTGACTCAGCTTAACCGAGTCATTTAGCCTACTGGCGTCAGCGGCAAGCAGCTTACGGATGAGAGGTCTAGTAACACCTTTCGAGGACCATACGGTAGCAAAGATACTATCTCGGAACAGTTGTCGTCAATGTTTAAAGCTCGGCAGGCTTCGCCGGCCTACCAGGACATGCTTGTAAGTCAATAATAAGGATTCTGAACTCTATAACTTTGCTGATGATAGGTGTGAAGCTTCAACGCAATCAGCTTCCGATTGCCCAGTATCGAGACCAGATCATCTCTACATTGGAGTCATCACAAATCTTGGTGCTGAGTGGCGAAACTGGATGGTGATCTATCATTTTACCCTCGAGTATCTCTCATGGACTCAATTGTCTTTTTTCAGCGGCAAGTCCACCCAGGTTCCGACTTATATTCTGGAAGATCAGCTTGCTCGCGGTAAACATTGCAAGATTTACTGTACGGAGCCGCGCCGGATATCTGCCATTTCTCTTGCCCAACGAGTATCTCATGAGCTGGGAGAAGCTCCTGGTGCCGTCGGCACTATGGCCTCCCTTGTCGGATACTCCATTCGTTTAGAAAGCAACACTACACGCAACACACGGCTAGCGTTCGTTACGAATGGTATCGCTTTGCGGATGTTGGAAGGTGGCAGTGGACAGGGCGGGATGGGGACTGCGTTTGACGAGATAACCGTAAGCCACAACAGCTGATCATGTGAAACCCAAAATGACCCGTTATTTTCCGTAGCACATTGTCATTGACGAAGTAAGAACATACTTGGAAATCATCGTTGTGATCTAATATCACAAATTATTCAGGTTCACGAGCGCAGTATCGAGTCAGACTTTCTATTAATTGTCCTCAAATCTCTGCTCCAACAGCGTAGCGATCTGAAGTAAGCTGCTCACCCACTGAGTCTATTGGTCAAATTGCTCACACAAGATAGAATCGTGCTCATGTCTGCCACGGTTGACGCAGAGAAAATCTCAGACTATTTTGGCGGCTGTCCAATTCTTCATGTACCTGGGCGAACATTTCCCGTCGACATCCGTTTCTTGGAAGATGCGGTGGAGCTCACTAAATGGTCGATCACCGAGAACTCCCCCTACGCCAAGCGACGTGCGTATAGCATCTCTCATCCCTGTGTATCCCTACTAAGTTACATTTGTTCTAGTTCACGAGAAGTTTTATCGAGGCAAGAAGCGAACGGAGTGGACCGAAGAGACGGCAGCCAATGAAGATGACGATGAGGAGTCTTCATCTGAAAACGTCAAATTGGAGAAACGCTACTCTGCCAATACTGGCACGACGATCAACCTTCTTGATGAACGCGTCATGCTCTATGACTTGATCATGAGGCTGTTGGAACGAATCTGCTTCGAAGATGAGAGTTATGCGTCGTATTCAGCTGCCATCCTCATCTTCATGCCTGGTATTGGAGAGATTCGTCGTCTCAACGATCTTCTAGCAGACCACCCGCTATTTGGGCCAGGTCAAGGCTTTCTGGTGTATCCGTTGCACTCCACGATCTCGAGTGAAAATCAAGGTGCAGTGTTCGATATTCCGCCGCCTGGTATACGAAAGATTGTGATTGGTGAGTGAAATATACCGACTCTTGAAAGACGTACTAAACCTCATGTCTTCAGCCACTAATATTGCGGAGACCGGGATTACCATACCCGACATCACTTGTGTCATTGATTCTGGAAAGCATCGAGAGATGAGGTTGGATTGAATCCTTTTGAGTCAACTCATACTAACGTACTGACATAGGTTTGACGAAAAACGGCAAATCAGTCGTCTAGTCGAGACTTTCATTGCGAAAAGCAATGCCGCACAGAGGCGAGGGCGATCGGGTCGTGTGCAAAATGGCTTATGCTTCCACCTCTTCACCAAGATTCGTCATGATACCCAAGTAAGACTTCTTTGCAATCACCAAATCATCACTTGCTGATTGTTTCTTGACAGTTGGCTGATCATCCACTGCCTGAGATGATGCGCCTGAGTTTATCTGACCTTGCATTGCGAATCAAGATCTTGAAGGTTAAACTGGGCTCTTCTATCGAAGATGTGTTGTCGCGTGCATTGGATCCTCCTTCTTCAATCAATATCCAGAGAGCTGTATCAATGTTAATCGAAGTCGGTCTTTTCATGTGTACAATCTTATTAAATCAACAGAAACTGATCTTTGACTCGTCTCAAGGTTCGCGCACTCACATCTACCGAAGAAATCACGCCAATGGGACGTTTGCTCAGTGCTTTACCAACGGATGTCCATCTCGGAAAATTCCTTTTGACTGCAGCCCTTTTCCGATGTCTCGACCCTGCTCTCACTATTGCTGCGACATTGAACTCAAAGTCTCCATTCCTGACCCCGTTCGGTCACGAAGATGAGGCTGATCGAGCTAAACTTTCATTCCGGACAGGTATGTGCTGTTCGTCGACTGTCTATTCGCCTCAGCTTACTTTGATAAATGTAGAAAACTCTGACTTTTTAACGTTGCATAATGCGTTCTCGAGTTGGCGTCGGGCCTCCGCGAATCCTAGTTTTGTGCGGAAGTTTTGCAGGAAGAATTTCCTTAGTCACCAGGTAGCCTATTGTCCCCTTCTATACTTGACCTGTTCTGACTCTCTTCAAACGCTAGAACCTGCAACAAATCGAAGAGCTTCGCCAACAATTCCTGGGCTATCTGATCGATTCTGGGTTCATCCAAGCTGACAGAGCTTTTGTGAAGGAACTTAGTCGGTCAGTTCTTTATACACGCGTATCCGAGGGCGCTTCATAGCTGTTTGCTAATGCTCCATGTAGAGCACGCTATGGTCGAAATCGCACTCGGTTCATCTCCGTGCCAGCAGAGCTGGATAGCAATTCTTCAAATGTCGCCCTCATGAACGCAGCGTTGGCAGCTGGTTTATATCCTAAAATTTTATCTATAGATTCCAACTCGCAGATGCGAACGATCACCAACAATCAGGCCGTTTCTTTCCATCCATCTTCTGTGAACTTCAGAAGGAAGCTTACTGATTTTGGAGTGAATCATTTGACGTACTTCACATTGATGTGAGTCTATCTCCAGTCAGAATGCGTCATTGAGTCTCAATGCGTTATTAATTGTAGGCACTCGAAGAAGCTATATGCTTGGGAGACCGGTCCTGTGGATGATATTGCACTGTTACTTTTGTGTGGTGAATGCGAATTCAAGGTGCGTCATACAGAGATGGTCACTTAGTTCAAGGACTAATAATAATACAGCTCATATCCGACTCCGCCTTCATTGATCGCAAGATCAAATTCCGTGTACCGCCAAAGACTAACGTCGCTCTCAAATATTTGCGGACACAACTCAACCTCCTCCTGGCTAGTCAATTGCGTGGGAAGCCTTTGACGGAGTCACAGGTGTTATGGATGGAGGTGGCAATGGCGGTCATGGGTAAACTCAAATTGGAAAAGGACAGTGACGAGCAGCAGCAGAATTCGATTCTGAATGTTGTCTTGCACTGATATTAGTCACAAAAATTAGCTGGTTCAAAGTGGGTTGGTTGGTACCAGTTGGTACCAAAAGCGCATTTGTGAGAAAATGTACGAAGGCTGCTCCATGTTGTATTTCCCACGCCTCATCTACTTCACAATGATCAACTCAGACGATCCGGTGGTGTCCATCCTTCCAATTCATCTCTCGAATAACCTTGCTCCCAATGTCCACCTGCATCAGTTTCCTCTCCTCAGTCGACCATTGCAGGTTCCGCCATCTGCAACTTTGAGTGGAAAGCGCATACGAGCACGCCTCAAACCAAACACAAAGCGACTGGAGATTCACATCCCAGTAGACACTCGACCAGAAGTTTGGAACGGCGAAAAATCAACGGAGCTGGGGATAGGGCGTCTGGAAGATGATAAAGAGAAGAACCAGGATGTAGGTAGGGTGAAGCTGAAGGAGGGTGAAGCACCTCGACTTTCTGAACTGCGCTTGCGGAGCGAGCAAATTCCTCATACGGGTGCTTATATGCTTGGTATCGTTCGCGATGGTACGCGGAAAGCTTTTGTCATTTGGTGTGGTCAAATTGAACATGAGTTTTAGGGCAATTGCATCTGCACCAGATTGACGAAACCCACCAATTCAGACCGACCTTGACGTACCTTGATGCATTGACCCGGTTGAGTAAGCGGCGAGGAGGGGCTGGTTTTGATTCTGATTCCGACGATGGACCACCTCCTGATCCGGATGAGCCGGCTCATGTATCCGCACCAAAAAAAGAGAGAAATCCTGTGGTAGACGCTAAAGATGTTCAAGTATCAGCTCGCAAAAGCGAAGATAAAGGGGGTCAGAATCTTACGGGCGGTCTCTCTACTGTGCGTCGAGAAATGCTTATGGCTATCCGCGCGGAGGAGGATGAAGACTGGCAGGATTTCCATTACCACGATGGCGAGGTGAGCCTCAAACCCTCTATATAGTGTGGGTCATTATGAACCGAAACGTCTTCACGACCGCTAGACTGCTGACTGTGAAGAGGCGTATGAAGCCCTATTCTCACAAAATAGAGAAGACCTGGATTGCAAGTCAAAAGTAATCTCATTTCTTAAGGATATCCAAGGGTTATGATGAATCAAATTTGTGTACGTTGCATTGTTGAACGCGTTTGCTTTCATTCAACGTATATTTCGAGGAAATCCTGTATGAACGCGAGCGTGAGAACTTTTGGGCGCATCAAACTCGGCCACAGACGCCGAGTTTGACCTTGATCGTCGTGTTCACCGCTCTTCACCGCTGCATCATCTTCAAACCGGTTATGGACAGCGACACAGACTCAGAGTCCGAATGCACTTCAGGCACATGGAATGCGGTCGAATTTACTCGCGCGATCATGCAAGGAAGCCAGATCGACATATCAAGTGAAGAGGTATCGACGGAGGACGTGAAGAACGCTATTTCCATTCTCACGGACATCGATATGCAAGCCGTTACCGTGAGTACCAGTCCGTCGTGAGATTTCACATTCTGAACGATACAGAATCCGAGGGTTTATGAGCGCATACACCATGCCTCAAAGATGATTTTATGCCTTTTAGATGAAATTATATGTGCGAGGTCTTCCAATGCTAGGTTGCTGAATCTCCTTAGATATTTTCTGGAGCTCAGTATGCATATAATCTATGATACCCGACTGTTGCTGACAGTGCCTGAAGCTTCTCCTATCTTTTTGTCAAAGCTCTTTGAGTATCGACAGGCATTCTACAGCATCGCTGCTCGTTCCATCGCACCTGGAACAGCGCCATCAGTCGTCGTGTGCTGGGTCGATGTGATCTTAACCAAACTATCCGACGCTACTCTTGTGGTTGTGAGCGGAATACATTTTGATCTCGCTAGCGCGCAGGCTTTCAATAGCCTGCACAAGCAGCGAGAGGACGATGCCATAAGGACTGCGACTCAGCTCCCTCGTGAGTGTCTCTTTGTCCCTTGCCATGACTACCCCTCTTACGGTGCATAGGTCGCTGGGATGCTGTTCCCGATCTACTGGCATCAGAACATGCAAGTCCTGCCCTTGCACGGTTGACCTTGCGACTCTTATTTGCCGCATATATCGTGCATCCTCAGTTGACGTGTGATCCTCGGTTGATGGATGAAGGCAAAATTCGAATGGACAGGCAAGAATTCACTCTCAAGTGATTGATCACTACTGACCTCAGTCACAGCACAAGGGTATCAAAGCTTCGAAGCATTTTGCGTAGCTACATCCTCAAGCAATCCTCGAACAACTACGAAACCAATGATACAAGTGTACACGGGCGCTCTATCTGTCTGGATACACAGCAGAGGATTGCCTACGCCATGGTAATATCCTTATACACCGTGAGTATATATTCTGTCGCCGTATCGGTCCATGGTAATGTACAAAACAAACCTTCAGATGATTGAATCGCAAACGGAACCTTCTCATGTCAAAATCTCATCATCCTCATACGAGCCATATACACAGACGTTATTCTTACGTCTCATCCAAGACATCATGCAACTTGACCGGCCTGGTAATACCATGCAACCCATTGTTCCACAGCTGGAACTAGATCCAGCTCAGACCATTCTCGTCCGATGGGGCAGGTTTATTCCTTGGTGTTGGGAAATCTGGGCCGATCCTCGGTGTGTCGATGTAGAGTCCATCTCCTATTGTGTCTGCAATTCTTCTCTTTCTTGGAGATGAAATTTTGAGTTGACGATTCCTTCAGACAGCAACTTGGCTGTATCACCTAGGTGACTGTCGCAAAGACGGGGTCACCGACGATTGGCCGTGGGATGTTCAGCTATCAGAAGTGCTGGTCACCAATGCACGGGGAGCTGAGGCCTTTATACTGGTATGCAGTTCTTTGCACGTTTCTAACGTCTTTGACACCATAGCCTGCCTAGCAATTGCTACATCACGGTGTTGCAATGTTGTTGTCCCTCAAACTTGGCGATGCACCTGCTGCAGCTCTGGACGTACTCTACAAATGCTGCTGGGCAATCGCACGTATCATGAATCCCATTCAAAACTTGAATGTTACCCCGACCTCTGTCATGGCGAGGTACCTATTCACTTTATGGGCCTTACTAGGTGACACGAAACTTGAATTGTCAAGTTAGTCTTCTGCTCAGTGGTATTTTTTCCTTTGTAAAAGTTGACTGGGTCTGGAGTCAAAGAACTCATCACGGAATCGTTGATCTACGTGAAGCGTGGGTCATTACAAAAGGCGTTCAAGGACATGTTGGAGCATCACGACTTACAGTTGATTTTGATATTAGAGAGAAGTGAGTCTGTATCACTCAAGTCTACTTTCTCTGACCTCGACATAAAAGGATTAGTAGCTCTGAGACGGTTTGGGTTTCTTGGCAGACTCCTTAATCTTCATACGTTGAAACAGGTCCACAGGAAGTTAACAACGCAAAAGAACGGGTCCTCACAGATTGCACCATGCTCTCAATCGCTCTTATGCTCAAGTTCCTTACTATTGTGTGGCACAATAATATTTCCCTGCCTCTGCACCAGAACGTGGCTTCTCCCTTTCTATCTGACCTTGTAGACCACCTCTTGGAGAACCCTTCTCCGTGCCGTGCATTAGTTTGCAGCCTCGTCATCGCGCTCTTAACTCTAGAATTTCTCTGTGCTGACCCAGCGTATGAAAAAATTGTGAAGCTGTGGAACTTTGAGACTCTTTGGCAGTTGACTATTCTTAGCGGTCCATCAGATGTCTTGGCTGCTTGTAAGCACTGAGTTCACTTTCCATGTCGGTATCTCATCCATATTAACAGCCACTCTATCATCATGCATCCTTGCCACATCCTCACCGGTCGCTGACAACCTTGCCTGTGCCGAATCCTGGAACTTACTGCGCGACACACTGATCTTGACACTCTCACATCGTTTTTTTGCCGACGATAAGCCTCTTTCTCTTCTCACCGCTCCGACTGTCTGTCGTGGACTGGTTCGCTTGCTGGAAAGTGCTGATTCTGGGCTAAGTATGGATTTTCTGTGCTAAAATACGCGCACGCTTCTCCTTGCATATTTGGTTAACATGCGTGTCATTCAGTGCAGTGGATAGTCACGTCGCCTTGGACGACTGCATTGTGTAGCGAGATCCGAAAGTTGCTCGAAGACTCTGATCGTCATTCACCAATGGAGAGGGCCATCCTCAAAGAGAGACTCGCGCGCGATGGAAAAGAATTGGTCGATGCTGTCCGCTGTGTTCATTTTTCGCCTGATTTACAGCTAACAACATAATTCTTATAGATTGAACAAAAACGAGTGAAGGGGAAACTAACTCACTGGTGCGTGTATTTTTTGACCACGATTAGTGTACCTCCTGAGTAGTTGTCCTAGAATTCCTATCGCTTAATGTATTGTAAGTCTCAAAACAGGAACATGTCATATCTCATCTTGATCCCTGATGTATCTTGACCGCCTACATATGTAATTTCGCTTCCACAACTGATTGTACTCTGATGCATCTCACAAACCGGCGCACTTGACGCATTACATCATGAACCCTGTCCGGGTCCGTTCGATAACCAGCTCCCAAAAGCATACCGTGCTCAAGACAGTCGTCGAACTGTAGTCCTCATGAATGCTATTTCAAAATCTCGCTTTGACCTAAAGCATAGGGTTCTGATACTCTTCTGTAACTGCTTGTGAGATTCCATTGAGTTGGCAGTTGTAGTGCACTTGAGTTGAACACTGAACACGATGGGAACACCGCGTCAGTAGCGTAGAATGAACCAACGGATTCGAATTTCATAAGTGTTTCTGTAGAAAGGACTCTGTCCCCACGCATGATGTCCATCGGATGGACATCATGCGTGGGGACACCGTTTGTACAGGAGCAGCATGCACTCTAAACCTATGCAATGTACATCATGACCATGTTGTTCTGTAGGACTGGGCAGAAGTGGTTTACTACCGGCGTAGCCAACGCTGAATTACAGCTAAGAGTCAAAGACAACAAGATATTTCAGAACCGTAAAGATATATTCTACGTCACTTTTTCAATTCCGAGGACTTTGAGCTGAATCAGGACTAGATCGTGTAAGTGTCGTCAATTGTCAAGAAGGAATACAATGGAAAAAGTGCAAGAAAAGATCAAACTGAATTTGTATGTGCAGATCAAGAGAGAAGATGTAGATCAAATCAACGTGCCGTTGAAGAGCGGTAGCACATTGTAGTTTTTATACTGTGTTCCCCACCTGCATCGTCATAGTGCTAGAACTTTGCGGTTCCTCCTGGAAGATGGGAGGTGGATTCAGAAGCAAAGGATCTAGGCTGTCTGTACAAGCCATTGAGTTTTCATACCAGAGCGACAAAAGTAGGAGAGGAATATATCATGTCTTGCGAAGGTGACACGGGTCACTGACCTTTATCAGACCATAATTTATTGAAAGGCCCATTGTTAGACGCTGTAACCTCACCGGCTGTGTGAAACTCGGACAGAGCTAGCAGACTCTCTATTGCCGACGACTCCTCTCTCAACAAAGGTTTATCGGGCTCTGGGTGCACATGAACAGGCGACGCGGGCGCAGATAGTTCTGGAGGTGCAGTGTCTCTTTGGTTGCTCATCCGTACTAGGAGCTCAACCTCGGTATTCGACGACAGCGACGACGACAACTGAACAGTGTCTGGGGTCGACGAAGTCCCTGTCCTGAATTTCGCCAGTTTATCCTCGAGGGCTGCACGTATTTTGCGTTCTTCCGAGAGTTGTGCATCCACAGCGGCGCGCCGATCAATCTCCCGGACGTAGCGGGCCTCAGCAGTTAGACGTGCAGCAGATTCAACCTTGAGGATGTGCCTCATATCTGTGAAAGTAAGAGGTGTAATACATTTTAGGCCAACAAGTTTCACGATTGATAGAGACACGTACTGGTCATAAGGCTGAGCACACTGGGCGGAACGTATATGCTCAACGCGTCGCTAGACTCTTCCCTAGATGTCGACAGAGGCAGAGATACTAACCCAGATATATCAAACATCTGGAAGTCAATCGCGCTAGAGGCCGCGGTGTCATCTTCTTCATCTAGCATCTTCAGACCCAAGAAACCCTCTCCCTCAATGCGCCTCCTCTTTTCCGATCGCATAGAAGCACTTTGTGTCAGATGCAACTGGCGCCCGGAATCCAGGTTTGTTTGACTTTGCGAAGGTTTAGAAAGATTCCGTTCGAGAGTCATTTTAGGAGTACTAGGGAGTCCATTAGCCTCTCCATATCCCTTAGCCTTTACAGACTCATTAGAAGAAGACTCGCTCTCGGTGAGAATAGATCGTGAGGAAGAGTCCGGTCTTATTGTAGGAGCTATGGTAGATGCGTTTAGGACTCCGAACGACGTAGCAGGTGGAGGCTGTTTGATTATTGACTGCGTTTGGGGAGTAACAAGGTTGTCTCTTGTAGATGAAGATTCCTTTGACACGGCGTCCAAGATGATATACGGCTCAGGGGATGGAGTGCCCAGAATGATTGATGTGATCGCAGAAGAGGAAGAGGCTGACTCAATGTGTTTGCGCTTTTTGGCAGATAGATTGGACTGCGAAACTGTCTTAGCTCGTTTTGAAATGTTCACGAAGTGGGTCATTGCTACAGATCCTCAGATTTGACCGTTTGAGACATGTGCAAGTTACGTATTCGTCATAGTGCTCACCTGGACGTCGCGCAGGAAGTGAAGATCCGTTATCGCTGCCATCAGTCAATGTCCTCCATTTTCTAGGAGCATAAGTTCTCAACCATCACACGCAATTCAGTGTGACCTCAAAAGCTCACTCAATAATCTTCTCGGTGTGAGCAGGACGTGATCTAACGTTGATCGCGTTTCGGGAACATAGACGGGTTATAACATATAGAGAAGGTCTCACCAAGCACTAGCTTTCGTCTTGTAGTTTCACTGCTTGATCTGCCTGATATGACGGCGTTCACAATCAGAATTGCTAGAGGCTGCAAATGGCTGGAAGTGGAGGCTTACGAGTTGTGGGCGGAGACGTCGGCGTGGACTTGCTACCTAGCTGAGTTTGAGGAGATTTAATAGCGCGGTCTGTCATGGATGCGGATGGCCTCGAGCAACTCGAAGGTGGGCCAGCAAACAGGACCCTCGGCCTCTCCCGACTAGCGTCCACAAGTATCCACAAGTGTACAATCAGTCCAAATCAGGTAACTACTCAGTACTCAGTGCCACGTGATCGCGTTCAAGTCCTCAGGTCGAGCCTGCCGCTCTACTCTTCAGGCCTTCAGGTTGGCATCGACTCAAGCCTTTTCACGACAAATCATTCTCCCTTTCACGATTTCTGACGAACGCTCTCGTTTTATTTTTGCTTTCAGAAAATGGGTTTCTGTAGACGGTGCGGCGATATCGTCACTGGACCTAAGTGTAAATGTGGGGGGACAGCAGTAGGTGCGCTACGTTCAACGGGACTATCGTAGTGTGCTCGAATTAAAGGCTCCCACAGCACCTGTCGTTAAGTGGAATCAGAACGCTGCCAAACCCTCTACACCTGATAGGTGGTCACAAACGTATACCAAAGAGAAGCCCTCTTCACGCTCTCGCTCTGCAACGGTCGATACCCCTCCTAGCGTTGCCTCGACACAAGCTACTTCACGATTTCCCCGTCCAAACTCCACCATTGGATCTAGAGTCTCCGAGCATATTGCTTCTACGACCCAGTCACGACCTTCATCACCCCTCAAACACTCATCCTCGCTCCTGGACAATCCGTCGTCAGGTATTCTTCCATCGCCTTACACATCGGAACTATCCAAAGTCTACGGTTCAGTTCTTCAACCAAAGGAGTCTCTTGACAGTTATCATTGCCACACTTGTTCTGCGCCATTCCCTCCTGATGCTACCATCTATCCTGATCCCAGGGACGAATCTGGCACCCGGTTCATGTGTCGTGCATGCTTTATAGTCAACGGCGGCTCCAAAGGTGATTGCCCGGCCTGTCACCGCCCTGTTTTGATCTTGAAAAGTGAAGGAGGATTTGTCGAGAATGCTGGAAAAGTCTGGCACAAGAAATGCTTTCAGTGTGCTGGTTGCGGCAGGAATATCGGTGACAACCCTATGGTTGATCTTCTAGGTCAGCCTTCATGCGCGGACTGCTTTGACTCTTGCTTGAAGAGGACACACGACAGCCCTTCTTTTGACCGGAACGACGGAGTGACAGGATATTGTGGTCCAAGGTCTAATAGGAGGCAAAGCAGAGAAGGAAGCCCAGCTCTCGAAGAATTGGTACAAAGACTTGGTATTTTGAAGTCCAGAGAATCTACTCCAGCTAAGGACGATGCAAAACCTCGAATCAGCATCGGCTTTCAGAACTCCTCTGTCATAGATGATGTTTTCACGAGTCCTCGCGGAAGAACAGCCTTGGGCCTCGACGATGCATCCTCTCCATCATCACAAAGAGTTCAAGCTACCGACGACGGCAACCATATTCGACGACCTTACAACCGGTTCATGACTCCTGAGGCTGACGAGGGCAGTCCTCGACCTGGTGGTGGAAGCCCTAGGCTGAGTGGTAGCCCCAGACCTACGCAGGAAGCCATAGAGGAGATGAAGCGGAGATTCTTGCGACAAGCAGGATCACCTGCTTCAGAGCGAGACAGCGCCTTCGCCTCGTCCGCCGATACCACGCCTCGGGCGACACCCAAGGCGAAAGCGGTTCTATCAAATCTCAATAGTGAATCACCGACTTCCCAGAAAGCGTCGCCTGTTTCAAGGATTCCTGTTCGAACTACGAACTTGTCTAGCGGACTCCCGCTGAGGAGCAGAGCTTCTTTCTCGTCTTTGAAACAGGACATAGAATCTGTCGTCTCTGTTCCATCTACTCCTGAACTGTCATCTGATTTCTCTGATACCACCACACAATCTTCCGCATCCTCATCACCTCCCTCGTACAGCCCTCCATCCCGGCACGATGGTTATGCCATAAAGTCGAGACCGTCACTTTCTGACATGAGTATAGCTACCCATTACACTGGGGAAACGATAAAGTCTACTTATTCTCTCAGCACGGCTCCGAGCTCTGTATCTTTCCAGAAGGGCGATTCTCAATCCACATCCACTGGTCCCGTGGCGGACACTAAATGTGCCAAATGCTCATTGCCATTATTTAGCGTGAGAGGTGGAGGGCGGTACGTCACGGTACCGGAACCTTCATCCACTGGGGCAGCACCCAGAACATATCATACAGATTGCTTCAGGTGCAGGATATGTGATGGGGTTTTCGAAGAAAAGGAGAAGGGACAGGCTGTCTTCGTCAGAGGAGTGAGAGGGGCTTGTCACTTGGACGTGAGCAATTCGTTTCACAAGCGATGCAGGAAACTAATCATCATCCTTCTAGTGTGCACCTAGGGAGAAGATCACTGTCCGCCCCCTGAATACAAGCACGACTTACAGTCTTCCCCTTGCTCCTGTCTCGCCAACTCCGACCAGCACTCCGACACCACCAAGTTACTCAAGCTCGGCTTCGCCGTATTCATCGAGTCGGTATACTGCCCCTCCTCCGTCCGCTCCTGCCACGTCGACCTCCTTTCCTCGATTCGGCTCATCTACGTCATGCCCTGGCTGCCATCAGGCGGTATCTCTTATGGAACGAGGGGTTGTACCCGGGCCTCAGGGCATCCGATGGCATGCGACATGCCTTATATGCGGTGGTAAAGAGGCCAAGGGACGAGGCGGACGCAGGAAAGATGGCAAACCAGGATGCGGCAAGAAATTGGACAGTTCTGCGAAGCGCGACAGCGAGGAAGGGAGTGTGTGGTGCCGTGAATGTCTGGTAAATTGTTTTTCATTCTTATTGCTATCTCGGACCCGAATGCTGATCGCATCAATTAACGCTCTTCAATGTCTTATCTTCTGCATAGCTGCTGCTTCCTGCCTCCGCGCGCTCTCCGCATGCCTCTCCCATTCGCGCTATTCCCCTCCACACCACCCAGCCTACTCACACAGGCACCTCTTCGATCAGCACAGGAACTTTTGGACGGGTTGCACCGCAGTATACAGGTGGAACAGCTATCACCCGCCAGCACACTGGCGGCGGCGCTATCGCTCGTCAATACACAGGTGGCGGTAACATTGCTCGCCAATATACAGGTGGCAGTACCATCGCTCGCCAATATACGGGCGGCAGCACCATCGCTCGCCAATATACTGGTAGTACCACGATCCCCCGTCAGCATACTGGCGGAACAACTATTGCTCGTCAACTGACCGGTCTTTCTGGAGGGCACGACGCAGCCCTGCTTCGTCAGTTGACGGGCGGTGGGCTCAGTCCCACCAGACAGTTGACTACCAGCCCTACGAAGACTATCGGCCGGCAACTCACAGGAGGTAGCGCAGCAGGTGGGGCAGTGCGGCCAAGGCCAAAATCAGTGATTGGCATGCGAGACGAGGGACGAGGTATGTTTCTTGTCCGGCAGATGACGGGCGGGGGTCTATGACGGAACGGATTTTGACATGAATTCACGATTATGCAACGAATTTTTGTATCTATACCCTCATGCCAGTGGTTCAAACATTCATGGTTACCGTGTACGACGGAGAGAGCCTAAGGCACGAATATCAGAATATTGAAGACACGCGGAATAGCTAGCACCGAACGGTGGGAACTGCGATCGAATCAGGAGCAGGTCGAAAATGAAATGTCTATCGAAACGCTCGACCGTAGCGACCGGGATCGCTCCCAACCTTCGAGCGTGTTGTCAAGGAGTGTGGCTCGTTCATGACCCACGACTACGTCGAGTATTAGAGTCTTTCCCTCGTTCTCTTTACCTGACGCTTCCCTCCTTCACCTCCCTTTCTTTTTTCTTGTCTGCCATCGAGCTTCAGCGACGTCCTGGCCCCGGCGTCAGCCAGCTGACGCTGACCCACTGACACGCTGATCTTGCTGCGACAGCATTCCAGCTCTGGTTAAGCTCAAGTTCCTTGTCGCATTTTTCGTCGCAGGCAGGGGGCTTCATTGCCTCGACTGTCCTCCCTTGTTCTCGGTCCTGGAGATCTCTTGACTGGGTTGTTACTTGATCATACTGTCACTCGCCTTCCCACTCTTTTCGCTATGTCTGGTTCCAGCTGGCTATTGTCTCTGTACTCCTTTCCCTCATCTCTTCGTCTGAGCGACAACGCTATCGTGTGTCATACAATCTAATTTTCCCTGCGCCTTTTGACACTCAATTATCTAGGTTGATCGTATACTCGCGGACATCCCTATCATTTCCGTCGGACTCTTGGGCTTTGCAGCATTCACTACCTTCTTGGCCTTAAAGAAATTGAACTGGTACGTGTCTCCCGACTACAACATTTGGCCGCAGTCTTAAACAACGCATAGGGCTCTGGTCCTTTTGTTTGCCTCCGTCTCCTTAGGTTTATTTGCGGCCATCCTGGATCTTGCGCAGGGCCTTACAAGGGGTCGTATGTTCAGACAGGGACTCGATACGGACTCCATTGTTCCTCTCATCATTGCTCGCGAAGTTCTATTCGCTGTTTCCGCGAGCGTTCGGTCTCTATTCTTCTGGGTATATGTATCTCACCCTCCTCAAGGAGAGCCCCCGCCCTTGCCTGTTCGTGAAAACCAAGGGAGAAATTTTTTACTTTTAGGCTCAAACACACAATCCACTCACAGTGGAACCTGGGCTCAATGGGGCATCTTCGGTTCGACATTGAAGTGGGCCCTGTTTGTTGCATCTGTGGCAGCGGGAGTTTTGCAGATCCTCTGGCGCGTTGTCCAGCCTTTCCATAAAATTGGGGCCGTTTACGAGGTGGAAGCAACGATGGAGATAGTCGTGCCTGCTCTATTTATCATTAAATTGATCCTGAACACAATGATCGCATCGACTCCGTCGCGTTGGAAAACTTTGTCTCACTATTCTGTCATGATCTTCGCGTTGTTGATCAATATGGGCGTAGGTGTTGGAAACGTCATATACTGTGAGTCGCCTAAACACAATCTCTGATGATATCTGCGGCGTGGCTGATTGTTCTCCAGTTGCCTTCTCAGAATCTTCTGCTGGCAGGTTCCTTGTTGCTGTTGCAGAATATCTCATCATTGTGTTTCTTCTCATCACGATTTTTCGCCCTCCAGTCCCTGCCCCACCACCTGAGAACGACCGCAAGCGGGTGTCCTCATTTCAGGGTCTCCGCATTCGCTCTCACGAGTCTGCTCTTGCCGCTATGGGGCCACAAGCGAATGAAGGCTTGACCGTTCAGGTTGATCGCCCATCCGGGTCATCACGATCATCGGCTGCACGGCTATCTGCCTGGATTGGTTCGCGCGCGCACAGTCTGGCTGGACGTCCACGTCCTGCTCTTGAACGCGACGAAGTGCGTTTGTGGAATCAAGAGGATGCCGAGCGTGGCCTTTCTCCTTCCATGAGCGAGAGGCGTATGACCGGCATCTCTGATGTTCCCAGTCCTTTCACGGAGGAAGCGAAACAGAGTGCACGATGGCAAGATCCTGCATACATGGCCGTCATGGCAGAATCACCATGGAGTGCTGGTAAACGCTCCGTCACACCGACTACGGCTCGTCAAGCTGTTTTCTCCTCTGTTGAGGTGGAACAAGACAGGCCAGTCATCAAGCCTGACGAGGTTGTCATTCGTCCGCCTTCAACTGCGCCTTCAGCGATCCCGTCATACTATGTTCGCGAAATCACCCCTCCGTCTCCTTTGAACCTTACAGCCCAGCTGCCAACACGCCAAGTCGTCACACCTTCCCCAATTTATGGCCTTACTGGTACGATACGCGGCGATCGCTATTCTCCTGTGGTTGATTCTCGCCCCTACGGGGAACTCGACATTGCGTCCGCTCGATCCTCTGGCTTTGAAAATTTATTACGAGAGCAGAACGAACTGGAGAAGAGCATCGCAGCGCTCAAACTGTTCGCCCCGGATGCCGGCGACCGAGACTCCCAGACGACATCGAGCGGTGACCGGAATTCCAACCGGAATTCTACAGCAGTACGTGGGTCGAGGCTTGGGCTTGAGTCAGCGTCGATGAAGAGCGAATTTTCCTTGAGCAACTTCCCCCAGCCTCCCAGGTCACGGCATTCGACTGATGGGAGGCGAAAAGGCTCGGATTCGGGCAGCAGCTTGGGGACCGAGAGGGGATCCGGAGCGTTCAGTTTGGTTTTACCTCGAATGCCGGCTGCAATTGAGGAATCCGAGATGCGTCAATCGTTGCCGAAGTCTTCCAGGAACAGTGAAGACACCGCAGTTCCACTTTCGCGTCCCTCGCGGCTGGATTCAGGTGGCACACAGTACGACGTGACATCTTTCATTGGAGGTGAGCCTGTCTGCGTCAGACACTGTATTTGTTATTTAAACAATATTGTCAGGGCTCACAACAGGGCCAGGCCATAGGAGGGACAACTCCCAGCTGTCACCTGTCAGAGCGTCGCCCGTGGAATCCGAACCTGAGAGTGCAAATTCGGCGACTATAGTCACAGTCTCTAGACAGATATCAAACGCGCAGGTCGCGCAAAAGATGATCTTTCCCCGGAGCGGCAGCGTACCTCCGTCTGACCCTCCTGTATTAACTACATCCGCGTCACCTCCCTCCGACACCCGAGATCCCAAAGCCGACGTCCCCGACTCACCCGTAATGGGCACATCTGACGAACCTCTGAACCGCGTTCTCTCCCCTTCGCCTACTTCACAGTATCCGTTGGCGCCTTCACCATATACTCGTGCGCCAGGCACTCGAACAGGACCTGGCGCGCGCGTGGGTCTACCTCCGAGACCGAGGCAGAGGACGATCAGTTCTCCAAGAACGCAGGCACAGTCTATGGATGACACTGCGTTCGAGAGGCCTCGACCAGCGCCCCTTGTCATTCGACCTTTGGCGAAAACGGGACGTTTGAACATCGATACTATCGGTGGTGCCCTCTGAACTTCGTCTTCTCTATCTTTGACTCATTTGCTGTCGTTTTCTGAATGTCATATTCGATCTTTCGTGCGCTTATGTATTACTAATCATATACTTCTTTGAGCGCATTCACTCTGCAAAATGTCCTAGTGTTATGATGTATGTAACGTATAGCACGATACTCTCGTGAAGTCTGACATAGATACATATCGCGTATCACTGTTTTTTCCAGCTCTGTTGTTGTGCCAAGATCGGATCGGCGATCATGTGATGTGCATGTTCCACACTGTTCCACATTCGGCTCTCTGACGTCACCGAGGGGTTAGCGGCCACGACATGGATGTGACTGCAGCCACGGTCTTCACTGACACTCTCTACGACCTTCCGAGCTCGCCATGTCCGCTTTTCCAGACTACTATGCCATCCTCAACATATCCAAGTCGGCCACGACTGAACAAATCAGGCAGGCTTACAGGAAAGAGTCGCTAAAGTAAGGATCACTATTCGCCATGGCCACTATCATTCTCTCACATCCACACCCTTCCAGGACTCACCCAGATAGACTCGCAAATGCTACACAAGATGAGAAGAAGAGAGCAACGGAGAAATTCCAGGTATGCTCAATATTCTCTAGATCTCAAACCTCGCTTTCTCATGGTTGTGCACCCTGTATCACCCTGGGCAGGCCGTAGCCGATGCCTACTACGTGCTCTCAGATTCGAAGCGACGCCGCGAATACGATGCTCTGTATGAATCGAAGTCGAAGAAGAGCAGCGACCCTAATTCGTCGGCGAATTTCTTCAACATGTTTACCAACATGTTTGGGGGCGCTGCTGGCGGCACAACGGGCACCGCGGAGGGAGAGCGTGCGCAGAGACCTGATGCGAATAACGTGTTCGGCGATGTTTTCGAAGATGTGAGCTTGCTTCAGCCCTCTAGTTGGTGGTTTATTGAACCGGTTGCTACTCGTAGCTTCTACGTCCAGAAGTCGAACGGGACTTCCTTTGTGGGCATACCTGGGAGCAGCGTGCGGTGCGGGCATCGGATTCATAATTGCCAATATACCTGGCGGGCTCGTCGGTGTGTACGCAGGCAACCGACTTGGAGCTATAAGAGACGCAAAAGGCAAGAGTGTTGCGCATGTCTTTTCCGAGCTGGGTGGTAGTCAGAAGGCAGAGGTAGGCGCGAACCTTCTGCGTTAGTCTTCAGTCATCTTTACTTACTATTTTGGTTAGATTCTTCGTGCACTTGCCATGAAAGTACTGGGCTCTGCGCTTTGATGGCCAGGTGGTGCTTCTTTCATTAGTGTCTCCATAGTCAATGGTGTTCTATCTCTTGCTAACGATGTATTCGATGGACAATCGTTTGTATTTGTGCGAGTTTTTTTTTGTGATATCCTGGTATTGTACACGTCTATATGATTAGGATTAGAATACTTCTTTTGCCCAGAGCAGGCTGTAGTTTGATTCGCTGACGCCGCTCGGGTAAAAGACGATCACGATCATGGACAAGGTTTCATGGTTGTGAATGTCATAAATCGGTATCTATAAGCCAAGCGCTAACTCCACGTAACTACGAATCCGGGCGATTCTCAAAGTCGACAAGGTACATCTCACGCTACAATTTAGCGACAGGCTGCCAATCTACACGCTCGACCTAGAAAGAACGACATGGGTTGTAGATAACATAGGGGAGATAATCAACCACAAACCATGGCTGGAACAAGTTCCTTGACGTTTGTAGCTCCAAGCATACGCATTCCTGCTACGATCTCTCGCTGAAGAATTCTTACAGCTTTGACAACACCTGCTTCTCCGTATGCCTGTCCTCAAGTAGGGTCAACCCAGGAGAGTGAACTATATTAGAGTGACTCACACTCTGTGCGTATAGGAAAGGGCGACCCATCCCTACAGCCTTAGCTCCAAGACAAAGTGCTTTCAGGACATCTGGTAAGAAGGGAAAATGTGAGGAGTCAGAAGTTGGCAGCCCCCTGGACTTAGAAAACGTTACCTGTCCCTCGTCGAATACCGCCATCGATGTACACTGATCAATTGCAAAATCAAGCATAATCAGTTGTATGAAGTAGTCAAAACTGACCTTCCAGTTTATCGAACACTCCAGGGTGCCGCAGACGCAAGCGATACAGGACCTCGATGGGAGGCAGGGCGCTTCAGCAAGGGTGAGATCGAATAATTTTGATGTTGTCCTTAGTTACTCACTATTCTAGCTGCCGACCTACGATCATTTAGTTTCTCCAAGAGCTGGAGAACAAGGGAGCTGTTACACTAACCTCCGTGATTTGACAAGAGGATACCGTCGACACCAGCCTCCGCTGCTAACAGAGCATCCTATCATCCAACTCAGTCCGAGTTGCATGATAATGAAGAAGATCATTTACATCAACACATTGTATGCCTAACGAGAATGAATCAACTACTCATCGCAAAGCGTGGTTATAGTCGCATACCTTTCAACACTATGGGCAGTTTCGTGATAGTACGAAGCCAAGGTATGGTCTAAAGTGCATATCATTGAGGAACAAGACGTTGAGGGCTTTTGAAAACTGTTCTGACCTTTTCCCAAGTCATGTCGATATCCTGTTTGGCCAATAACGCGCCTGCCGTGCCACCTAAGTCCAAATCTTCCTCCCCGTCCTCTCCCACGTCCTGATCAACGTTTACAGCGCTCGTAGCCTTGTCTTCTGCGTTTTCCATATCTTGCAGAATGAAGGGAGCCTTGATATCTCTCTCCCTATGTCCTGCCACAATAGCATCTACAGTCAGAAAGATCGCCTTGTATCCTTGCCTCTCTACTTCTTTCACACGTTCTTCGGCGACAATATCATCTTTGCGTTTGTAGAGCTGGAAGAACAGGGTCTGTTCTGGAGAGGGACGTGCTTCCGATATCTGACCAGACGAAAGGGAGGCATTGCTGGACACCATTTGGATGATTCCAGTAGAATATGCGCCTCGAGTTATATTTGCTTCACCTAGAATCTCCAATGAAGATCAGAAAGTTGATCGGTGGGAAAAGAGCTCACCTAAAGGATGGCCAAGCTTCGCGAGGGCTGCTCCGCTCACGAACACAGGGATAGATGACCTGTGTCCAAGGATGATGGTTGACGGGTCACATCGTGATACCACTCGCAAGACACGCGGATGAAAGAAGAAACGACTGAAGGCTCTCTCGTTCTCGTAGCATGCTATTCCATAGCGAAAAAATGTGATTTTAGCTCGTGTCAATAAGACACAGGAACGCACTGATTTCATCATCCGCGGCGGACGAGTAATACGATAGTGCTTTATATGACAGGACTTGTCTAGCTACGTCTTCCAAATCACGGAGGCTGAGCATTCGGTGCAGTGCAGGCTTTCTTCGTTTGGCATCCTCTACTCTTTGTTCGTCTAGTGTTTTCTTTGAGGCCACGGCTTGTTTAGTCATATATTGAATAGCATCCGGACTCAACTGCCCAATATGCTTTTCTGCTGGGAGGTTTCTCTCGAGGGAACCTGGAGGATGAATGGGCTCATATGCTGCTGTCGCGTCACGACCTGCATACTGAAGGATTACTTTCTGCCCCCCTGGGTGTTCCTACGGCGCAAAAGGTAAGATGATCCGCGAAAGACGAAAGCTTTCGGTATTACAAGTAGGAAATCGGTCACATCGTAGACACGATGATGTATAATGACCCAACATGAGCTATAGGGGCGCATAGTTAGCAAGGCTCGCAAGCTATGGTAGATGTATCGTGCAGTACCTGCGTGTATTGTGCTCGGCAACTTGCTCCAACGTCCAAGGCATGGTACACTCAAGGTGAACGTTGATAAGTCTGAGAGTGAGGTTGCAGACTTAGGACGCTGTGCCTCGTCGTGCACACGTTGCCTATAGTTAGATACAAACAGTGGTCACGCGAGAGTATATAAATCAACGGCGGGCCGGGGCAGTATAATAGGATGTGAGGCCCAAGGGGCTCTTGCCACATAACGTGAAGGCTTTCGGTTATCGTCTACTAGGGCTGAGTGCGGAGAGCACACCATGTTGCGCCCGTTTCGCAAGAATGAGATGGGCAGTACCCTGCAGTACCGTTATCGTGCCAAGCCTTTGTTGCTCCGAGGAGACCAGAAGATCACGGAGTACGTCAAAAGAGAAGAAGACGGAAGTGAGCACGGATCCAAGCATCCATGCTGAAGAACACGAAAGAGAGCCGCGTACATGGTCATTTCGCACTATGTGCGAGGAAGCCGTACGCAGCTTTTCTTGGGCTTTTTCGATACACTGATTGGAATCCTGAAAATTTGGCGCGGAAGATCAGATTGTTCATGCCCAATTAGATGAATTAGGAGGACTATGCCCTTTTTTGGTCAGAACATAGTTATACGCAATTGCAGTGCCACTACATTGATGAGTCAGTCACGTGTGCAGAAGTCGTCGCGTTGTTTGCTTGTTGTTTGGTCTCTCTCTACTCGAAGTTGAACGTTCATCAGGACTGCCTTTATTCACACCTCATTTGATTGTCTTTCCTCTCGCTTCGAAAACACCTTAACCCTGGAGTATCCCCACATCAAGGATATGCCGGGAGTACTTAATCGAGAGACTCTCGAGAGGATGAAGCGGGTCGACTTGCAACGGCTTTGCAAGGTGCGTTTGCGAATCGCGCGTGGTTACTGTGATCTGTAATATGCCTTCAGGACCATGGACTCAAAGCGAATCTCAAGTCCGAGTCATTGATCGATCTTCTATTGGATACAAAGTGAGCTAAACGCTTTCCTTCCTGTAACAGTGATTGCTCACTTCGTCTCAGCGACCGGACTTCCAAGCCTCAGCCGGCCGCTCCTCCGCAACGGGCCTCATCAATCCGCATATTCAGCCGTGTACCGAGACCTATTTCTCGCCTCCAGTCTACTTCCTCTGTCATCATTCACTCGGAAAGTGAAGACGATGACGCAGGACAACTTGGAGATTCGGACGCACAGTTGACGCATTTGCCACCGTCAAACACCTTAGTAGGTCCAAGTACCCGCACGCGGAAAGCGAAAGAAGCACAATTCAGATTAGGGGTGGGGAGGCCTGTAGTAGCAGGAGGATCAGGAGCGCGAGCTGTCACCAAGTCAATCAATGTTTCCAAGAGCAAACGGGCGAAAAGCAGCAGGAGCCTCAAACCGACAGAAGAAACAATTCCCGAGGGTGAGCTGATCCTGCTGTTTTTACGGGAATGGATGCTCATAGATGCATTAGAACCGGAGAATACTGCACATCATCGTAAGATCACTCGTATCTTCTGCTTCGAAGAGTCTCACTTTTCGCGTTTAGCCACTCCACCAATAGCGGGCCCTTCTAGCTTGGGCCAATGTCCATCAACTCCAAAGATTGAGGATCGCACGAGTCTCCTCCCAGATAGGCACGAGACTCGAATGGTGGTTTATTCAATAATGCAGGAAATCGTACGTTTGTGCATCATCCGTGTCTGTTATGATGCTCACCCGAATTTTTCTGCTCTCAGGTGAAGCCGCTGGAGGGGACAGTGGCGTCACTACAACAGCAAGCTTTGGCGCATGCCGTCGAGGTGGCTACGCTGAAAGCCAGGATTGACACTCTCACAGCCGAGCTTCAGGGCTATCGTCAGCAGAATGGAACAATCCAACAAATGAGCGAGTCGATTGATCGCCTGCAAAATGATTTGCGAATGGTGAGGGGCAGAAGTGCAGACCCTACCAGTCTGGAGCCTGTGAGCTTGTCCACTCCTATCAGCATCTCATCAGCCAGCCCCCCTCACATACCGGATTTGGGGTACGTGTACGGTCGTTCATGTGTGGACGTTGTCACTTATAACCCATGACAGTGCTTTCATCGGAGATTCTAGGTCGTCGAAAGTCAAGCAAGCGGAACCAAGCGTTCCCGCTCGACAAAATTCCACCGCTTTGCCATTCGAATATCCTCCAGCTCCAGCGCGTTCCCCATCACATCGACTTTCTAAAGCCGCTGGCCAGAGCGCCCTTGGGAAGCGCCGTAGAGAAGCAGGCCTCAGTTCTATCGTCGAATTAGGTAGAGAGGAGTCCCAGGAAGAGGAGCTTAGGACAACTGCGTCGGGACCTGGCAGGAAACGGCCAAAGCTGGCGCAGGATAGCAGGGAAGGTCATCCTGACACTCAACCCAATCACATTCTCGATGCTGGCCCCTCAACTCAGGTGTTCAATGATAGGCCGGAGCCGACAATACCAGATGAACCCTCCGAGCAGTCCATCGTTATTCCTCCGCCGCGTCAGTTCCCTAAGTTCACTGTGTTCGAAGGGCCTGAAGAGCTTCCACCTACGAGCCTTCGTCGAACTGAACCAACTGGGCAAACCATAGATGATGCGTTCACTGATCGCGACTTCGATTTTTTTGACTTCGCCCACGTCAATGGCCGCGGAAATATACCGAAAACTAGCACAGCTAATGCTTCTGAGAATCAGCGCCCATTCAATTACTCTTTCCCCCTCCCTGGACATCCTCCCATGACATCCACTCCTGCTCCAACAGGCAACTTTCCCGGATTCTCTGGCCCAGAATCTCCTATGTTCAATCACTTCCCTCTACCAGAGGTCCCACATTCTCCGAGTCCAATCCCAAGCTCTAGCTACGGCAATCGTGTAGAGCGGGGTGGCAGGATAGAGCGCAATGATCCGTTCCACCCTTTCGGCACACCTCCTAGCACTCGAAATCCTTCTGGTTCGTCTACGGCGGAGTCTACCATCAATCCATCTGCATTTCTACGCACGCCTCCACCAACCCTGCCTGACTTACTCGATGACACAGTGCGGACAGATGGGCGAAGAAAGGCCTCTAGTAACAATGTGGGCGCTGGTCTCGGGATGTCAATACTACCGCAAACAGACGACATTGCGCCCATCAGGCGAACAATGTACGGAACTGAGTTAGAGGGTGACACGAGATTTGGGGATTTTGGCGTTGAGGGTGTTGCCACTGGTTTCTGGACTGGCGGACGATTCTGAACATGGACGGTTCAAGGCCTTTTGTTTTGTGCTTGCTCGACGTGAAACCTTCTCTGGCTACACTGCTGTCCTTGGGAATAATCGATACTGCTAGTAAGTTAATGCATTTGTAGCGTTCATCTTCTTTGTGTAGCTGTTATCTTGTATTTTGTTTTGATTCTCCTATGTTCTTATGTTTCTATTGACCTACCACAGTATAATTTCCGGCCGCTCAGTAAAACATTGTAAGTGATAAGCATTAATATTGCCAGGTCGATGGAATTGGTATGAGACATGTGTAGATTGGTGGATAGGGTGAGGGAATGTGGATTGCACAGCAGAGGACACGAAAACAGATGACATAAATAATAGGGAATGGCCCCGATAAATTAGATGGAAGGTGAGAATGCGACGACTTCTTCATAGAGTAGCTCTTTCAACTGAGTCTTGCTGAGGGCTTCCTTGTGATCTGAGGAGCATGAATCATATTTGAGCTATGCCAATCAAAGTGTGAAGGACGAACACACCATCAAAGTCAAAGTAATCTGGGTCGAGAGAAGTAGCCACAGGTTCGTCGTCAGGATCATGCTAAGAAAGTGTGAGCTACCACGTGAGTCCTTGTGAAAGCGGAAGGAACGTACATATGCGGAAAGATACGGATGTTCGAGAGCAGCATCAACAGTCATACGCTTTTTCGGATCAAATGTCTTGAAATCGCAACTGAGTAAGTCCTGTTCTTTGGACCTGAAACATTGAAAAACGACACACCAAGGTTTGATTGAGGAAATCGATCGCATCAGCCGACGCGCTCGGGAAGAGAGCCGTGAAAGGTCTACGCTTGCGGATGGGCAAAGCACGGATGTAGTCACGAGAACGACGCGAAGTGATTCCATAGAACTCCTCGAGAGTGGGTGTCCCGATAACATCGAGAACGAGGTCGAGCTGGTGGCCGTAGTCGCGACCAGGGAACAGAGGTCTACCTGAGAGCATTTCTGCAAGGATGCAGCCGACCGCCCATACATCGATAGCCTGAGGACTCGGACGAGATGAGCGACAAGGTAGAAAGTCAACGACATATAGTACCTTTGTATACATCTTGAACGATAGCATGATTTCTGGAGCACGATACCATCTGGTGGCAACGTACTCTGTCATAACACCGATATCCTTTCCACCCTGAGTACTTGATTGCTTGACGCTCCTTGCTAATCCAAAGTCGCATACTTTGAGATCGCAATTCGCATTTACAAGCAGATTGGCCGGTTTCAGGTCTCGGTGAACGATATCAGCACTATGTATTGATCGCAGTGCACGTAGTGTTTGATAGATGAAGTACTGTAGTGTTCCAACCCTGAGTCAGCATCTTACGAACACGTTGAAAGACTGTAAACGTAACTGACCTGGCAGTGGTCATCGGTGAGTTTTTGCGTTCGAATTACGCGATGCAAATCGGTTTGCATAAGCTCTTGGACGACTACACCTCGAATAAGTGAGAGTGAGTGGATAACGTAAGGAATCGACATACAATAGATCTCCTTAAAATCATCGAAAGATGGAGGTTTGATGATGCTTAGGATTGATACGATCTGTGGCAATTCTATGAGCCAGGTCTGGGTTTATTGAGTTGCGCATTGCTACGCACATTCTCGTTGACACAGGTCTCAGAGAAAAATCTGAGAAGCTTGAGCTCTCGCAGAGTGCGAAGGCAGAACAGGGTGTGCTCGAAGGGAAGAACTTTCTTGATTGCAACTGATCGACCTGAGGGTTTGTGGAGAGCGGCAACAACAGTTCCATACGCGCCCTCTCCCAGGCTGTGAAGAACCTTGTAGTCATTTCCTAAGGAAAGGAAAAGTGTCTTCAGCTGCGCGCCGACTTGACAGACATCGTAGACCCTACCAAGTTCGAACTTGGGGAGTGGCTTGGTGGCTTTGCGGGACATGATGATGAGTGGAGGTCGTTGGTGAATATCAAAGAGCGAAGGCAAGGATTGTACAAAGTGGAGGGAAGAGACAGTGAGCTACTGGTTTGAGGGAACAGAGAGGGCGAAACGATGAACAAAGGAAGTTGTACGGGAGCTTATAACTGATGAGGATAGCGAGCCACTGACCCTGTGTTTCACGTTTCCAATTGGGTCAATTGCTAGGATCTCGGATCCGCTGATGCGGAATACATGATTTTTGATGCGATTGTAGGGGCATCTTGTCTCAAATCCGCTTTGAATCATCGCGGGTCCTAAAACAGCTGTAGCGAACGAGAACGAATTATTGGAAAAGATGTCGGAGAAGCTCGCTACGTGCTGCCATGATCCTGGTTGGGCTTCAAGCTTCAAGCTTCAGGCGTGATGCATGAAGTCAAAGGACTAGATCACTGTGTGGACTCGGATGGTTGCTCTGCCCCGAGTTCGGTTTCGTATAGCGGGGATGCAAGCATGTTTTGAGGAGCGACAACAATAGACGCCATCCCAAAACAGTTCTCGATCACTTGAGATTATGCGGCCATGCCGAGTACGAGTATTGCGAAACGCTTTGCTGATAGCTCAGCTTTCCACCGAGACTACCGGCACCATCAAGGCATAGGAAAATACTGTAGTGCTGAGCATAGTGGCCATGGAACCCTGGTGGCCGACAATGACAGACAAAAGTGTGGCCTGCACAGGTGTCAAGTGAGGCGCCGTGAACTGCGAGGCGATGCCATTCACAGCCACTCACGTGCATCCACGCCTGGTCGAAACTCCGCGGTACATCGGAGCTTTCTCAGAGCGCGATTTCATTTGGGGGTCTCCACTGGGTCTCAATATCAATGGTGCCCGCAAGACCGGACTCAAGTTATACTTAAGGGCGCCTTGTGAATGTGAGCATGCCAGTCAATTGAATGGATGTCTTGCTCTTGATTAATTAGGTTCCACCTGCCTTCCCTGCACACAGGCACAAATGTCTCTCATCGAATCAGGATGTCGGCTGTCCGCCAATAGCAATGCTGTTCTTGTCTGGGGACCTCGGACGTCTCATTTGAGTCAATTAACTGATCTGTAGCTCGCATTTCGGCGAACCCTTGTCTATAAGAGAGCGCGCAGTTGATGTACCATCCCCATTCCACCCCACCCCACCCTCCGACGCCTCTCAAGACCGTAGACGACTATGATATCTATTCTTAGCTTGTTCTCTGCTGGCCTTGTGGCTCTATCGTCTGTCCACGCACAGCAAGTATGGGACGTTACTGTTGGTGGCCCCAATGGCGAGACGGTCTTCAACCCTACGACCGTCGTAAGTGGCATCGCTGCAAATTTTGTGTTGCTGGGATGAATATTTTCAACAGAATGCCAAGGAGGGCGATCAGATTGTATTCCACTTCAACCCAAAGAATCATACGGTAACGCAATCAACCTTTGCGCAACCGTGCAGCAAAATGGACGGTGGATTCGACTCGAACTTGTCTGTTCTATTATCCTATTTTTTTGCTTGTATTCTCACGATCTGTTTCAGCTTTCCCGTTGCTGTTGGGACGTCCGATCTGCCAACTTACAACGTAACGGTCAACAGTGTATGGAATGTTCTGTTTCGACCTGTCATTCAGCATTCGATCAATCACCCGTGCTCTTTTTGGTTATAGACCACCCCGATTTGGGTCTACTGTCGTCAAGGAGCGGGGACTCCGAATAGTCATTGCGGTTTAGGAATGGTCTTTGCCGCCAATCCCGGAGTCGATGGCGCTGCGAATTCTTTTGTCAACTTCCAGAACGCCGCCAAAGCTCAAGGCGCATCTCCAGCCTCCACGGCGGCCAGCTCGACTGCATATGCGTCAACCAGTCCTGCAACGACTTACACTGCGGCATACGGCACTGCAACTGTCCCACCCCCTCCTGAAATCGTAACTGTCACTGAGACTATCACCGTCGAAGGTTCCTCTTGGACTACGACATATGGATCTTACCCTGGCTCTCCTGACGCTACGCCGGCATCCCTTCAAGGAAACGTTCACAAGGTCATTGTCGGTGGTACTAACCTGACATTCGATCCCCCCTTCGTCTCTGCCTCTCCCCGGGACACCATTGTCTTCGAATTGTGGGTGACCCGTGCATCGGAATGACGTACCGTCAGCTAACAACATCACTGGTCCTCTCTCACAGCCATCAGAAAAATCACACTGCAACGCAGTCTACGTTCGATGCGCCTTGCAAGAAGATGGATGGTGGCTTTGATTCTGCCTTGTGCGTCAACCGACCATCTTTTATTATTGCAAAACTCATCTCCAATGCGTCTTTGCTCCGTGCAGTGACTTTGCTGTTGCTGCTAACGCGTCCAGTTTCCCAACGTTCAACGTCACCGTCAATGACACTGCACCGATATGGGTCTATGTATGTCGAAACTTCATTGTCCAAGCTTTTTTTTATTAATTTGTATTTGGATCACAGTGTCGCCAGACAAACCCGGCTGATCATTGTGGTGCTGGCATGGTCTTCGCTGTGAATAGTGTGGAGAGTTCGCAGCGCAATTTCGCCGCCTTTCAAGCTCTCGCAGAAAAACTCAATGGCACCAGCACCAGCTCTAGTGGCACTGGTTCTTCGTCGGCCAGTGCTCCATCATCATCTTCAACTGGAAACAGCGGCAACGGTGCCGATTCCTTGAGTGCCTGCGTTTCTCTTCTCCTGTTAGCGTCGGGTCTTGCTTTCGGTATTCTGATCTAATTGCTGTCATCCGGATTTGCTTTACATACCTATGGACGCAAATGACTTGATTGTATGCTGATCGCTGAAGCGCTGATCATTCGATCATTAACGTTCCTTGATTTAGATGCTTGGTATCCGCGTTTTAATATTCAATACTTATACGGCTTGACCGAAGTCCATTTTACAACTGCCGATACCTTACAATGATCAAACGATCGTTGCATGGTCGATGCGGATGGATTATAACGTCGGTGAGCCTAAACGGATAGCAGTTAATTGTACACCGAAAAGGACAACATCCAAACGAGAGTCATATTGCATAGCGTCGACCCAGCCCGGTCGTATCTGAAGCAGTAAACAACGGACAAGGATAACATGGGACAAAAAGAGTAGTACTCTACTCGTCTTCCTCCTCTTCTGGTCCCCTGAAACGCACAGAGTCAACAGGAGAATACACAGCGAGAAACACATATTGACGTACTCGATGTTGTAGAACCGGAGCTGATAGTTGTCCTTAGACGATGCGACAACACGGAGGTAGTCACGGAGAGTGTTCTTCTTGAGGAACTTTTTGGTGAGGTACTTAAGATACCGTTTGGAGAAAGGGATGTTGGAGGTCACAGTGATCTTGATGTCCCCTTGAAAGCGTCTCATGTGAATGCCTGTGAGATTAACATGTGTAATCGGCTACGTACCATCGCGGTGAATTTTGACATTGTCACCAAGCTGACCAGCCTTGCCCTCGACCTTGATGCGATCGTGCAAGAATTTCTCAAACGCAGCACCGTCGAAGAGACCATCGCTCGCAGGGCGAGAGTAGTCAACGACAAACTTGTGCTTCGCAGCAGGAACTTTGGCGGCAGCGGTTTTGGCCTGCACATATTACGGTACACGGTAGAAAGAAGGAAAGCCCGGGATTAGCCTACTGAGAAGGGGACTCAGCAAAGCAGTACCAGGCACTGACCATCTTGAAGGAGATTTCTTGAGGGGGTTGGTCGATAATGCTTGTAAAAAGCTTGTCGATCACGAATCGGAATGGTTTTGATAACTGTACAGTTCCTACCGGCAAGCGCCGATGATCCGATTTAGAATCTTTCTCTCACGCGGAGGTCATGTTGTTTCGGGATTGGGCGTTGGAGAAATCAAGTATCGTCGTCGTGCACAATGTCTAAAGCAACGTCGAGCGGAAGAGTCGCCTCCATCCAAGTGGAAGGCGACTTTTCTATCAAATCCGAGAACACCCAACAAAATTGGACACCTCACAGTGGCCTCTTCTCCTCAAAAACTACGACAAGTTGCTTGTTCGTTCAAGTCATTTTACGCCCATCCCTTCAGGCAATAGCCCTTTGAAGAGAGATATTGCTTCTTATATTAAGTGCGTATACCTTGAAACCGGATGTGTGAGTGTATCGCTTAATGTACGCTTTGGATAGGTCCGGTGTCATCAATTTGGACAAGCCATCCAATCCTTCGTCGCACGAGGTTGTAGCCTGGCTGCGGCGAATCTTACGATGTGAAAAAACTGGCCACAGTGGTACACTGGACCCAAAAGTTACTGGTTGCCTAATCGTCTGCATCGATCGTGCGACACGGTTAGTGAAATCTCAGCAAGGCGCAGGTGAGATCGCAGCTTCCGCAGTATGCGCAATACTGACGGCTCACAAATTGTGAGATAGGTAAAGAGTACGTGTGCGTGCTCCGACTTCATTCGGCACTTCCCAACCCACCGCCCTTCCTCGCGCATTGGAGACGCTTACAGGCGCACTTTTCCAACGTCCTCCCCTTATTTCTGCTGTCAAGCGTCAACTTCGAATTCGAACAATCCATGAATCTAAACTCCTCGAGTTCGACGAAAAGCGTAATCTCTCTGTGTTCTGGGTATCATGCGAGGCCGGCACGTACATCCGTACTCTGTGCGTACACCTCGGATTGGTGTTGGGTGTTGGGGGACACATGCAGGAGCTGAGGAGAGTACGGAGTGGAGCGTTGTCGGAGAATGATGATATGGTGACAATGCACGATGTTTTGGATGCTCAATGGATGTATGATAATACGCGCGACGGTGAGTTTGACGGAATCCTTCGAAATAATTGCGTTCTGACTGAACTTTCCAGAATCATATTTACGTCGTGTCATCCGTCCTCTCGAGTGCCTTCTCATCGGCTACAAGCGCATTGTCGTCAAAGACAGCGCCGTCAATGCTATCTGCTATGGTGCCAAATTGATGATTCCCGGGCTCCTGCGATATGAGGCCGACATATCGGTGCACGAAGAGGTCGTCCTCATGACCACAAAGGGTGAGGCCATTGCCCTTGCCATCGCTCAGATGTCGACAGTGGAATTGGCGACTTGCGACCATGGAGTTGTCGCAAAAATTAAGCGCGTTATAATGGAGAGGGATACATACCCAAGGCGATGGGGCCTTGGCCCGAAGGCGATGGAGAAGAAAAAGATGGTAAAAGAGGGAAAGCTTGGAAAGCATGGGGAGAAACTCGAGGTGTCACACCAACAGAATGGAGCCGCGACTATGTTGACTATACGAGAGACGTAAGTCGGCGCTTATTTATTCAAGTGATCATGTCTCAGTGTTTGGTGCAGGGACCAACCGCCGGACCATCAACGGCAGCTACTTCTGCGAGTGCCGTTGCCCCTGTGGCAGCTGTTGAGCAATTGTCCGCTGTTGAGAGCCCCAAGAAGAGAAAAAGGAGGAGAAAAAACGGAAGCGCAAATCTGAAGTTGCCGAGGTAGAAAATGGTGATGTCTCAATGGCAGTCACGGACATAGGGGATGAGGACGACGAGGAAAAGAAGCAGCGCAAGAAGGAGAAAAAGGAGAAAAAGTTGAGGGAGAAGGCTGAACAGGGCGAGGAAGATGAAGAAGCCAAGCGGGAGAGGAAAAGGTTGAAGAAGGAAAAGAAGGCTAGAGAGTCTATCGGCGGCGAATCATGATCAACATGAGGGCTTGTATCTCACGGGGTGCAATCCCAGTGTTCTTCTCCGTTGTATCTTGTTGCTCGGGTAGTTCCTGAACTCGGTGCAAATATTCGTATCATTATCATACAAACGACTGTCTTCTACCATGAAGGTGAGTAACATGCCTACCCTACAATTCGGCGGTGTGAGACAAGAAAGCTGGGAAGTACCAGACATCCCCGGTGGGCTACAATCTCATTGTGCCTTCATATGCCATAGAGCTGGAAGATTCCGCCGTCTCTACCAATGGTGAAGGCCTGCTGGAGGATGGCTCGATGCCAATTGGTGTGACCGCGAGGCTAACGGGTCGCGGCCACGCCGAGGGTACTCCTGTTTCTGAGTTCAAAGTCGAGGGTAGAGATATCATAGACGGGGTGGAATCTCGATTTAGCATTGAGAGTCGAGGCGCGTCCCACGACAAACGAGTTCTTGACCAGGATCTGTCATCTGTGCGATGAAGAAACGATTGTGTACTATCGAAGCTCTGATAACTGCGATGATGATCTGCTAAATCGAGGGCAACAGTTTCAGCTTCGGGGGAACGAACGGGACGACGGGACGATGTTAGGCCACCCGATAACCATGCTCGTCTGCGGTCACTACCATTGGGTCTAGATGTCTTCGCTCCTTCTCGCTCCGCACGAAGTTTGTTATCCCAGAAAGTTGGGTTTTGGAACATAGCCTCCTGCTCATGACGTTGGACAACACGGCTGAAACTGTGGACCACAAGCAGAGAAACGATAGCCCCTGTTTGACATGCAAACAGTATCTTCAGCACCGCGATATGATGGGTTATTTTAGTGATACTTACAATTGACCCCAAGCCAGCCAGTAGCTGTCCAGAACATCTGGCGACTTTCGCCGACAACCCCAATGATTGCGGTGATAACCCAGACAGCAGTCACGAAAGTGGTGTAGCATAGCTGGTCACAACAGAGTTCCGATTAAACAAGTACTCGTCAAGTATCGCGTACCGATGCTCACCTCATCTCGCATAACTTCACGAAATAAAAGAGCACGAGGCTTGAGGCCTATCAGACGGGGGGAATTAAAGGAGATTGGAGAGATGATGCGGCCACGACCTCCTCCTGATTGTGAGTGGGCAGACAGTGAGGCGGTTTGTGTCAAAGACCCTAGATTGGGATGTTGAGGAAAGGCTGCTCGGTGTGAATAGAAGGTTTTCTTGAGGGAAATTTTCCTCTACCATGCTTTCGATAGAAAGAGGAGAGTTGGGTATAAATCTTTGAGAAATATGTGCTGCTTGGGTTGGGTTCAGGTCCTAGATTTTCAGATATCGTATTGACAGGTTGAGGGATATAATCCCACCATCCTCGAGATCTTGGGCACTCAGTTCCTGAGGTTCGAGACGAGTCTGGGAAGGAAAACAGTTGGGTTTCTCGCGATCGGCAGAGGGCACCCTTTCAGCATCCAGTGACAATCGGTAGGAGAGACGTCCTTGAGCTGCTAGAAGTCGTGACGACTTCCACACGGCATAGATGACTGACGATACACAACGTGAGTTCATTGCCATGGACAGAGGAAGGAAAAAAGGGCCATTCACAGCAGCAGCAGATGAAAAAGGACTCCACGAAAATGAGAATGACAACGACCGGGAGCATGTTTGACGGATGCAAGCGAGAACAAAGGCCTGCGAGAAAGATAATCAAGATTACAGAAAAACATATTATAGTTGTGGATGAGGCCCGCACCACTTAACCCGCGTATCCCATGGAGCTGGACCAAGTCATTGACCGTGAGTGTTGAGTTGGCAATCTGAAGGAGTGCCATGAGGACTGGTACAAAACGTGCATTGTCGAGGCAGCGATAGGCTTTGACGCCAAAGATACCGGTGATCTGTAGGAGGTCGGTGAGGAGGTCGGACGTATCAGGCATGAGACTTACCATGATATCCGTGGATACAGAAGAGAATAAACGGGTCACCCGAAGAATTCTAAAGCAAAGGTAGGTCACTTTGGCATTAATTATGACTCCGAGTACTTACGTTGTACAGTCAAGGGCATTGTCAAACATGGCTACAACCAAGGGAATCCATATGACGAGAGAAAAGATTTGGCTTGCAAATAGCATATAGAAAAGATCTTTGTTCTTGACCTTCATTCTGCGGATGAAACGGAAAGAAACAATGATATTTCGAAACGAAAGCAGCAGGTAGGCACCCATCAGAAGTAAGCTGGCAAAAGCGACTTTGAGGTCCTGCAGGAATGGGGGCGCGACGAGAGAGCCGTCGGCGAGCTGGGAATAGGTTGGGAGAAACTCGCCGATAGGGCCATCGTAGAAGCGACTATAATCCGATATTGTGAGAGTAGTCATGAGCTGGACGATGGCCGTGTTCGGTTCGCAGCACGATGAAGTGCTTGAAATCGGGGGCGATGTCGGGGAGGACATCAAGAGGTTGTCTTGAAGGAGAGTGGAGGTTGGGGAAACGAAAGACTTGTGGTCAAGTTGCCGTGTAGTCATGGTCGTCACAGCCATTGAAAAGTATGAATGAATGAAATGCCGCTCGGGTAATGAATGCCACTTGGGGCAGACGATGTAAGAGGAACGAACTGGGGTACCTCTCCAGGAGGGAGGTAAGAGACAAATGGGAAGGCTTCGCAACGATCCTCAATCCCTGAACTGGCACGGCCTCGGGCTGGAAACGAACGGACCTGAAGTTGCTCATATGACCTGTGCGAGAGCCTCAAGAATGCCCTACTTACCACCGGCAGGCCACGAAAGACGTGAGGAACCCATAACTCAAACTCAATTGTGACCGTCGCCAAGGTTCATCCACAACTCTCCACGAGCCCATTTGTCCCCAGAATTCTCACCCCGCGAACGGCATCATCCGAATCTCCGAAATAACGTCGCACTCCCACAACGAACTCCTCCGCATGTGACCATATGGATGTGATGGATTCTGAGCACACGGTGGTTAAATTTGTGAGCGTATCATATCAACGCAGCACTCTCCGCATACACGACACTATGACAAGAAAAAGAACGAGAGCAAGACCGGCACCCATAGCAAGGCAGCCTTGGATGGAAACAATGATGGTGCACCATTCACGGGGAAGAAACCGGACTGGTCACCGCTCGCACGCATCTCTGCGGTTGATGTAGACACGACCGCAGTCGCAACACTATTTAGACACATCATTCATAACGTAAGTGATAACAAACATGATGACTATGACGATATCGAGCACGCACACAGTAATGAACCCCGTAGTGAACCCGATGGAAGTAGCGGTTTTTGTTTCTGTTATTGTCTGCTCTGAGACTAAGACAAGTGTCACTGTGGCTGTTGTTGGAGTCGGAATCGGAGTAGCCCATGCTGGCATAGTTATGATACCTCCAGGAGAGTAAGGTGCCCAGGAAGAACTGTACGGAGGCGGGAGGAGAACACCTGAAGGTCCGATTGTCAGAGTCATGATTCCGTACGGGGCGGATGATGGTGTTACAGTTGGTGATCCGTTCGCAGAGGTATCGAGGGGAGTGAGACTGCTGGTGTTTAAGAAGGGATTGGTAGAAGGAGGAGATTCTGGTTGAGGTATGCTCTGGAGCGGATTGACGCCGCTTCCGCATGTTCCATTGACTTGGTTGTTCTCAATGGAGATGGGAATGGAGGTGATAGAAAAGAATGCCTCTTTATTGATGTGTGAACCTTCGTAGATGGTGAACTGTAATTGAATAAATGTAAGCCGGAGACGCACTGCATTGGAGGAGACATACGTTATATTGACCAGCAGGTACACAATTTGAGAGGGCGAAGTTGAGATGCTTCACCGTACTTCCGCTCTCCTGTGTTAGAAGTGCAGTCCCTGACGAGACAGTGATGTTTACGCCTAGCGGCGCCGAGACAAGGTATAACTCTAGAGAGTCGAATCCCGTGGCGAGGTTGGAGCCTGGTATAGCCGCATTATTGGGAAGTTTGCCATTGCCTGACACCTAAACCATCAAGTCACTTTCAGTTTTTGGGCGGACGAGAAGCCTAGCAACAGTCACCGACGTCTATAGCAATTGGGATGCCGCTGCCGGCGTGATATGTACTGAATGGAAGACATTAGTGCTGGGCCATGACGCAGTGATTGAAAAGTTTGAGCATACCTCTTTGGAGCGGGTGCATCGAGAATGGCGAGCGCATCGGTGAAGACTTGTCCATTGACAAGATACTGAGCCGAAACAGGGATCCCAGCGCAGAGAAAGCAGAAAAGAGTGAAAAGGACAACGACTGTGGACATGCCACCACGATGACCTTGGTGAGCCAGCACCTTCGGTGCAGTAAGATTTGAAGTCGACCAGCCGCACGATATCAATAGATAGATGATACCCGTGAGTATCATTCCAGGCAAGAAAGAAAGAATTGAAACGAGGTGGTACACACCGTTTTGAATCAGAGAGATTGGGTCCGACTGATATCGTGCAACCAGGTCCAGGATTGCATTGATTGAACCGGCGAGGTCGGACACTGGCCGGACACTTTCGAGCTTCACGACGTCCTTACCGGGCCGGGACCCCCGTCACCTTCTTCCCCTGCGCGGACTACCACATGATGACTGCTGATAATACCGTTGAAGATTCTACAAACCAATCGTCATTCAAAAAGCCTCTTTACTCGAGCAGTACCCAGTATAATAACTGGCGGTTTTCTCCAACACAGTTGCGGAGTATCCGATCATCTCTGAACGCAGCAGCAGTTACGGCCATTCGCAACACATTCGAGACTAACTCGGTAAGCATCCACATGAACATGCGCCTTGTCAATGATGCCTAGCTGTGTGCTAGCCTGGGTCGTCATCAGATATCCAGTTTCTCACCGCAGAGGAAGAGCACCTGTTAGTCAGACTGTATATCACCAAGATATCTCAGTTATGTGGCCATTTCCATTTCCCTGAAGAGGTAGAAGCAACCGCCGTCAGCTACCTCAAGCGATTCTATCTGAAGAACACAGTGATGGACTGGCACCCAAAAAATGTTATGTGCGCAAATTGTTCTCTCCCGCAAGACATATAGTTTGATCCACCAATAGGCTGACAGCATTATTCCTGGCTACCAAAACCACAAACCATCCAATATCGCTAGAGGCGTATACATCCAATATTCCTAGGACAGTACCATCTGATGTCCTTGATCTTGAATTCTTGATCGCACAAAGCCTCGCATTCGAGTTTGCTGTCTGGCATACGCACCGGGCTCTATGGGGCCTCTGGCTTGACGTCCAAGTCCGCTCACATTATTCCGCTCCTTACTCATGTACTCACTCAAAACCAGGACCTACCAGACCCTCCCTCTCGAACATATTGCAAGAAGCATATGACACAGCTCTCCGACATGTTCGAACATCTCGGATTACCGATGCCGAGTTGATTTATACGCCATCTCAAATTGCTCTTGCCTGTTTGTCTATAGCCCACCCTGATCTCGCTGCCGTGTGGGCCCGATCCAAAGGCGTCGAGCCAATCGACTCTATTAAGCAGATGATCCTCCAGGATGGCGACGTTCCCTCGGTTGAGGTGGTACGTGAAATTGACCGAAGGTTGAAGTTGTGTAAAAACCCAGAAAAGATCGTTGGGAGTAAGGCGTATCTGGCCAAGAAGGAGAAGGATGAGAGGGAGGCGTCAGAGAAGCGAGCCAAGAAGGCGGAGGAAGTCCGAAAGGCCATGGAGGATGGTGATCCATTCGGTGACGAATTGGACGTTGAGACGCACTCGATTGCGGCTTTAGATGACGACGACGACGACGATTAGGCACCGAGACCCTCAAGTCCGAGATGACGCATGGTCTATAGTCGATACAGTGCCCACGTATGCATGTCCATCGAGATGGTCAATGGGTTATCATTGTTCTCTCTGCATCGTACATTTCAAGACAACAAATATCAAGTGAATGACAGGCAATCGTCGACGGTTCCCAAGACTAAGTCCTGTTGACCGGATTGGTTAGCGCTTCCAAAAAGATAATCTTTGAAAGTTGTAGAACGCTGTGGTGCGCACACCGATAGAGTTTAGCAATGATTCCTTCGACGAGCCAAATCAGTCCATCGAACTCAGATCGCGTAATGCCTGCAGCTAAACCAGGTTTCAAAAAAGTCTGGCTTGCGAGAAGCCTATGTCTGATCCTTGAAGCTTAAAGCTTGAGGAGAGAGGTCACAGCGGTGTGCTTGAGGGGTATGTTGCGCTGGTAGATGCAGTTTGAGACTAAATAATCGTTGGGGAGGAAACATAAGGAGCGAAAGGTGTGGACGGGATCAGAACACTTAGACGCTAAGTAGATCTCACTAGCAGTAGATCAGTGTGGATGGTTCTATGGAGATGGACATGTACGGTTTTTAACAATGATCTCACCCTCCAGAGAAAGAATTGTTAGGATTCAGGCCAAAATGTGGGGAAACAGTTGTCTTCGGCATTTTCCGAAGAAACTGTGCAGTTCTAGTCACAGTGGCTGTCACTCTTATCGTCGCACGCTCACCTACAACGACCGCAAGACCCTCAAGGTGAGAGATTCATTGTTGTATTCGTAGAGCTCGTCTGAACACACATTGCCCTGCCTTTGCGTATCCCTCTCACCAGGTTTGTACAATCCACCCATTTCCGCCATTTCCGCCGTTTGAACAACTCATTTACTGCGTCTGACGCGCTAGATTCGCCATGGCCACACTCTCCTCTAGCCCCATCGTCATTGATGGCAAGGGTCATCTCCTTGGAAGGCTGGCCTCCATTATCTCCAAGCAAATCTTGTCCGGCCAGAAAATCACAGTTGTCCGGTGCGAGGAGATCAACATCTCTGGCAGCTTCTTCCGCAACAAGGTGCTTTCGCTCGAGTCTTGGCGCCGTTCACTCGACACTTACTGCTCCATGCCTCACCTAGCTGCGCTACCATAATTTCCTGCATAAGCGCCACATTGTTAACCCCAAAAAATCTGGTCCTTTCCATCACCGCGCGCCGTCCAAGATTCTCTTCCGGGCCATCCGCGGCATGGTACCACACAAGACCGCTCGTGGCGCGGCGGCTCTTGAACGCCTGAAGCTTTTTGAGGGTGTCCCTCCTCCATATGACAGGAAGAAGCGGATGGTCGTGCCGGAGGCATTGCGGGTCCTGCGGTTGAAGCCTGGTCGTAAATACTGCACAGTGAAGGTGAGTCACAGTCTCTTCGCTTGCTGCATCGCCATTGATCTTTCGCCTCCTCGATAGCGTCTGTCTCATGAAGTCGGTTGGGGCTACAAGGACGTCGTGGATCATTTGGAGGAGAAGAGGAAAATCAAGGCGCAGGCCTTCCACGAGCGCAAGGTATATACCTAAACTAGATATGATTTCGATCCCCGTTGTGACCTTCCTGCATCACAGCTTGCTGCTGTCAAGCTTCGCCAGAAGGCCATCTCTGACACCGCGTCATCGTTCGCGCAGCTCACTGCCCTTGGCTACTAGACAGTAGTTCATCCTCCCTCTATCACATGTTCTGAGTATGCATAGCAGCTTTTTTGTGTCGTTTCTACCATGGTGTTCCCGAATATGATACGATGCTGAAGACATCATATGGACCTACATCTGTGACACTACTAGTATTTGTTAAGTGTTCTGTATGCATTGTCCCCGAATGGCGGGTTGAGACTGGTCAGAGTGAATGCAACAATCTGGTGTTGAACCTATCGGGTGCCGATGCTGACACACACGGCTAGTCGGACTTTGAAATGGGGATGACCATTTCGTAGAGCGCGTTGGCACGTCACAGTCCAGCTTGCTCCTCCAAAAACAATGTCGTTCACCCGTTTTGCTTTCCGTAGCGCAGTGCGCCCCACTTTGATAGCTGCGTCTGCACCTCGCATACAGTTTCTCCGCTACTCCCCACGTGCGGCTTTCTCTGCTGCTGCCGGCTTGCCCAAAAGCGAGATTGAGGCACGGATTTTAGACCTGTTAAAGAGTTTTGAAAAAGTTGACCCCGCAAAGGTCTGTTCTACCTGATTGTTCCTCAACTATCGCGCTCAATGAGTGTGGAATCCAGCTCACACTGACGTCGACATTTACGAGTGACCTTGGATTGGACAGTTTGGACACGGTAGAAGTTGTTATGGCCGTAGAGGAGGTATGTATACATGTCTGCACACGATGGGCTACATCTATAATGCAAGTATGAAACAGGAGTTTTCTATCGAAATCCCGGATGCTGAGGCCGATGAAATCAAGACGGTGCAGCAGGGTCAGTTGTTCTTTCTCAATGACTCTAGTGACGCGACTGAGCTTTCATGTCCTTTGTAGCCGTTGAATACATCGCCAAGACGCCAGAAGGTGAGCTTCTTTCTCAATTTACCCTATGCATATCACTGATCGTTTGCTCAGCGCACTAGGGTTACTTAGCAAACTACCGATCTGTAATTTTCCTCCGAATGCTACCCTTTCCTTGCTTTTCACCATGTGCATCGACACATCATATTTGACCTTCGATCTGATCCTTTGTGCAAGAAGGCACGCATATATCCGGCGTACGATGCGATGATTGGAATGTCACGGCTCTTCCAAGTTCCACTTGCATCCGTCTGAAGCATTTATACCATCATCGCTTCTCAAGTGCTGAAGGTTGACAGGTTAGACTCGTCAAGGCATCGATCTACTAGCAAGCCATGAGCATTGCAGGATAGCAAATGTTTTGTCAATGAGCTACATTCTCCCGCTCCCACAAGTGATGTCTTTCTGCTGATTTTGTTCAGTCAGCCTATGGCTTCTTTTTCTTGGATACGGAGAATTATCAAACTTTCTTCCAAATCCGGTGAGCCCGTCGCATTGTTTTATTTGCGCAGAAGCGACAAAGAGTGCGTACAATATTCCTAGGTCTCTCTGTGATCACGGTATCTCGAGCATGAGCAGGTGAGCTCGAACTCGCTAAGTTAAGGCGACAGCATACAAGGTGACGTTCTGCAAGTCTCAAATAAGGTCGGCACGCTATGCAGGGTTCTTAAGCCATTGTGTCTTCATTCACACGGATGAGCTCCTTCAATCATTCACTGTTTCACGAACAAGAAGTTATACGCATAAACAATGGAAATAGGTAGACCTTTGAACGTCTTGGATCTTTGTTGTAGCATTCCGTAGATGGTTGTCATATTCAGATTCGCTTCAATGGCTGCTAGACCCACATATGAGAGCAATTGCACTTTTCTTGCGATATTACTTGCCCACTGCTAGTTACAGGTCCGTAACTTGCAGTCACGATACCGTTTCTCGATTTGGCACATTTTGTCAGCAACTTGACATAGTCTTGACGCACCCTGTTCAAACGCTCAGCTCACCAGCCCGTCCACCACCATCTCCAACGGCTGCCAACTATGAAGCATGGCATCGCCTTTCGCAAATTCTCGAGAACGTCCTCGCACAGGATGCTTATGCTTCGGTGTGTAATCCGCTCACTGATGTGACTGGTGAATTCTGAGGAAGCGGACAACAGCAATCTGGTGACATCCCTCGTCGAGCATGAACAAATCAAGACTACTCTTCCAAAGGCCAGGGACACCGCACGTCTAGCAGAAAAGGTAGACAACGCTGATTCTCTTTGCGTGACCAATGACCCGAAGTGTCCATAGATCATAACCATGGCCAAGAAGGGTGACCTCCAGGCATACCGACGCGCATCCGGATTCCTCCTGCAACCTCAACTCACTCCCAAAGTGTTCACCACACTAGCAAAACGCTACGCAGATCGCCCAGGCGGATACACGCGCATTCACAAATTCGGTCACCGCCAAGGTGACAACGCACCGCACGCTATCCTTGAGCTGGTGGATAATCCGAGAGATCTGAAGTTTGAGGTGACGGCGCGTGCGGTCGGTTGGGAGTTGCTCGCGAGCAAGCTTAAGACAACACCACCTCGTACCCTCATCAATAATGGCGTACATGACGTGGAGAATGTCATCAAGCAGGAGCAGGGGTTGGGCATGAAGGATTCAGGTGACCTGCGGCCGACAACTCGGTGGAACTTGCAAAAAGTGCTCAGATTCAGGCCCGAAGGAGCCCTTCAGACGCTGGGGAAGAAAGCAGAAGAGCATATCGTACGCGTCTTGACTTTTGGTGCCATGCGATGAACCTGACTCCGTCACCTTCCTTAGGATACGCTACTGGCGAAACCGGTCGCCGTGCAAGCCCTGCGTGAAAAGGTAGAGAAGGAAGACGCTGACTCCGACCAGCTCTATTTTCGAGACATCAAGGATCTCAAGCTCAAAGCCGGAGAGACGACTCCCGGAAATACAGGGAGTGCGCTCGGGTTGGCGCAAGGTCACCTTGGCTGGACACCTGGACGAAAGTTACGATGGTTTGAGAGACGCAAGCTCGGATTTCAACGATCGGTGGACTGGTCACAATTTTAGCTGCTACTTGCAGGCCAAGGTTCTGTATATTACGAATGTCTAATTGGTTCTTTAGAACTGGCTCGCAGCTTCTAGGTCGTCCGCATTTAGCCAATCTATCCCATTGTCCATCAACGCTCTCCACACGTTGTCCCGGGCGCTGATGGGCCAACCCGGCGTGTCCCATAACCTTGCCTTGATGCCTCTGGAATGTGCATCATTTACGAGTGTCGTGAGGTTGTTGCGTTGCGCATCACTGATGTCGCCAATACCACTCCACCCAACAACGACCTCATAGTCGGTGCTGGCAAGAGGGGACAGTGTGGCATCCCATGTAGTGTTCAGGGATGAATCGTTCAGCTGATCCAACGGAGCGTCAAAGAAGTAGTCCCTGGGCTCAAGGGCTTTGACCTGCGCAAGGGGGCTGTTGCCTGTTCCTACAACAGTGATGACCGACTGTGTCAGGGTCCCGTTCGCGAACGTCGTTAAGTAGCCAGCACTTCGCAAGGGCTCTAGAGCTTGGAGCACGGCGGGAAGCGTCCTGCGGTCAGGTCATGAGCGATGATGTTCTGTACAATGGCAAGAACAGAAGTACTCCACTCCGTCAGTCTTGATGTCTACGAGAAGCTGCAGGGGTATATCACTGGCTGTGTCAAACACGCCACTGACGATACAAGCTGTGTCAGGTCCGGACACACTTCATGTGCAGAGCAGGCATACTTCGGTGATGACTGATTGACGGTGAACGAGTCTTGTGGATTCATGGCGGCCAGAATTTGCGTGAGCGGGTCAACATACAGCGAGGCGAAAGTGCGATTCTCTGTGAGAGCCGCCTTTTCATGGCCGACCTGTGAGACACAGAGTGTCTCGTGAGTACTCATATTCGTATAACACGAGAAGGGTAATCACAAATAACGTCTGGTTGATTAGCCAAACGTCTGCTTCAACGCTGGCAACCCCCAAACTCAAAGCCCTGAACAAGGGCGCATCACGCCAGTCTATGGGACAGAGGGATAGACGAGGTGACGATTATCAGTGTGTTGATTTACGATCCTTCTGCACAAGCAATACACTTACAGTCATTGTGTGAATGTATGGGTTTGGGTACGATGTCCTGTGTGAACTGAGTCGGGTACTGGAAATGACCAGGAGTGGTCGCGTTGATGTTTGCAATCCACTGCAATACCCCCGGAGACGCATAGACAGACTGCAGCGCGCAGGGGGCAACTAGTAGAGGGAGTAAGGAGAACATGATGAGCACGCGGACTGCCCGACCCTTCTGCCGAAGTATTTATATATGTATGTGTCGCTCCTTCGTCGCAAGGGCTTGTGATAGGTTTCAGTGTAAATTTAGGCCGTCAACAGGTCACACGTGCGAATGACGCTTGCGGAAGTTCGAATGTCACTATGAATGAATTCAAGCGCTTCAGGACAACGACACTGCAAATACATGTACCAGGTGCTTCTGGACATCAACACTGCAAATACATGCGCCACCAGAGGGTGACCTGCTGCCCGCTTCCAAGGAATCTGATCATTTCTCCCAATCATCAACCCGTGTCGTCGTCGGGCATCCAGGGCTAGGAGATGATGAGAACTTGGTCTCCACAAATACTTTCATCACCCCACCCCGGCGTTGATCAAAAGCGCTGTACAATTTCGACATATCTTCCAACGGAATGCGATGTGAGATCATACTGATATAGAATCATCAAGATGTCAGGTCAAGTCCAGGCTGTGCAAGAATTGGGGCGCACAAAGTCGGATCAAACTTTCCAGGGACGATATAATCGTTCAGGATTTCATCCCAATACTTCTTCGTCGGTGCTTGTCCATTTCCGATGAATCTGATCCCCTTCTCCATGATCGCTCCGATGTTGAAACCATTGGCGAAGCCTGCATAGGCAGAGATGATACCACAGCTTCCTCCCTTTCGGACAGAGAGGATCATCTCGTTGGCCGTCTCTGGAACATCTGTTTCAAGCATGAGAAGTTTTTGCGCCTTGTGGAGGAGCGTCTTCGGCTCATGGAATGAGCCTGCACATTATTAGGACTCCAACTTTGGACACGCATATTGATCATGAGGAGACTTACCGCAGTCAAGGGCAACATCCAACCCTCCTGGGACTAGCTCATGAATACGTTTGGCAACGTCTTTAAATTCTGTAAAATTGATGGTCTCGATGCCAGACTGGGTGCGAGCGAATTCCAGGCGATCAGGATATTTGTCGATACCAATAACGCGTGCTGCGCCCTTGAGCTTTGCCCATTTGGCGGCACATTGTCCAATTGGACCAAGTCCCTGTGAACATATAGGTTCAGGAACATGCAAATGCACTGAGCGCGTTCCTAGTTACCCAGATACCGACGACATCACCAATCTTAACTCCAGTGTCAACCACCGTGTGATAACTGGTCGGAAGAACGTCGGATAGGTAGATTACCTGCTCATCTGCAAGCCCATCCGGGATCGACAAGAGATTATAATCTGCAAACGGGACGCGGACGTATTCCGCTTGCCCGCCTGCGAACCCGCCTGTAAAGTGAGAATAACCAAAAAATCCCGCATCGCGGGTGCCGTACATGAAGTTTTGCAGGCTGGTTCAATTGAGACTCAAGATATGATCAAAAGAAATTAGAAAAATATACGTACGATGAATTGTTGGTTCTATCACAAAAAGATGACAACTTCTCTTTGCAAAATTTGCATTGACCGCAGCCAATTTGGAAGGATGAAACCACACGCTGGCCAACCTTGAAACTCTTCACATTGGGCCCGACGCGGTCGATGACACCCATAAACTGTGGATATTCTATCGATCAGTTACTCTAGAATGTATAGGGTCAAACAAACCTCATGGCCGAGTATATCACCTTTCTGCAACGCCATAATCTCGCCGTGGAAAAGATGTAGATCTGAACCGCAGATTGTGGAGCCGGTGACTTTCAAGACAACGTCACCGGGGTCGACAATATCTGGGACATCGGCGTCGATGACGCGGACGTCATTGACGCCGAACCATGCAAGCGCCTTCATCGTTGAACCATCTTTGCGCGGCTTGAGCTCTGGATTGGCCTCAGTGGGATAAGTCCCAAGGTGCTATACGTGTCGAGCATTCATATCGTGAGTGACAATCTCGAGCGCTGGTAGAATGTCGTGATCTATGTACCTGTTGTAACTTGTTCGCCGCAGCTTGCATTGTGTCGTTAGCTGGGGGAAAGTGCAGTTCCAGATGTCATCCCGCACATTTTATTGCTTGAAATCCACTATGACACTCAGCATGACGTACCCCATTTCGTCGCTCCGCAGATCATTGAACTCACATAGGGACAGTCCAGCTAATGCCTAAACTTTAATTATGATGTCTTTGAATCGCTTGATAGTCTCCGTCCCGAGAGAGTCAACTGCAAATCGATGGCATGTTCAATTGAGTTCCGATATGTGCATTGCGCAGGCCTTTGAAACCTTTAAACCGTATTCGAGTCGCGCTGAGCTCTGAGCATACTTGGACGGCGAAGGAATGCGAGGAAATGTATTTTTTTCTCACGCTCACTGTGAACATTTCATGTTCTCGAATGACACGACTGGGGGTATTGTTTCCCTCTCTCTTCTTCCGTACTTCTCATCATCCGTCCCCTTCCAACGCAAGGTCGACGATGATGGAAGTGAAGGTCACTTTTCAGGCGTGCGTCATATGTCAAGGTATATGCCACTTATATATAGACTCCGAAGAATTCGGTTCAGCGAAATGGGGACCAGGATAGAGATCACCTTGGGACTTCGAGTTGGATGGCGAATGATTTGCTTGTTTTCCGCCAGGAGTCTTTTGTAGCGGAAGGAAATTCATTTGTAGTCAGACGACCTCAGTGAGTTTTCCAGATATATTTGCATGAAATCGAGATTACTTTCCCGTGAACTGGCAGTGCAGGAATCAAATTGTATAGTATGATTCTGCTCGAGCGAAATCTTCTCCGTATTGAGTAGCGTTTCTCAACACTTGTCGCTGTGTCTAGCATTCCCTTTTCTCTACAATGATTACATCTCATTCAAAGGCGTCCTGCTAGGCTTCTCCACATACCCTCTTGGCCAACAGATCAAACACGACCCTGTCACGAGGGCCTCACTTGTGGCTTTATCAGATGCCTTGTGCTAGAACACTTTCTCGTCTTCTGTTGTGCGATCGCCTGCAGCCGCATGCACTCAGATTCGAATCCTTCGCAGGGAGTGTTGATTATCACCATTGATCAGCGCCGACTGTTCCGTTCCAGTCCCCAAGAGCTTCAATTCGGTCAGTGATCATCCTTCAACGTTTCAACCTTTGAACACTTGTGGGTATTTCGCCAAAAACTACCAGAATAGACGATGGTAATATGAGTATCGCCAGACGATCGACGATTGGCGATATGCATTCGTTCATCACTCATAGGCATGTGCTGTGTCTTTGTCCAACCGTGCCCGGGTGTTAGCACTAATTACCCTCCGGGTCTCATGTTCCCAGCTATTGCCTCCATATCCCTTCCATGAATCGCTCGGCTCCGGTCCGCTTCTCTGTGTGGGGACACTTTCCAGAGTTAGGGAGTCGGCGCTGACTGAGCGGCGTAATTACGCAACGGTGAACTTCCTCGGCCTCGCGGATGTGGGTATGCATCATTTCCAAAGTAGCACTCAATGAAGGCGCGAAGTCTTCCGTGGCCCATCGTGTGTAAATTGGCTTAGTCCTGTCTAGTCAAGAGTCAGGCACTCTCATTGAGATCGCTGGCACCGGCTGTGCAATACCGTGTCTAAGTTGTCTAGTTGCGCTCATACTTCAGTATGCTGAGGCTACGTCCCTCGAATAAAATGACATGTTTGCTGCCAAGCGGTCTAGAATGGCGGCATCATGTTTCCCGTCTGGTGCACACCCATGCCGAGTTGGTATAATATCGTGAGGAAGGTTGGCGTCATAAGTTGACGAAAACGTTGTTGCAGCACCTCCACCGCGTGCCCGATAGCAGGTTTATTTACTTACAGTCGCATGGCGCGTCAACGGGCGTCCACTCACTACTGTGAGTACGAAAAACCTATTATTTCAGTCGACAATAAGGCGAGCTAAGCATTGAGAGTATTTGGCGTGTGGTATGATAGCCCAAGATGTCACGAGTAATGTTACAAGGTAAGCGTAATTCTGAGTATCGTTACAGTCCACTAGTCCATCAGTGAGTGAGAAAGCAGGACCTTCGGCCCTCTCTCGTGGAGTATCCTCTTCTTCAACGCAACAGAGATTATATGAAGGATCCCCGAACGCGGAGCCTTCGCTAAACCTATTCAGTCGTCTTCGATGAATTCATGCGCCGAACTGCTGAAATGACGAGGAGAACGCACACTACGGGTCATCCCACATACTGAACCGATAGTCCCGCCATATACGATCAACAGTGACCCCAGTCACAGCGGTCATCGAGCCTGCTTGTGATTGCGAACCTGCGCTTGCAAACAGCTGCGATACTGCGCACTGAACATCTCTCCACGTTCGCGCTCTGTCGCATCATTGAGAAGCCATGCGCTATAACAACGGATAACCAGGACTTACGACACGCTTGCCACTTTTGACCGCGTTTTCAAAACGTATCTGTACGTGGAGCCCGCCTCGAGTATAAGTGTGACAACTTCTCCTGGATGGAATAACACGATTGCGCCAGTATTTCTGCCGTAATCCCTTGATAACTGTACCGTAGCGCAGTCGTGTGTATCGTTGGAGAACCTGAGAAGGACTTCGTAGTCCTCTGTAATTGTTGGCATTGGGAACAAGGCGAGGGATGGATATGGTAGGGAATGTACGAGCTCGAGGGCAAAGAGGCGGCCCGGCCAGAGGGAGGTAAAAGGGGGAGAAGAATCAGCGACCGAAGGAGGTTTGCAAGGAAGAAGTGGGCCAGCCGCTCGCAAGCAGACAGTCCCAAATTTTGGGTTATACCGAGAGGTAACTGTCACGGAAATTTTGTTGTTTACGGCAACCCAGCCAACGGGATGAAAACAACGCGGACAAGGACATATGTGCACGCCTCCGACAATGGCACAGCACGGTCAATACAACATGCCTGCCGATTAAGCAAGACAAAAAGTATCGACGCCATGCGGTGTCTTGTTTTGATCAAGAATGGAGGGAATACAGAGACAGCATGTTGTCAGAGGTCTATTGTTCTTGATCAGCGACGTTGGGAACTTGTGCATATTTAGAGCAAAGAAACCCTGAGGAGGCTCGAAACAGGAAGCTGAGCGAGAGAAAGAGAACACAAGACCATAAGTGACCAAACATGCGAGAACATCGAGGCCAAAGGCAAGCGGCCGGCTGGAGACTGGCTGGAGCCTGGTGGACCGCACTGGACCCACTTGTCCGCGATTTCTCACCTTACATCCCCTTACATTGCCACTTGCTCTCGGCATCGGGAGGTTTATGATGAAATGAGTGAGGAAGATGTTTAAAGAATATTCATAATATCATGGGACTAGCTGTGTATCCACTGGATGCTGTAAGAGGTTGGAACCGTCACATTTGGTCGTCATCGAGTACACAAAGGTATACAACACATAGATGCAATTTTGTTTTGTGACTAACAAATCTGATCATAGGAATTGCCAGATGTCGAAGTGTGATCTTCTGGTGGAGGCGACAAGGAATTTTATGTTCGAGCATCCTGGCCTTTGGTCCCAGAACTTGTCGGAGACGGCTATCAACGCATATACCTGTGTCTTAGACCAAGACCAAGCGATCAACGATGCTTGATGTACCTACGAATTACATTGTGCGATTCTAATCCTGACAATGTCCATCGCGAATGTCCCAAGATCAACAGAAGAGAGAAGTCCGAAAAGAGCATAAGTATCTCTCATCTCTGAATACACAAAATGTCCACCGGAATTAGGAGCCGTAGTCATATGGTAACGCTTTGCGCAGCCGAGGCATTTTCCGCCCGAACGACCCCTCCGCTAATGTGCAATAGATATTTGCGTCAGTACATTGCGATCGCAACGCGTCGAGAAACAACCGACCCGCGTGAACTGCCACTAAGTGCCGCCCAACAACGAAGGCCGAAGATGAACAAGCCAATCCATGAACATTACTGACCGGGATGAGCTTGGACTTGTTCAGGCTTGCTGAGTCCACCCGGGTGAGAGTAGTACGGGTCGTTATAGGGGTTGTATTGGGGAGTGGGTTGAGGATCTTGAGTGTACACGCCTGAAGGATAAGAAGGGCTATCGGGGAAGGGTTGCCCATAAGGCCCGCTAAGCATAGCGGTGTCACTAGCGGCGCTCTCTTGTCTCGTGTGTCCGTTACGAGGTCTCGAGGCATCAAAAGAGTCGCGTGAGTCCCACGGATCGTTACGGTTCGTCATTGGTATGCTGTTGTTGAGTGGCTTGACGGAGTATATCGAGTCATACTTTCCGTGGTCTTCACGCTGACCAGCGCCGTACCCTGAGATAACAGTGTAGAAATAGAACTGTGTATGGCATGTGAGTGATTTCAAGTGAAGGCCAGAAAACACAAGTCGGACCTGCGAAATAGCTAGAAGAAGCCAAAGACCACCCATGATACCGACATCCACCCATGGGAAGATTTCGCACAACTGATCACTGGCAGCACCTCCAGAGGAGAAGAACTTGGAGATACACTTTGTCTTGGCAGATCCATGGCGGCTTGCGGACAGAGCAATCCAGACGGCTGCGACCGAGAATGCAGCGACTGTGATCATGATGTGGAGTGTGACATAGCGGCGGAAGACAATAGGCTTCTCCTATGATGAATTTCGATGAAGACAGCCATATCAACAAAAAAAAAAGCAACCCACCCTAGCGACGCCCATGAAACCGAAAAGCTGGATGCCAGCACCCACATAACAAATGATAGCGAATATCCACGATGCATAGGACGGCGTCGCAGCACCCACAACTAATCGGACCAACACTCTTTATCAGCTCGAGATCTCTTCAAAAATGCGAACGACCTACTCGAAGGCGTAGCAATGGCTAATGTTCCAGCAATTATACCTAATGACAACTGTTCGGTGAGGACTGCGTAAACCCCGGCATTGACGGTTGGAATAGCGCAGCAGCAATAGTCTCTAGCCTTCATGGTGAAGAAAGTGTCTGGCGGGGAGCCAAACCAAGGGGCGCGATGTAGGGAGTAGATTTATGAGCTGGTTGCTGGATGAATCAGGAATGGAGGATGATGGAAGGCTGTCAACTCAATCGGGCTGGTAGAGCGGAATAGGAGAATTACTAGTAGTCGATTCCCCAAGCTTCGTGGATCTAGTAAACAATCCAAGGGACGATTTGGATGGCAAGGACGAGGAGATCCCTGACGGCGGGAGGAACTTGGAAAGAGTGGACAGCCTTCAAGGAGTGAGAATATTGGCACCGCAGTAGGCTCTAGTAGGCTCCTGCAGTGACCGCATTGTTACATGCTTGTCACGGTGAGTGTCGACCTGTGACGACACCTTAGCTCCCCTCATCGAAGGCCTTGGTTCAACTACATCGTCTACCCTCTGAAGACCCCCTCTATGGCACGCCTTTCTGTCCTTTCCGTCCTGGTTTTGAGTCTTTTTGGTGTCTCCATCGCGAATCCTGTTCATCAACAGGAGGCACTCGTCGCTCACAGGCTCCCTGTACACAGTACGGATAAATGGAGTTGGTCCAATTGTGGTTCGCAGTCGAATTCGTTGTTTTCGGCAGTGGCCAAAAACTGAGTGGCTCCTAGGTTCCGCCTCTGATCCGGTTCAAATCGAGTCCATCGAGGTGACTCCCGACCCTCCTAAGCCTGGCCAGGACCTAACTGTCCTGGTCAAAGGTACTGCGCAAGATGAAGTAGAGGCACGCCCTTCTTGCCCATAGCATTAGTCCACTGTGTCTGACCATCCTGATCATTAGGAGGGGGCATACGCCGATGTGACCGTGAAATTGGGTCTAATCAAGCTTCTGCACAAGCAATTCGATGTCTGCGAGGAGGCGTACGTATATATCGGAGATATTCGTCAATCGTCCTTGCTTATCACCGAGAATAGTCGAAATGCGAATGCATCTGTGCGGTGTCCTGTTGAGAAGGGTTATTATGAGGTCGAGCAGACGGTCACATTACCCAAGGAAATCCCACAGGGTGAGTGCTTCACTGATCTAGTCTTCCTCCACATGTTGAGCCATGTTTAGCCAAATTCACGGTCAATGTCCGTGGATATACCGTTGATGATGACGACTTGTTATGCTTGGACTTGGTTGTGGACTTTATGAAGAAGCCCTTCCCCCTTCCCAAGCTAGGCTGGTGAAGAGGCGAACAATTTTATCTGTCTATGCTTGGGACAATTATTACTTGCGACTGCCTTGCGATGTGCCGCGCATACATTCACGAACCTTGACGCCCGCCCGTCCAACATATCTTCCATGTTAACTTACGGGAGTATCATAGTTGTCATTGTAATAGCATGCACATGTTGATTCTTCTGTTGATGTTTGACAGTATTACTGCCTGTCAACTGTCCTCGATCTTTTGGGCGCTAACCCATTGATCATCTTGACTCTTCGACGTTCAACAGCTAAGTAACGTCTGTGCCCGGATGCCATTCTGACTCATTGTTGGCAAGCTACATTCATCGCCGGCGTAGTATAAGCTGCAGATCAGTGATTGTGCAAAGTGTTTCTCTGAGCTACTACTATAGGTTTTCCAAACATCAATGACCTAACACCATATGCTCTGCTTATCTCTTATCAAGAATCTTTAGGGCACACTATCTAGTATCCGACAATGAATCGCCAACGTTCACTAGGGTCACTTGCTCCTCGGGCCATCTTGACTTCGAAGCGACATGTCTTAGAGGGAGGACAAGATATTCTTGAACTTCCTACTCTTGCGTACAATGATTGGGACAACCAGGTACGTGGTGATACCCTCCATGCAAGCATGTTGTGCTCTGGGTACCGCGTGTCGTTAAGAAAAAACACTCAGGAAACTATGAACAAGACAGACCTATGGTCAGCTGTCTGGGATCATCGCTCTTAGTTCATTGAGTTACACGGCCTATTCGAGGATCCGGCGTCATATGTGTTTGTGACATGCGGCGACTGGAACCTCAAGACCATGTTCCCTAACAGCTGCGCCTGCCATACCTGTGTAGCGCCCAGAGCCAACTGCCCGATACACATTTTCTTCGTTAGAGCAGTTTCAAGAAGGTCTCCGACAAGTACTTTGCGCCACTCTGGAATTGACGATAGCGCGGAAGATGAGGGAGTATCGATGGAACCCGGAGTCGCTCTTTGAACATATTCAGCATTGACCTATCGCCTTCAAATCCAGGCCCACAGAGTACCAGTTAGTCGAACCGGTCAGTCCCCTTTTAATATAGCATGCTTGCGCTAAGGTGGCCTTAGCAAGAGGACTTCCACATATGTGAAGTTGGCCCATATGGAAGGGGTGGCACTGCGCATAGTGAACCGATATGTCATTCTTCCTTCATGCTATTCTCATAATCATGAGGGATACACGCGGGTCAATAGGCACGATCCTGGGGGACCTTCCGAACACATGGGCATAAAATCATCATGATTGCGGAAGAACAACGAATCTGCACACGCCTTCAAAAGAGGCATTGAGGTTTGTAGGTCCAGGCATTGCTTCCTCCGCTGCCCACCAAGTGTTTGCATCACTGGCGGTGATGTCCAGCTACGACGTCGTCTACACCTTCGATAACAACACCATATACACAGCAATGTTCGAATGCTGGGGCCCCGATCACAGAGGGTAAGATAACGGCGTGGTGATCTTCTTACTTCACTCAGGCTCAGATGTTTAGTTCATGGTAACCGCGAACATCAAGTATCACTACTGCTCTGGAATTGGATCTATAGCTGATGCGTGCATTCGAAAACTATGTGGATATTGATCTGATCATTCTGTCTATTTATTTACAGAGATACTTTAGCATGGATTCATGGTCATGAATCATGATGGAAAAGTTGAGACTGTGGGTCGCGAGGTCTTGGTTTTGGATATATGTACGGATAAAAGATTGAACGAACAGCAGAATACACTGCGAAGGATCAATTGTTGATTCAGTAGCGTGTCCAGTAACTTTGAAGCTTGACAAGTCAACTTCGAAACCATTCACGCTAGTCTGAATTGCACGGGAAGGCACACACATGCACGTGAACCCTCGTGAATCCTCTTAGATCCCAAAAAGGAAAGCCAATATTTCTTCCTCCTGAACGTCGCATTGCAATGCCTAAAAGCGCGAAAAAGAGAAAGGATAAAGTTGCCGACTTTTCGGTAAGCTGGCTCTTATTGTTGTTCTCCATTCAATAACGTCTGATATCCAGAAAGCCAAACTCAAATTAGGCAAGGGAAAGCAGCGGCCGACCAATGCAATCGACACATCTTTCAAGGCTCGATGTGAGTCTATACATCTTTCGGAAGCACCATAGTCTTACTTGGATGAACAACAGCCATTGCGCTTCCCACGCAGAGCATTTCTGTACAGCGATATGATGATACGCCGACGACCAAGCGCAGGCTCACCTTCGATGATTTAATTGCGCATTTGAAACATTATAACGCAGGGACGAGAAAGGGTGAGTATTTTTTGGTTGCCATTCAGTATTGAATTGATTAGCCATGGCCATCAGATGCTCTGATGGGTTTTCGCGAATTGTTTGAGAATTATCCTGAGCTAGTCGAATCCTCTCTCACCCCGTTTGTGGGGGCTTCTGTTCGGATCATTGCTGACGAGGTGCGCGATCTCAATGCAATCGACATGAGCTACATGGTTAACCTATCTGCCAGGATGCCAGCGTTCGAAAGGCATTGCTCGTGTTCCTTGGCTGGCTTCTCCCTCGAATTCCACATGTATGCACCTCTCTCCACCGAAAGTCCATCCCACTCATCGCAAGTTCAGGAGACTCTGGTTCCACACTCCCCGCTGCTTCTCCTGTTTACCACTTCGGCGCAAACCCATATCTTTCCGGAGATTCGGGTTGATGCAATCCGCTTCTTAGATCTATTCTTGGATCTCATTCCGGAAGTAGTTGTGAGTGGGTGGAAAGACGGAAAGGGAGGACATGGGAGGCGTGTTCTGGAAGGATACCTCGGCATCTTGAATGCAGGGACAACGTTTGGGGAAGGCGCAGGTGCGGACCCATATGTCCAGGATATAGCTCAGTCTTATGCAATTCTCCGCTAGACACAGGACCTGTCCAAGCGACATCAACCGCAAGTGTCGTGTTATCCGTCACGGTGAGTCTCTCCGGTCATTCTCATCCAATGCAATTCTACTCTGACGCTAACATCCCAGTCGAAATTAGTCGTCTTGAGGTCTCTTTCAAAATTTCTCCGTCATGCACTATCACCACCACAAACTACCTCGTTTGAGAACGACGCTTCTCAGCCATCAAGGTCCACGTGGTATCACGCGTCTTCATTCTCTAGCCAGGAAGCTTACAGATCGTTCGATACACTGCTGAGATCAACATCACAAAACTTGCCTGGCGATACACCACGAGTACGGTATTGGAAACCCGAGACTGAACTTGAAGCAGGCGATGAGAGGTTCATTGGAACTTTCAGTCATGTTGACTCTAGTGCAGACGTTCCGTTGACTTTTCAGGAGTGCTCAGACTTCATGTCGAAGTCCACGTTTGCCGACATGATTCAATCGGACGGCGGTCAACTCAGCTCAGATTACGAATCTGTGAGTGACTTTATGGCATTACCAGAGGCTCTCTCTCAATACAAGCGAACAGCGGCTCGCACGGGCACTTCACCCTACGCTTTTATCGACTTTTATCGACTGCTCGCCTGTCGTGTTCTCGCCTAGCTTGCCCCCTCCAGAAATGGAATTGGGGTTAATTGTGGCGAGCGCTGAGATATACCGCACCCTTGATGGATATCTGTTGCAGAACCCTGAAGTAGACTATTCATATCTCGGCTTATATCTCCTTCTCACGCGTTTCCGTTCACTCTATAGATCAAAAAAAGCTCTATTCAAGAAGACTTGAAAGCACTCTTGGGACACATGGCTACTCATTTCCCATTCCAGTTGAGCGCTGTAATGAGACGGGATATCAAGGTATGGCTCCTCCGGATCCTTCGATCGAAGGGATATGCTGACTATCTCCGGAGATGGAACATGCTTTTCAAGATCTCAATCTTATCTATTGCGAGCTAACCTCCCTCCTCGTGCTTGCGTCCTCTCAAAATCCTGAGAAACCACCGACCACTCGCGGGAAGGCCCGTATTACGGGTCTCGCTCTCGCCAGCGCCTCGTCTCTTCGAGTCGAGCGCGTTGGTGAATACGTGGTCACGGTCCTCCGAGGTGAGGCACTGAGCTCGCATACTGTCGCGCGACCGATCCCCGCCCAGGCATACATCGCACTCCTGCCCACGATTTGGTCGCTGCTGAACAGCACCCCAGAGCTGTCTAGACCTGTGTTGGAGGCCACGATTGACCACGCCATGCGGTGTTCGTCTATGTCAGCGGTGAAGCGCTCGACGGTGGAATTCGTCTCCCGTTTGGTGCTTGTGAGTCTTTTCTGCCGCCACGAGTGTGTTCTCACGTTGATTCGAATGCGTCAGCTTGAATCATGCCCGCAGTATACGGGAGTTTTCAAATTAAGCCAATTTCCTACGGAGAGTAAAAAAATGGAACAATGGATCTCGCAACTGCCCAAGACGCTTTGGGAGCTCGGCACGGAAGACCCTCCAGCGACGGAGGTTTGTTGCGCTCATCATGTTCTTTGACACTGTTGTGTGACTGACGCATCGTTGCAGACGATCCTGCGCTTCCTCCTGCGGTTATTTCAGCTTCGATCGGCCTTCGTTCATTCAGAGGTATGCCATCCACCTCTAAATCACGCGAATAATCTCCGACTGAGATGTTCTGTGCAGGTCCTCGATGCCGTCCGGTCACGCTTGGTGCCTTATTTCATCATCTCTCATCCAACCCGCGGCGCGCTCCCTGGGCCGTACACGAAACTCGAGCGCCCGACGCTTCGCACGCTCGCGCTCGACGTCGTGGCCACCCTTTTCAGGCTTGGTGGCGTGGAGGAGCGGCTGGACAATGCAGTGCGCATGGCCGTAGCCGGGACGGCCCAAGAGCAGTACTGGGTAGAGATACCCGCGTTTCCCGACCAGGTCTTCCATAGGGTTTGACGATTACTATACTTCGCGTATCTTTATTTGCTCTGAACATGTGTCACCCGACCATCATTCCCAGCAATTCCTGTCAACGGGCAACTCTGCGGCGGCAGTTACCAACAACGCCCACCGATTTGAGCCAATGACTGACAACGGTCGAAACGGTCAGGTCCTCGTCCGATGTCGCCCACTGCAAGCGGGAGCAACGAGGAGCGCCGAAATTCGGCAGGGCATTTGGGAAACAGCTGGGAGGATTTTCATCAGTGCGCTTTGCTGCCGCTATGTATGAAATACGAGGGCTGTGTCTTCCCATGCGACCCGCTCCACCTGGCTGTCTCTTGGGAACGGCGTGCCCATCCGTGCTGCATGTGTACTGCGACTGGGCAGTGCTAGGCAGTGTCCCTCCCAATGTTAGCTACGGATCTCACGGTCGTGGCGCTTGGCCGCACCCAGTACGTACTCTGCGAATGCTTGGTGGTTGAAATTGAAATTGTGCGCATTAGGCGATGACACTCCTCGATTAAGTACTTAGAGGGCTGGTGGATATTGCTCGTACCGTCGGTCGGCCGACTGAAGTCCGACTGATTGCGTTCCTCGCGAAGAGCTCTGTTTATTAATACCGAACTTCTTCAAACCTCTACTAGGTTATCTGGATGCGGAGCGTTTAGATGATGAAAGCCGATGATGATGAAAGAGATGAGATAATTCAAAGCGATTCGGTCAAGTTCAGACTGCCCAAAGAACGAGTTCCCATTGTTTCATCTACCCCACAGAGGCTTCTGTGGCAATACAACATAATTATAGCAATAGAAAGAATAACGGAGCGAGTGCGAGACCAGCAGGCGTCGAGGCAAGCTCGACAGGTCGTGCTACAAATAGCGACATGCGATATACCAGGTAACACGACGAAAAGGCTGTGCGCACGGCGGTCATCCTAGCTCGTCTGCTTCCCCTCCGCACGCGGTGGGAGAGCAGAAGAGAACGCCCAGGCGTCGAAACCGAGCAAGTATGTATGTGCAATAGAGGAATTATAAGTACCAGAAGGGGATGAGCGAGCTCGGAACCCAATAATAATAGAGGAAGGGGTTGGAAGGACAGCACGGATCCCGAAGGGGGAAGGGAGGGCTCAGACCCAGTTCCAGGTCATACCGCTGATGCGGCCGATGGACTGATCCGCAAGCTGGGAGAACGCGGTCGGGGAGAAGTCGAGGTCGGTGATCTTGCAAGCCTCGCAGCGGTCGGTCACGGTGATGGTAACGCTCTTGCCCTGGTCTGTTATGGAAATGAACCATGTAAGCATCTTGGTCTGACAGAGAAGGGCACGGGAAGAAGTACGCACAGTTAGCCTTGATCTTCTTGCCGCAAACAGGGTTGTTGTTGGGGTTGACACCGGCGTAACCGCTGAGGAAAGCAGAATAGGATTAAAATTGGGAGTTGGTGTCGCGGCGAGAGAGATGGTACTCACGGGTAGGTGTCGAACAAGAGCTTGCTGACGGCGGCGATGTAGTCGGTGTCGGTGTTGGTGATACCGCACGCACCCAAGCCAGTGCCGTAGTAGGTACCTGAGATGAAAATGAGATGAGCAAAAGAAGTGTCGGTGGAAGGAGGGACATACCCTGGCCGGCCTGAGAGCCCGAGAGGTAGCTCTCGCCGCCGATAGTGCTGTCAGAGGCAGCAGTGGGGGTAGCGGCAGCGGGTGAGGACGAGGTCGCGGCAGGGGCGGAGTGGGAGGAGGAGGAGGAGGCGGGGATAGCGGATGAGGAGGCGACGGGCTGAACGGAGGAGGCGGCAGAGGAAGAGGCGGGAGAAGCGACGGCGGAGGTGGAAGCGCGACGGCTGCAACGCCTTGCGTGAACGTGGCCGGAGACACTGGAGTGCGCCACGGCAAGAGCAGAGACGGCGAGGGAAGCGACGACGAGGGTGGAGGAGAAGAAACGCATGATGATCAAGGCTTGAGAGAGCGAGTGAGCGAGTGAGTGAGTGAGTAGTGAGTGTTGGTTGAGCGGACGAGGGAAGACGAGAGGTGCTGTTGGGGGATGGAGGGACCTGGAAAGAGAGTGTGCAGGTTTATATGCTCTGGGACGGGGAGCGGGGGACGGAGACAAGAGCAGCAAAGAGCGAAAAAAAAGGAAGGAAGAAGGTTTCGGGAGGAGAGACAGGAAAGAAAAGAAACGGGGCGACGCTCATCGGCCCCGTCCCTCGCACCCCCTCGGCATTCCCCGCCCGGCAAGACATCCCCTAGAATGGTCCCGTGCGCCATGCATTCTCGCCGTGGCCTCGCTCACCAGGCACTTACTTGCCTCCTCGAGTCCCCCGCTCCTTCCACCCACCCAGCTTCCTGACGAAATCGCTCAATTTAGCCTTTGCCTGCACGCAGCTTGCATTTCTCCGCCCCAGAACCCACGCGTGCCTCCATATCGTAATGCGCGCTAGCCATGTATTAGCACTCAGATCAGCACGCCGTCTTCACCGCTGCAGCACTTATTACAACATAAATTCCAGACACGAGTACAGAGCGTGGCCTCCCGGTCCTCATGCACCGGCGCCCGCCTTGGTAGCGTACATCTTTACAAGACTCGTGCTCGCCGTCCCCTCCAGCGTCTTCGCGTACGCGTCTATCTGTCCCAACAAGAGCATGCTCTCCAGTCGGCTCGGCTCCGGTGGGATCTTGAACAGTCGGTTCACGTCCTCCTCCGGAAGCGGTGCGAGTCCCTGCGCGACGCGAGTCGCGTTCTCCTCCTTCCGCTTCGCTACGTACGAGTCCGCCCGCGACTTCTCACGTGCGATCTGCCGCGAAAGGTACGCCAGGTTCCCCTCCTCGGTTTTGTAACTGTCCAGCGTCTCGATGACGTGCTCCAGGTTTTTCGTCAGCGCGTTGTTCCCGAGATCAAGCGTCGAGAACGTCGGCGGCAGGGCCGATAGCGGTTCATCCAAGGACGCGTCCGGTAGCACAGAACGGCGCGTCTGCGAGAGCGTCTCGAGGAAAGCGGACAGGAGGGGGCTCGTTCGGACGGTCAGGGGGGCTTCCTCAAGGATCGACGAGAAGGTCAGCTTGTGGCTGATCAGCCTGCAAGTTCAGTCAGTATCCGCTCGTAGGACGCATTGGCAAGGCACGCCCGAGGAGACTATGCGCACGATTGGCTACTGAAGCTGCGCTTCTTATATGCGTCTAAGAACTCCTTCGATAGCCGGAACGCCCGGAAGGACGCGTTGCCCCGCGTCGTCTGCGAAACGTCTGAGAGGGCTCGTTTATCAGTCGAAAGAAAAACAACTCCAAACAATTTTGATGCGCACCGTGCACAACGATGATGCCGCCATGTCTGAGCCTGTCTTGATGAAGGGCCTGCGTGTCAAGCATCGTCTGCCTGAAAAACGCGCCCATCGTCGTGGACTGATAAAATCCGACGACGCTGTCGTCTGCGCGCACCTCCTTCAACGACCGCAGCATGGAGGCCTGGTAGCGTCCTGTCCAAGATCGGTCATGAGCTCTTCCCGCACGGGAACGAGGCCTCCTGAGCACGCACCGGAGTTTTTAGCCTGCTTGTCGTCCTCGTCGTTGCTGTGGTGCGGCAGCGGGAACGAGTTCGAGATTTCGAGGGTGCCATCGATGTCGAGGCCGAGGAGGAGGCCATGCACGATGGGGGAATGCGCCTCGGAACTGTGTTTGATGATTTTTGAAACGACCTTTCAGTGCGCGTCAGGTGGGGAGCGGGCGAGCGAGCGAGCCATGAAAGGACAAGACGCACCATGCCATCGAGCTGGATGGACGTGACAGGGATCTCAGCCTCGATGTCGATCGCCTTGGACATGGAGGCCGGGATGGCTTCATATGTGGGTGCGGCAGGTGTAGGTGCGGCCTGGGGTGCTGGGAGGGAGGCCGCAAGCGCGGCTGCCATAGAGGTCGCCATAATTTTTGATCTCGAGAGCTAGAAGCACTTCTAGAGAGTGTATGCGGGTATGAAAAGACGGCGACAGACAGCAAGGAGTTCTGATTGCGGCTGCTTAGCTCGATGGCGAAAATTACAAGTCGAGGACGTCGCTGCCAAACACGCCACAACCACCCCCGGCGCGACTTCAGATCCTCTCTCGAAAATCTCCTAGAAACATCCCCGGACATGGAGCGTCTCATCCCTCTTGTTCTCCGCATTCAGTGTAAATACACCCCCAGTGTCTCCGTTATGAAGGGCATATGATCACCAGTTTCAGACCATGTCGACCCTTGACTTTTCAGAAACTTTCGGAGAACGTCCTCGGTGTTCACCATGACTTAATACGCCGATCAACCCCCTTGTTTCTTTGCGACCTCACTGCGAAGCCTTGTCAGGATCATTGGATTGCTTGGAGCTAGTTCTAGACTACGTCCTCGTCGGTGCTGACCGACCTGCATCCCCCGGAATGTCTCTCGCCTTGACTCGTCGATCCACGCCCTCTCGGACCTTACCCTTAACGCAGATCAACCCACCGCAGTCGCTGTATTTTCCTCGACTCCACAGAAAAACAGACTCACTTCGTTTGTTTTGTTTTTCGTTTCTGAGGAGATCGCATTTTTCTTTTTCTTTCTTTTTTTGGAGCCATTTGTTTTCATTTCGATCGTGCGGCGGACCGGCGTGGGAGCGCGCTCCGTCGGCGTCCCGAGCGGCGGGGGCTGCGGTACATTTTTCGTTTCCCCGCCGCCGTGTTGGTCGGTGTGGGTGTGTCAAGGTTGGGGAGGCTTCACGTCGGTCGCTGCGTCTCACTTTCCTCTGCTTGCCTCCCCGCCTTGCTCCTTCCATGCGCTGCCTGGGCGCCTGAGCGCCGGACGTTTCGGCCAGTGTCGTTCTTGTTCATTCGTCCGGTCGCGGCACGGATGGGTTTAAATTCTATGTCTGAGTACCCTGCCAGCTGTTATGGTCTGTAAGTACGCGCTCGCTTGCAAGTCGGCAGCTGTTGTTAGGATGTCAAGAACATGAATGGACCGAGCTCGGCTGGCCTCGCCGCCGTAGCACAGCCACCTGATGGCGTAAGCACAGTGTAGCATTGTGTCACTCAAACTCCTTTCGTCTCGCCTCCAAGTCCTGCATGCCCTCACCGTGAACATATACTACTGCCATCCGACATGGTCTCCGTGGGATTGTCCCGCACTTCCCGTATTTCTCTTCTCCTCGCCATCGACGTCTGTTTTTTCTTCGTCGAGCTCATCGTCGGTACGTTCTTTGTCTCTACTTGAAGTGGCGGATGTACATGTCGGTTTCGCTCGCAGGATATGCGGTTGGATCCCTCGCGCTCGTGGCAGACAGCTTCCACATGCTAAAGTACGTCCCTTCGTTGCTTCATACGGGCGTGCTCAGAATTCGATTCACTCGCAGCGATGTAGTAGCCTGATAATTGCGACTATACGCTATCAAGGTCACCCTCTGCCTTCCCCTCTTCCGCTTGACAGCATCCTAAAAATATATGTTCCGACTCAGCTGACTGCCCAATCCACACCCAACACACAATATTCCTATGGCTGGCACAGGGCAGAAATCTTGGCCGCTTTGGTCAATGGTGTCCTTCCTACTCGCCCTTTGTTTCACAATCACGCTCGAGGCCCTTCAACGATTTTTCACCACGCCTGGTACGACCGTTGCATCTCCGCTAACTACCCCAAATCGATCCCTCCAACAGAGATTTCCAACCCGCGTCTCGTCGTGATCGTCGGGTCTCTAGGCCTGGCCTCGAACATTGTCGGCTTATTCCTTTTCCATGGTACGCGGTCACCCATATGCGCTGTATCAGCCCAGCTGACTTCTTCATCAGAACATGGCCACTCCCACTCTCATGACCACTCTCATTCATCGAGCAACACCCCATCCAAAACACCGACGATTGTGCATATACCAGCTGATGAGCTCAGCACCTCTCCCCAGAGCCCTTCAGAACCCCGTTCCCCTCACGCCCGTTCTCGCCCCTCGGACGTATCTAAGGCGCCGCGAGCGTTCAGATTCGTACTCCTCTCTATACGGTCACCCAGCCGCCACTCGTGCGTCATTCGTGCAGACTGCGCATGAGATCGCGCGCGCGAGCTCCCCGGCGCCCGCAGATCGCCACAAGCATCGCGCTAGTATCTCGCGGCCGCGCTCATCCTTCGATGCCCGTCCCGTCGATGGCCAGGCCGCTGTCGACGATGCTGCAGACGCAGACACACCTCCGCCAGCCAGCGATGGGGCGCTCGTGAACGAGCGGACGCCGCTTCTGCATACCGCATCGCACCATTCGGCCGAAGGAGACGTAACGCCACCCAGTGAGGAGTGGTCCTCTCACGGCCATGCTCACTCACACGGAGGGTCGATGAACATGAAGGCGCTTCTCCTGCATGTGTTGGGAGACGCCTTGGGGAATGTTGGCGTGATAGCAACTGGACTCATCATCTGGCTCTCCTCCTGGAGCTTCAAGTTCTATTTCGACCCGATCATCAGTCTTGTTATCACCGTAATTATCTTCCACTCTGCGCTCCCCCTGGGTGAGTACTTGGAACAGTGTCGTTTCTAATCGATGCATCTTACATACTTCTTCCCGACAGTCCGCAGCACCTCTTTCATCCTTCTTCAAGGGGTACCTTCGGAGGTTTCTTTGGAAGACGTGCGGACGGCTATTCTAAACGTCGACGGCGTTCTCTCTGTGCATGAGCTCCATATCTGGCAACTCTCCGAATCCAAGATAATCGCCTCTGTTCACGTCACCTCCTCCCGCAACCACGACTTCATGCCCGTGGCCGCGAAGATCCGGCAGGTTTTGCACCAACACGGCATACACTCGAGCACGATCCAGCCGGAGTATCACCCGACCAGAGAGGCCATTCCAGACGAGTTCTTGAAGGTTCGTTCCCTCGAATGTGGTGATTGGTAGACGCTGGCCGCTGACCCCTCCTTCGCAGACTTCGGAAGATACATCGTGTCTGATTTCGTGCCCACCAGATCAGGCGTGCGGTGCGGACCACGCGTGTTGTCGTAAGTGAGGTTTGATACACTGCCTTGATGACATCTGATCATCGCCATCACCCTTAGCCCCCGTCAATAGCCTGACCGATGCTCCGTAAATTGGTACACGTCGGCATTTCAAGGCTCTTGTCTGGATCTCCCTACTTTATATACGTGATGTAAAACACCGCACACATTTTGTCTTCTCCGAATTACAGTATCACATACGCATCATATCTCCGTTTTGAACACCGGGAAGCTCGCCACGAACGTTGCCGACGACGTCAGCCTTTGGGCGATCAGTTTCGCGGTCGCATTATGTTTCTTGTGCCGTAAGTCTGCGGCCAGCCGCCGAGCCATGGCGGAGCTAGGCTCTCCGAGGATGAACCGCTGCTCGCCGGTTGTAGTGAGTACCGCTCGTTCGAGGTGCAGGGCGGTCATCACGGCCGATGAGACGATACCCGCGAGCAGCTCTATGTGCATAGATTGAGCGCCCGTCGGCTGCCGGTCCATTGTATCCAGGATGGACGGGAAGACGTTATGCAAGAACAAAGGCAGGAGAGGGGGTATATTTGGCGTGCGCGGTATCGCGAGGACATACAGCGCCAGACGACGCAGAGTGTCGATGCTCAGACTCGTCGCCATGCTGAGCTCGAACCAGAACATGTGAAGAAAGCGCGTGGGGGGTGTGATAGCCAAGCAGCGGACGACGTCGAGTGAGGGCGCCTTGCCGGATTGAATCATGGAGAATGCGGTCTGGATGGCGTGGCGGGGTTGGTCGGCCCACGCGATCTGGGCCATCGGCATTGGCATCTGGGGATTGACTACAAGTGACACCGGCATGACTGGGAACGGCAATGGCATTGAGACGGCGTGAGCACTCACTGTCACTTCGCAAACCTAGAGCTTCGTTGATTACAGCCCGGATTGCGGACAAGTTTGCGGTTTCCGGAATGAAGGCTCCGAGCTGCGGGTCAGACAAGAGTCGCAGGATATCATGCCCGCAAAGGCGTAGCACGGATCGAGGACACGTCGGCGACAAAATCAGCGTTCGGAGGATGTTCAAGTGATGAGGAGACTGATATCTGTCATTCGCGAATTCAATGACGAGGGGCATATGTCACCGGCGTTATTTATGCACCTTGTCTGCTTCACTTCTCGCACCAGGGTCTTGACAACCCCGACGAGCGTCCAACTCAACAGCGGTCCCGTGAAGAATGAGAATCCGTTGGCGAGGACATCTGCATCGATCTTGTGCTCCGTGCAGGCTGTGATCGCATGGGAACATAACGTCGCGGCCATCATCAGCAGCATTTTGGGGCGAGTGGATCTTGTTGAAAGTCAGACCAGTGATCATCATTCTCTGCGCAGGGAACCATACCGAAGCACCCCATCCTCGATTCCCTCGCTGTTCTTGTCAAACAGCGCTTTGAACCATGAATTGAAGGCGGCGGCTTGCTCGCTGGACAAGTCTTCGATTCGACGCACATTATCCGTCACACGCAGAAAGCCGGGGTCCAAAGTCTTCTCTCCGAGGATATGTGGAGTAGTCAAAAGCTTTATAAATATTGTTAGTGTCTTCTCAGGATAACTTGGGGGCGAGATACGTGCCGTACATTGTATCGTGCCAAGGTCCACTGCAAAAATATCACGACATCCCCGAGATGACTGACTGCGGTTCCGGGATCTCCTGTGGCAACATGATTAACAACGCCCGCGGCAGACTCGCCAAATCCACCCACCGACCGTCTCGCAGTCATAATCCTCTAACAGGACGAGTGCATGCGCGGTTAATTCGGAGATCTTGACGTGCAATGACACTAGATCAAGAGCTGCCTCGTTCATATAAAGGATCTTCGCTAGGTGCCCAAGGGATTCCACGTCGCCACTCGTGGCCAGAGCAGTGAAACGCTAATATATTCTTCGATCAATGTACAAAAAAAAACATGTCAGTTTGCGTACCTTTCGCACTAATTCAGAAAAGACGTGGTGACATCTGAAATCTTGATACACACGTTCTAGAAAGGCAGTGGTATCGTCCGCGCCATTTTCCGACGATATCCTGTAGGTCAGATAGGACTGGAAAGACGTGATCGACGGCACACATCTTAGAAGACGATCACTTACCTCGAGATCTACCCCAGCCTCTCGTGCATCGATCTGCAGACGAGAGGAATTGTCATTTGCAAGCGTCGCATCAACTCTGGCGGCGAACATTTGGTCGACAAGCCCAACAGCGAGCAGCTGTTGAGTGAAGTCTCGTGCAAAGGAAGGAGCTCTGGAACCATGAATCAGTGCTCCAATATAATCGGAGCCTCAGCTATTCCACCTATTGGAGCCGTTGCTCGAGCCATCGTGCATCACTTCTGCTCGCTCAGCATTTCTAATGCACTATCATATTGCAGTAAAAGAGGGTTTTTAGGCTGTGACAGGAATATCACGCTCAATGCATCCCGGACTGCTGTATGCTGATATCGGGCTGGTTGGTCAGAGGTTGTCACATGTAGTGTGGGTGGAATAATTACAGGATCGGCAGCCATAGAGCCATCTGCTTCAATTGCCTTCCCAAACAAAAGCAGCAGCCGGGGAAGCTATGGCAACGAATTAGAATGAGAACAGTGTCAGACTAGCGTCACGAGCTTACACGACCGACAATGAAAGCACGCCATAGCGGATTGGGCCCTTTGCCTAATCTTGATTGAATATCTTGAGAGAGGCATGAGGTAGACGCCGCCAAGAGCCGGGTATAGAATTTTGTCAGTGTCCAGGATGTTGCTCGAAAAGTTGCCACAATGAGAGCTGCTGCATGCGCATCGTTGCCTGAACCAAAATCTCTTGCCCTATTTGACACCTAAGATGTATTGAATATTTTCTAAACAAGTCTGAACAATATTACGACTCACGAGATGGTACAACATGAGACTGCAAGTCACAACATCAGATTCTGCCCCAGGCGCCAATATATCTCCCTTTCCTAAAGATGGCTGCATGGTGTGCATCGGTGGCATCTCGAGTATAGGCGTAGAACTTCCGTCATTCCAGATGTCTAGATGGTGCGCAAAGACTGCCAGAGCTTCTCTAACATCCTGACTGAGAGAAAACATTTGCTGAGCCTCTCTGATTTCCTCCGCACAAGCCATCGCCTGAGCCCTTGACACTTTCGAGATGTCTGTGAATGAGCTTAGTAATAGTGTGACGAGGTATCCCACAGATTCAATGAGTCGATGGAAATGAGATATGGGTAAACTGTGCGCCGTTTTTAGCAACTCCAAAGCGTTTCGTATCGAGGTAAGTATACCGTCGGGAGATTCTGCGAAGGAGATGACTGAGCTGGATGATAGCAATAACCCAGACGAGAAATGTGATTCTATGGCAATTCTGCACAGCATGTCTAGCGTGGCAGGGTCGTGAAGGTCTGGAGAACGTGCTGCCAGCAAAAAGGTAGTCACAAAAACGCCCAGTGATAGGATGCCGTCATGGATAGCATCTCTGAGATATGATTGTAGGGCAAAATCCCCGGGATATAAGCTAAGCAAAATAAGAACGGAGTCTACCGTCTCTATTCAGTGGATGGTTCCATGGAGTTGAACGTCAAGAAAACTGACTACTGATGGCCCGCTCAATATCTTCAACGTCCTGCTCTGGCTGTTTGGAGATGAAGAGTTTGCACAAGCTAATCCACTAGAAGAAAGGTTTCAATGAATAGAGAGATAGGGTGGGGAGATGAGTGACCTACTTTCGAAGAGGAGATGCCACTCTGAAATGAGTTCCTAGTCAAATCTGCGAGGGACATGATGCACTGCACTGATTAAGAGACAAGTTTGGCTGATCTTGTCGTGTGTTGCTCTCTGACGGGTGTCGAGCGTCTTCCTTAATATCACTGAGGTCGACTGAGAGTGTCGCTGAGTGTTTGTGGTCATTCAACGCGTCCAGACATCAAGTGGGCGCCCGCGTCTTGAACTTGTTCTTGAGCGAATGAAACGCGGTCACGGACTCAAAACTCACGTGATTTATTTGTAACAGTGGTACCCTCTTGGTCGCTAACCCTTTTGCCCGCGAGCGCGATGACAATACATCAGTTCCCTCTACAATACAGATTCTATGGTATCATAAATATCATTGTAACGGCATGGCAGCTCTCCAGAGGGGGACATGCAATTATAGGGAGAATATATGTAGAAGATCCTATCCTATCTTGTCCTTCACGATGTCCGATAGAAGATATGCAATACAATCAACAAGCTAAGGCGTTTCAAACCTTTGCAATCAGTCTGCGGGTTTCCTGAGGAGTGAAGTGGAGAATGATAGAGAGCACACGAATGAGATTAGGCTGAAGAAAGCCACGATGTTAACGCTCAGTCTGATCTGAGATATGTTTTGAGACTCACTCTCATCTCTTTATGCTCGAGGAACTGCAGTATGACGTTTCTGAGATATTCAAGATTGACCTCCTCGTCATTGGAAGGGGATGCTGGCATAGCAGGTTGCGGTGAGCTAACGCGTGACGGCACCCCGGACAAAGCAGGAGAGCCAGGCCGCTGGTTCTCTGCAACGCTTTCTGACCGAGCTGAACTCCAGTATCCAACACCAGGATTTCTTTGGCGTTCCAGTAATGCTGCTGACGATTGTACTTTACGAAGTTCGTCTCTAAGAGTCTGACATCCGATGTTTAGCTATCACCCACACCTTGAAAGGGATTTAAAGACCTTGTTGTGAGCTCTCGCCTGCGATTCCTTCGCCCTAGTTTCTTCGATCTGTCTTTCCAGAGCTGTGACCTTCTCGCTCAACTCGGATTGCTGTTGCTTTGCGACAGACTTTGGTTATAAAGGTCAGTAAACAGTCAAGTTGTGACGTGTACAGTGAAGGAAAGAGCTCACTTCGATGTGCGCCACTTGATCAGCGTCAGCTTGTAACTGCGAAATTTGCGTCCTATATGTCCTTGTCTCCTCCTTCAATCTCTCAATCTCCGCCTGCAGCTCGTTGATGACCTCCTCCAAGTTCTGCTGACTCTTTACGGAGTCGTCGATACTGTTCTTGATTTTCTCCGCCTCCCTGGTCTTTCCCTCTAGCTTTTGACCTAACTCTAATTCGATCTCGTTCCGTTCTGCCTCGACAATGGCTAGCTTGCGCCTCAGGTCGGACAATTTGGCTTCATACTTGGCTTCCGTGGAATAGAGAAGTCGTGCAACGTCCTCTGCGGACGACGATACTCCGCGGGCTTTGGATTCTTGTTCCCGCCGCGAGTCGGCGAGTTCTTCAGTCAATAGCGAGATCCGGTCGCTACTCTCCCGAAGTTGGTACTGCAACTCCGTGTTCTGGCTCTGCAGGACCTCGAGATGAGATTGTGACGACTCTAATTCTGCTTGACGAAGCTGCAGTTGATCAAAAAGAGTATTCTTTTCTGACGATAAGCTTTGAACCGATTTTTCGAGACCAGAGATACGGGCGTTCTTGGCAGCGACGATCTGATCATGGGAGGCCTGGAGGATGTCAAACATGATCAATAAAAACGCACTTCAACTAGCAAACAGCGGCATACCTTCACTGTGATAGCTTCCAGTTCGAGTTGACCCTTCATCGCCATGAACTCCCTCTCGTTCTTCTCCTTTAGTGCAGCCGCCTCTCTCTCGAACTGTGCTCGAAGGTTTATCACCATCGTTTCCTTATCTGCCTTCGCCTTGTCAACTTCGCCTTGTAACCGAAGGCGCTCGGCATGATCTTTTTCCCGCTCGCCTCTCTCTTGCTCCTTCGCCGTATTCAACTCCTTAACGGCGTCATCTCGCTCCTTTTCCGACTTGACTAGCTTTTGTCTCACCGTCTTCAACAGACTGATAGCCTTCGTCCGTTTTTCCTCCTCATCCTTAGCAGACGCTTTGGCTTTGTCAAGTTCGGCCTGAAGCTTTTCGTTCTCCATTTTCTGCCTCGCAGCGTCGGTGTCCATCAGCGCGGAGGAAGCGCGGACGGCATTGATGAGCGATCCAGCCTCCTCCAATTGTTTTCGAAGAGTGTCAATGAGATCGACTTGAGACTTGGATTCCAGGCGATGAGTGTCGCGCAGCTCTTCAATTCGCTCTTCTTGGCCTGTCGATCAGCGAGATCGGGGGACGTATCTGCTCAAGACATGTTGTTTCTTTGAACAATGAAGAACATACGCGTAAGCTTCCCGTTCAGACGCCTTATTTCGTCTTGAGACATCTTCAGAGATATGATGGTGAGTACGTATCAATGATTCGAAGCAAAGTCTACTTACCTCTACCTTTAGAGTGAAGTTTTGCAGATAATCTCGAAGGCCGTCTACATCTCGCAGGGTCTGTACTGGCGTTAGCTCTTGAAGTACTTTGTCGGCTGCAATTTTCTCGGCCTGAAGCCTTTTGAAAGACGTAGAGACATCTGAGAGAACGTGAACTCTTCAATTTGAAAGGTGTACAGAGCTCACATACCAGAGAAACGCTGCTCAACGGACTTCAAACGCTCCCGCATGGCGTCAACATCGACTTCGATGGAGCTGTTTGAGCTTTTCAGCTCGAGATTTGGCTTTCCCACTACCTCGTCTAGTGCCGGTGGTGAGAGGGATTCAGTTGCTGCTATCGGTTGCGCAGCCTGCTCAGTCTCCTCCTGGCCTTTCTCTGCAGTTTCGACAACTGGAGAAAGCTCTGCGGCTTCTTCTGCAGTGGCTTCTTCCGTAATAACTTCGGGTAGCTTCAGGAGATCGTCCCTAGCCACATCTCCTGCATCAGGGTCTACATTTGGTCCTTCCGGTGATGTGGGAACCTCAGCGACCGTGGGGGCCTCAGCGGCTGCGGGAGCCTCAGCGACTGCGGGAGTCTCAGCGACTGCGGGGGCCTCAGCGACTGTGGGGGCCTCAGCGACTGCGGGGGCCTCAGCGACTGTGGGGGAATCTGGCAAGGAAATATCGGCTTCTGGGTGGCGCTCCAGTGATACACTGTCAGGCGTGGGTGAATCAACATTCAATGGTGCGACAGATATCGCACTGAGTGCTGTGTCCAAACTCCGAGACTCAACAGCGAGACGCGGACGAGGAGCGGAGAGTGGGACCGATGATGCAACCGAAGATGTGTTTTCATTGATTGTCGCACTGTGTGAGCCCGGCGAAGCAGCATTCGGTAGAGGAGTGGTTGACGGAGACGATGGGCGCCCCGTAACGGGTACGGGTGCAGGGGACGTACGCGAAGACACAGTTGGAGAATTCGTATTAGAAGCCTCTCCAATAGCGAAGGACGCACGTAGTCTGTCCTCCAGTCTCGCCTTGGCAGAAGTTCTAACATCCATCGAATTCGTGGACGCATGTCCTTTGCTTGGACCAGGGCTGCCCGAGCGCTGGGCCGCCAGAGACTTTCGAAAGTGGGATATGGTGGAATCAACGGAGCTTCCATCTAACGAGACAGAACGAGAGAGCGAGTCCGGATTAGAGGCATCTGGTGGAGACCGGAGAGGTTGCTGGGCCAAGCCCTCTACAACGTGTCGGAACTGAGAGAACATCGGTTCCCGCCTAATTCACACTCAAGTACTCAAGGTGGTTGCTGAATCGCGCAGACGCTGCAGCGGCAACATTGGCGACTTACGTCACGTGACGAGCCACTCAAAGACATATATTTCAGCTTCAACGGTGTTCAAACATTCAAATGGCAAGGCCCCTAGCGAGATATATGAGTTGATAGAGATATGAGTATCCACAGAAACGGATCTTAAAGAAAAAGAAAAAAGAGTTGTATATGAGGCCGTCAGATCTGAGCAGTCGTATTCGGCATTGTTCTTGAGGACTTCAGCGGGGAGGGATATCGAAGCAGCGGGACCAGCCCTAGAGCGAGAGATCGGCATGCTAGTAGCAGGCAAGGTCAGAGTGGAATAGGAGGAAAGTGAACAGACCATACCCAAGCCTATGTGACATGACTTGTCTGCGGCATCAGAGCCATCTCTACTACCGACCGTCGATTGCTGGGGAAAGCGCAAGTGCTACTCGTAGCGTCGTCGTCGTCGAAAGATCCTTGGAACCATCTGGGGCATCATAGCCCTAACACCGTGTGTGCTTGGTCACCATTACATGCCCAGTTTTAAAAGAACAGGGCGACCGGCGGAGGAGGAACCACGTGGACTGTCGGATATGAACCTCCAGCCACGAGTTGTAAGGATATGAAGCGGGGCTTTAGTCTTCAAGGTCGACTGTCAGTTGTTCAATATCCAGCGGCCGCTTAGTAGCAGTGCGTGGAACATGCACCTCGTTGACGAAGGAGGAGGGCACGTGTCAAGGATGATGAGTGACACCTTTCTACATCGACTGGTGAACGGCTTGACGCCTCTCCCATTGTGTCCTGAAATTTACATGTGAGCTATGTGCATCCCATTAAAGCATCCCATTCTTGCTCACCTTAGCTCATCCCTTGATCTCTTCCAGCATGAGAATGTTTGGCACAATGATGCGTTGCGGGATATTGTTTTGCATGGCATCGTGCTGCACGGCAGTAACGTCCTGCATGACCTCGTCCTGCACAATCTCGTCCTGCATGGCAGTAGCGTCCTGCATGACCTCGTCCTGCACGATCTCGTCCCGCACGACATCGGCCTGCATAACATCATTCATCATGATGTCTTCATCGAAGACTTCCGGTACGAGTATCATCATCGTGTCTTCGTCTATCTCCTGTGCCAGACCTGCATCGAACATGGCACCTGTATGTAAATCAAACTCGACCTCCGCAATTTGATCCGCATTGGCCGTCCTGTTTTCGTCGGGGCCAGACCTCGACTTGACGGAGTTGAAGGCTTCAGGGTTGATCTCTGCCTCTGCATCTCGGGACTCCTTTCCCTCCTCAGCAGGATCCTGCGCGAGAGTTACGTTGTCCTGTTTGCCAGTCGAAGCGCCCTCGTCCGTTGATGCTTCAGGCATATGTGATGCATGCTCCTCTACAGGCATAGAGCGACGGAGCAGAGCCTCAGGATCCTTGCGCAGGCGGAGATATATCTGATCGCGAACCTTGGGTTGAGGAACTATGATGCCAACGACCCGTAGTTGATCGGCCGTAGTTCGTCCGGGACACTGAGAGCCGAGATAACCACTACGTGATGCGTTACACTCAGAACTGAAGCATGTTGCATGAAAGAAGTAAGAAGTTACCGTGATTTTGACACTGTGCATGAGTACTGACTCCAGGTCGGGGGCAGTGGGATGGTCCTTCGATGCGGCGTGTATACGTATGTCTGGTGTGTGCTGGTTTGCAATCTGAGGGTCAGATCGAACACATTTGAAAGCGTGACGATTTACCTTTCTTCCTCCGAAATTATTGAATCCAAATCGTCGATAGTCTCTGCATCAAGACTAGATGCTAGACGCGGACATGGATGTCAGACCGACATGCCCGAATGTCCACGGGGATTAGATGTGGAACACTCACAAGTGTCAGTTCCACAAGACGACCTGTTCCCGGGCGCGATTTGCAGTCGAGCGGGTACTTGTTGCTCCGTCGACGAGATCTCCGCCACTGCCGAGAACGCCCAGGTGGGGTCGTATCAGCATGGAACGGAAACGAAGGTTCGACGGAGCGCTCTTACGCCTTCTATACCCCGCGATTGCGCCTGCATATGAGTGTGAGCAGATCGCGCTTTATTGATGTCAGGATCAATGCTTACCATTATAGGCGCGATTCATGCAATACTCGATGTAGGACCATAAACCCTGAATCATTCCGTGACGAAAGGCTCCACCAATCAAACTCTCCAATACATAGGCTGCAGGGAGGGCAAGAACGAAAATCACGAATCGTTCCATATCACCAAGCTTGGGAGGTTGTGGCATGCGCTCCTTCACGGCGCAAGGCGTGATAGATATGCCGTCGCGAAAGGTGTGGTGGCATGAGTCGTACGGACGCGCGCGCGAGTTATGTTGACCATGAGGGTGTCGATACACGCGAACCTCAGACGTTCCCAAATCCTGGGATGATGCAGACCCGTAACCGAAGGAGATCCAGAGCATGATGAAGAAGACTATGTGTGGCACCTGTAGGAGTGATACACGCAGGAGCTTGATGCCAAAACCGGGAGGCCAGACGCGTGTTGGAAACTGGTGGGCTGAATGCTTGGCCATGAATGAGGAAAGGATAGCCACGAAGAATGAAATATATGTTGTGGAGAGAAAGGAAGATGGCGGACGCGTTTTCCTTATATGCTGTAGGTAAGACATTCGCCACTCTTCAGGCACGTTGTGCGCCACAACTTACAGGGTGGTGGCCCAAATATCGGGGAACAAACAAGACCCTGTCCTACTCACGTGGAAACAATGGAGAAGTGCCCACATGGCACCAGTAAGCAGACAAAGGATTGCAGCCGCCACTGGTTGACCACGTGCACTTAACTCAAGCGCCGTCGAAGGCTAACGGTCCTCATCACCAAATGCGTAAAATATGCGAAGAAGAAATCCGACTAACATCACAAGAAACCTATGAAGTGCCATTGACCTCATGGGCCTCCACCTCCTTGCCCTTGCCGTGATCTGAGATAGGCTTCGGTGAACTGAGACCTGGCAATGCCGATGACGGCAATGAGTATGGTTGTGGTGTAGGTTGGGCTGGAGGTGGAGCGGGTGATTGAGGGGCGAGCTGCCAGGCTGGGATGGAGGGCCGTTGAGGAAAGCTAGGAGGCGGAATAGGAGTACTAGGAGCAGAAGGCCCTCGACTGAGCAATAGAGCCTTCAAGGATTTGAGCTCTTGCTGCAATTCTGCCAGAGATTGCGTATGCGTCTCCTTGTTCTTGTCAATCATCTAGGCAACGAGTCAGTGAGGTGTAATGAAAGCGGTTTTCCATTACCTTTGGAAGCATTTCGCGAACGTTGTTGATCTCTTCCCTGATCTCCCGCATCTCGTCCCTCGTTTTCGCATCCCCATCCCGCAGTTGTTTTACTGTAGCCTCAACGTCGGCAACTGCTTTGTCGACCTTCCCTTTCTGGTCTTCTACCGCCAGTTTTACGGCAGCCGTTTCGGCTTGGATTTCCTTCAGCAACGCTTCTGCAGCATCGAACTGTGCCGTGAGAGCGTCGCGGTCCTGTTCGTAGGCGGTGGAAGTTGGAGGCTGGAGATGCGGGAGCAGATATTTCTATCACGTGAAACCGGTTGGGAGGTATGCGGTTAGTTCGTGAGGAAGCGCTGAAGAGGAAAGTGCGCACTCTGGCGAGCGCCATGGCACCATAGGCAACAGAGCCTGAGACGACTGCAGTGATCTTGCAAAGTCCATGAGTGACTCTTCTGAAGGGACGGGAGGAAAACGTTTGGTGCGTACAAAGTAGTCACGCCAATCCCACTGTTGCGATTGAGAGGGCGGCATATAGGGAGAGGGTCCGTATACAGGCGCGTATGGCTGTTGATACGATGGTCCAGCTGGGACAGACGCGGTGTGTGCGCCGGCTTGTCTCATGGCATCCTCGATCTCGGGCGCCGTCAGGCCTTTTGCTTCGAGAAATTGCACCTTCTGGGTTAGGGACGACGACTGAGTCTGCGGAGAGGATGTTTCAGAGTCTAAGGACGTGGAATGCGAGAGAGACCGCTACCTTTGGGTCGAGGATGAACGCGACAGCATTGCGAACGAGTTCTTGCCTGTCCGGGGAAGCCATCTGAGTGAGCGGGACAGAGAGGACAAACCCTAACCTCGGCCGGAAGCGGTATAAATCCCGAAATACGGGACGCGCGCCGAGTTAAACCAGTGGAACAGTTTTCTTTCCAGCTCTCCACTCCGACCTGCGTTGGAACTGCTCCCTCACTGACGAGACATGTTGCGTTCACAGTTGGCGGCGCCCAGGGCAGTTGCCCGCAGACTCTACAGCTCAAGGGGTTCGTGTCCTCGCACACATCTCATTCACCACAGCTCACAATCTCGTCCAGCTGTCTCCCAAACCCTCGCCAACTCGTGTAGACGTGTACCTCTTCGGAACTCGTCTCTCGTTCCATCATTGCCTCCTTCAAAAATTGCGCTCCGAGGCAGTACGTGCGCGCTCTACCTCCCCTCCTCCAGCTACTGAGCTGTCCTCTGCAGTGCCTGTCAGAGGTTATGCCGAGGTGTCTGGCAAGTTCTCGCGCGCTAAGCCTCACATGAACATCGGTACCATTGGTGAGTGGACTTGGTTGATCGAGGGGTGAAAAGTCAATGATCTGATTCCCCCTCAAAGGCCACGTCGACCATGGAAAGACGACCTTGACAGCCGCCATCACCAAGGTTCTTTCCGCCACCGGCGGCGCAACATTCACCGACTACTCCCAGATTGACAAGGCTCCAGAAGAGAAGGCTCGCGGCATCACCATCAACTCTTCTCACGTTGAATATGAGAGTGCTTCGCGGCACTACGGGCACATTGACTGTCCCGGACATGCTGATTGTAAGCATCATCTCCCTTGGTTCTGGCGGCATACGCCGATGAAAGGTTGGTACAGACATCAAAAACATGATCACTGGTGCTGCACAAATGGATGGTGCTATCATCGTGGTCTCAGCAACGGATGGACAGATGCCTCAGACTCGTGAACATCTGCTCCTCGCCCGTCAGGTTGGCATCAAGAGGCTTGTCGTGTTCATCAACAAGGTCGACCAGATCTCGGACCCTGAGATGCTCGAACTCGTCGACATGGAGATGCGCGACCTGCTTTCGACTTACAACTTTGACGGAGAGAACTCCCCCATCGTCATGGGCTCTGCTCTTGCCGCACTCGATGGCCGTGACCCTGAGATGGGTGAGAAGAAGATTTTGGAACTGGTCCAGGCTTGCGATGAATGGCTGGAACTCCCTCCCCGTGAGTTGAGCGTTCCCGCTCCATTTCGTGCGAGTATTAACTCGGCTTTCAGGTGACCTCGAGAAGCCCTTCCTCATGCCCGTCGAAGGTAAATCATGGATCGAAACTAATGGGTCTTGGTGTCTCATGGAACTATAGATGTCTTCTCAATCTCTGGTCGTGGTACTGTCGCAACTGGTCGCGTCGAGCGTGGTATCGCTACGAAGGGCGCTGATGTTGAGATTGTTGGGCTTGGTGCGCACTTCAAGACGACTCTCACTGGTATTGGTGCGTATACTCAGCCTTTGTTTCATCAAAGTCACACTGACCTAGTTCAACAGAAATGTTCCACAAGGAGCTCGACCGGGTATGGGTTTCGCTCAATTTCAGTGACATCTGTTGCTAACAGTTGTGTAGGGTGAGGCTGGTGATAACATGGGCGCTCTGCTTCGTGGTATCAAGCGCGAGCAGGTCCACCGCGGTATGGTTATCATCGCTCCCGGCTCGATGAAGCCTGTCACAAAGTTCCAGGCTCAGATCTACGTATGTTTCAGGCCACCTGTATGGATCGGTATGCTAACATGTTGAATTCAGGTCCTCACCAAGGATGAAGGTTCGTGGCTCGTAACGCAATGCATATCATAAACTGACTTATAGACAGGTGGACGCTACACCCCATTCATGAGCAATTACCGCCCACAGCTCTTCCTTCGCACTGCTGATATCACTGTTGCTCTAACTTGGCCAGAGGGTACCTCAGATGCAGCTGAGAAGATGGTCAGTTGCATACCCGCTATCGGCTTTTTCTTACGATTAACATGTCTCGCAGGTTATGCCTGGTGACAACGTCGAGATGATCTGTGACCTTGTTCACGATGTTGCAGCTGAAGTCGGTTCTCGGTAAGTTATGTTTCATGATTCATATTGGTCTGGGTAATCTGACAGCCACATCAGCTTCACACTCCGTGAGGGCGGCAAAACTAGTGAGTTTTTTCCTCATATGATCACCTCTGAGGCTCATCCTTCTCCTTAGTTGGAACTGGAATCGTCACCAAGATTCTTGCATGAGTTGTCTGCCATAGACAGTACCGTATTGAGCTTATGTCCTTCGGCGAAGCGGCGATCTTACATCGCATGCTCTTAGCTATCCACGTGCCCAAGTGTTTGTACATACATACATTGTCACCACTCACCCACTCCCTTCACGGATTTCGCGCGTGTCCTAAAGCACCTTGTCTTGCACGCTCTGTGCATGCCAATACGGTATGGACTTATGACGAATATAATCAGGAGAGACTCGCAAAGAGGATTTAAAGAAATATCTCAATCCGTCTGTTCACGAAGAGATAACGGACTGTAATCATCAGTACCCTCAGTTTGGATTCGCGGAGACGGAAAGAAGAACGGAACGCCTCGTTCCGAACCTCTGCTTTCTTTTTCAGCAACTCAACCATTTCTCTTACATAGACTCTGTTGACCGCTGTTCCGTGATCTTCAAAATGCTCTCCGTCCTCCGTCAAGCATCGCGTTCTGCATCTTCGTTGCGAGGGCTCCGAGCTCCTGCTGTGCGCCCCGCCGCCGCCTTCACTCTCCGGCCCCTGGCGCGGACACTCGTCAGTACGTGTTGGGCATGGTGTCTCGCGTCCGCTGTGAATTGCGCTCATGCTACGTGTCGCTGGCCATAGCCAAAAAGTACACAAGTGACCACGAAGCCGTCATCTTTGACGATGAGACGAATGTCGGGACGATAACAATCACGGACTACGCACAGACGAGCTTGGGAGATGTCGTCTTTGTTGAGCTGCCTCAGGAGGGCTCTGAGGTCGAGCAGGGCGGTACGTCCCTGCTTAATATCATTCACGAGTTTTCAAGGGGTTGATAAGTTCTGTGCAGCCATGATTGGTGCCGTGGAGAGCGTCAAGGCTGCGTCAGATATCGTACGTGCAGTTGATATATGTCTATCCTACCCTCGTACTGATATGTATGCGTATTACTGTGCAGTTCTCTCCCGTATCTGGAAAGGTTGTGTCTATCAACGAGGAGCTCGCTGGTCAACCATCTCTTCTGAATAAGTCACCGGAAGACAAGGGTGCGTCTATGTTTATCGCAACTATCTACTGTGTTCAGTGCGACGCTCTGCAGGTTGGCTTTGCAAAATTGAACTGTCCAACCCCTCTGAGGTCCGTCCTGTGACGTATTCTTGCATGCATGATCGGCCAGGCTGACGTGCTGTCTCCAGTTGGATGAGCTGATGACAGCAGAACAGTACAAGGCGCACTGCGAGTCATAAAGATCTGTAGTTGATTACTACATAGTCATGCTAGAGAGGTGAGGCATCAACTGCCGTCACGAAGACACGCTGGCGCTTGGGGGACATTATGAGGATGGTTTATGCATAGAGTTCGGGTTGACACTACACATGTTGCGGCTCGCGCTTCGTTAATGTACAATGAGAATGTGGTTGTTCTCAGTTCGAATTGTAGTGATGAGAGCGTCCGCAAGGAAGTCGATAACAAACAGTTGGCCCAGATGTCGATGGTTACAACGGTGGTGACAATGAAGGTTTGTACTCGACCTTCTCGCCACGAGCCTCCATGCGCTCCTTCGCCTCCTTCAACGCCCAGGTCTGTATGCTGCATCATTGTATATCAGCGTCGATCTCATCGGAATTTATGAGAAGAAACCTCAGACATACCTGGTGTCGGGCTTGTAATATAGCAGCACCCCAACGGCTCCCATACCCCCAAACATCCCGATATACCAGACGTTCTCCCAGTCTTCCTTGACACGCTTCTGCCCTGGTGGCAACGGCTAATCAAAGGGCGCAAGCACGGTCCACGATAGAGTCAGAAAGGCCCCTGGAATGATTAAAAGTCACCAAGTCCACGTACCTTCTCGCTGAAGAGGTAGCCGGAGGGTTCATTGTAATGTGGTGCGCCGTGCGAGGCGTAACGTCTCCCAATGACCTTGCGAGAAGAGCTTGCGCGCCCCAGGACGCGCAACGATGCTGTTGGAGGCATGAACGGATGTGAGGGACTGTGTATTACCGTGCGGTGTTTAAGATCGGAACGATGCCGATGAGTACTATTATGCGAACGTCGACACAAATATGTACAAATTTTGACTTCGGTCATCGTCATGAGCGCGCGTGAGCTCCATGGAACTCGAGCGTCACAAGAGCACAGCGGCGATAACCTCTCGGGCACCCGACGGCAACACAAATGTGGGAGTACATGTGAATGCTACCTGAGCTTTCGGGACATGATCCAATAATCATAGTCTTCATCTTTGTCAACCCACTCGTCGTCCGCTTCGTCACCGTTGTACCCTGGCGAGGAAGGGTCCACAGCAAACCTGTGGAGAGCAGTTCAAACCCGCTAGTAATCAAGGCGCGTACGGATTCATACCCATTCCCCTTATAAAACGCCATTGCTGCTTCATTTTCTGTATAATACTTGTTAATCTAACTGACAAACATGCGGGGGTAACAAATATACCTCTAAGAACGGTCAACATGATCTTGCGCATTCGCCACTGATGGCCTATATCTATCAGGCATTGCATGAGCAGCCTGCCAAGTCCGTTCCTCCGCGCAGACTCTAATATTTGCAGCTCGTAGCTTGAAGGAAACTAGTGAGAATTGTCACGGATAGGACTCCGGATCGAATAAGTTATACCAATACAACACATTGTGGCCCTCCTCTCGCTCAAACCGAAATACACAGCATGCAATGATCTGACCGGAGGTAGTCACACCTTCAGGATCGGCTGGGGGTGCCCTCACAAGGACGAACCGAGCATCCGCATGGAACACCTGTTCCTGTTTCTCTGCCGGGTCCCATCCCATTGAAGACCGCTCAGACCTATAATATTTTCTAGCCGATGGGATACCACCATTGAATAGTGATCCCCTTACATTTTACGCATGTTTTTCTCGATGATCTGCCATGTCGCCTCACGTTCGACCTCCGAAAGATCTTTGACGAGAGCCACTTGTAAATAGCACCTTTATCATCGATATGTGGCATCAAAGACTTTTCCGATGAATGATTTTATGTCCTACTTTTTGTCGCCAACGACGCAATCAGCTGGAACGAATTCTGCTAATTCATCGGTGGTGGCCTGTAAGCAGAAACAATCGTTCAGCGCCAGATGACGAGCACCAAATCAAAGCGAATGGCCTTATTTGCTATCTGGACAAGAGTTACGCCCATGCAGAGGACTGTTAGAAGCTCTGACTGTGGTTTGGAGAATCGTTCTATTTAGTACTCAACCAGGCTCAGTGCAGGGACGCTGCGTCTGAATCGGACTGAACCGTGAACGCGTGACTTGCTTCATTGGGTGACGTAGTTTACGTACCTTTACTTCGGTGCTTGCCGAACAAATACATCGAGATCTCACGCAGCAAAATTCGCTGACTTTTGGCACCCAACAATTCCCCGCTCGACATACCTTGAGCTCTATACAAAGGCTGTTGCTATCGTCTGTCATACCTGACGACCAGCGATCATGAAGTTGGATGCTACGGACCTTCGCTATGTGACCTCTGATGAGTTCAGAGTACTCACAGCAGTATGTCCATACAATCAAGTCTAGAAGGAGGAGCTAACAAGGGCCTCAGGTAGAAATGGGCTCGAAAAATCACGAGGTAGTCCCCACCCCACTCATCGTTCAGATATCAGGGCTCCGTGGAGGAGGAGTCAATAAATTAATCGGAAGTCTTGCCAAAAGAAACCTCATATCTAAAGTACAGAATTCTAAATGTGAGTACTGTGCCGCTTGTTCGATTGAGAAGTTATCGATGGAGAGGACAGATGACGGTTACAGGTTGACCTACGGCGGTTATGACTTCTTGGCGATGCGTGCATTGTCCAAGAGAGACTCCATGTATTCGGTTGGGAACCAGATAGGGGTGGGGAAGGAGTCAGGTGAGTAATTAACATTGCACACTATGACCATCTGCCAACGAACATACAACTAGATATCTATATTGTTGCTGACTTGGAGGGGAACGAGAAGGTCTTGAAGCTTCATCGGTATGGTTACTCGTTCTGGATTTTTGTTTGTGATTTCACGATTCTTTCAAGACTAGGGCGCGTTTCATTTCGGGCCATCAAGGAGAAGCGAGACTATATGGGGAAACGCAAGTCTGCATCGTGGATGTACATGTCACGACTTGCGGCGCAAAAAGAATGGGCGTTCATGAAGGTAAGACCCGTTCGCTTGCCTTTGTGCATGTCCATGAACGCGCTAGCAGGTGTTGCACGAACATGACTTTCCCGTGCCTCGACCCATTGATCAGGCCAGACACTGCATCCTGATGGAGTTTATCGACGCCTACCCACTGTACGTCCCAACTTAATTCTGTGTCCAGCTCTGACGTTCAAGTGTCGTTGTGGTAGACGCCAGATAGACGAAGTGCCATCGCCAGGGAAGCTTTACTCTCAACTTATGGACATTATCGTGCGCTTTGCCCGAGCGGGACTCATCCACGGGGATTACAACGAGTTCAATATCCTGATTCGTCGAGACTCGGGCGAACCGGTCGTTATCGACTTCCCGCAAATGGTTAGCACGTCGCACGAGAACGCCGAGTGGTGAGTCGAACACGTCTTCGCATACTTTGTTCGAGCGTTGAACTGTTTCAGGTACTTCAATCGAGATGTGAATTGCATTAGGACGTTTTTTCGAAGGCGCTTCAGATACGAGAGTGCAATCTATCCACGATTCAGGAGTACTCTAAACGATGATGCGAAGGAAGGGTTTCAACTAGACGTCGTGGTAGAAGCAAGTGGGTTTGGGCGTCAGGAAATGAAGGCCCTTGAACAGGTACATCTCTGCAGCCATTCGTCTACGAAGTCCCGGGTTGAGTTTTTGTCTCAATTATAGTATATGGATTCCGTGAAGACGGATCGCGCGGACAGTGACGAAGGCGACGGCAGCGAGGAAGAGGAGGAGGAAGAGGAAGGAGAAGAGGGAGAAGACGGTGGAGACGGCGAGGATGGCGATGCGGCTGAGGACCAGGTGCCGTCGGAAGGCGAGAAGGGGCAAGGGAGGCCCGAGGAGGGGTCTAGACTCGACCAAGAAGGGACGAGCGAGGCTTCCCATCCCACCAAGGCTAAATTGTCGAAGTCACCGTCAGAGCGTCGATCGACATCGCCGGCCGGTCGTGTCCATTCTGATTCAGCATCCTCGCGCTCTCCAACACCGACTCTGGACGAGCAAACCGCTTCCCTCTCTCTGTCAAGCCCGCACCACGCAGACGCCATCAGGGAAAAGGCCGCCGTGGACGTGTCCAAGCACCAGGCGCAGCAGCAGCGCAAATTCCATTCCAAACGCGGGGCTCATCGCGCCGGCAGGCCAAAAGGCAGCAAGAGCAAGCAGGACACCAGAATCAAATTAGACAGAGGCGGGATGTGGGATTGACGCCCCACCTCGCTATCTCATGACCCCTGGACTACTAACGGCTACTTAATTGTATGTACAATATCAACGCGCGCTCGATACGATGCCGTGGCACGGTTTACCATGACCATCCAGAAATTGATTTTTGATGAGGAAGCGGGCCCGCGATCTCCCGCGATGCCCACATGATGGAAAAGGGATCTCTTGAGAAAACCAATGCCGGCCAGATGCGAAAGTATCCACGCACTAGGCATGCGTGAGATCGGACCGTTTCCACTACCGCTGATCATCGGGGGCGGTAGTGGGATGGTCCTGGATGGTCCCACTGTTACGCTCATCTATGAATCCCTGTGATAGGCAACGAACGGCACGATGAAATCTCCGCTGGATCACAGCGGAACAAATGGACATGCCCCTTTGAAAGGCGTCCGTGCACGCGCGCGCGACCCAGCGCATGTCAGAACACCGATTGGGGGGCGTCGTTTTATCCAAATGGACCACGGTGTTGTCGGTGCATGCCGACCTGAATCTACTTTGGCCACAGCTCTGCTCAGACCGGGCAGGCTTCAAGCTTCAAGGGTACACGTTACATCCACAAGCCGGCACACGAAGAATCCATCTATGGCTGCGTGCGTGACGTTGGGGACCCTCATCCAACGCATGGTCTTAGGCTTCGATGAACCCCAGTGCAAGGTTAGGACAGTCAAGCCCCAGGAGTGGCTTTATTCTGATTAGGGATGTCAAGTTTGACAGCTCGACCTTGAGTCAATGTGCTGCCCTGATTGATTATTCGCTCTCAATAATAGCAGCAGCCACAGGGCGTCAGGAGGCCGCAACGAGTCGGTACGTGTTGCCTAGCAAGACCAAGCCAAACCTACAGAGCGACGGACAAGCAAGGTGCACTCACAGGAAAGTGTCACAAATCATCAGCCATGGCTTCTCTGTGCACCTCACTTGGAGGCCAGACTGGGACAGCTAGATGACACTTACTGGACGCCACCCCAGATTGCCCCAGATCGAGCGTCCAGAAAGAGCCACGCGCAAGACATCTGCATGCTAAGCTGGTCTACCGCGCTCCGAAATCCGGCTTCCAGCTGGGTGACACACGTCATTGTGTCGGCCGTGGCCACGAATTATATGCCGCTTCTGAAGTCGCTGTCCCGGCGGCTCTGCCAATGTCCTCGGGTTCCTGCCTACGCCGATCTCACCTGGCTCGAGCTCTTTTTTTTCGCCACGCCGACACCACGATCGCACTTCACGTCGGGTGTTTTTTTTTGTTCTGGATGGCTCATAGAACGTTCATGCCCAGACCAAGTCAACGATCAGGCATTGCAAGTCAGGTATGAGGTATGCAAGTACACGTACTAATGCGTCCGGATATGGACGCGCATTCACTTTGGACACACAACGCAGGGTCTATCACAAGGAAGATCAGGCAGACGATAGATGAGGCTCAGGAATGGAAGAAGACGAGGAGGAAAAAACATCACGTGGGGTTGGATGATCCTTACGGTGGAGCGGATTCCTGCTCGAGCGACCGCAACAAGGACAACTAATATCCTGAAAATCGTCAAACACGGTGGGTGTTATCATGGAGAATAATACAGATCTGGTGAAACAACGTAGGATACAGACTATGGGACGATCAGTATTCCATGCATCAGAGTCGCGTCGGCGATAGAGATAACGCACTTGACCGCCCTCATGCCGGGTCTGGTGTCGCGACGAATTTGTGTTTATTTTTTGCAGCATAATCTGGGGAAAAGGACGTCGGGATGCTGAAAGCGAGCAAGGTGGGAAAAAAGCGCACCCGTCATCCCCTTGCCGCTGCCAGTAACTCCAACTGTCCATGCGGGCAAGTCAGCACGAGCGGTGACAGGCGCACGATACCGGAACGACGCATACCTTTTCCCAGAGGGTTGTCCGGCGTTTTGAATATGCTCGTGCCAGCAACACCTGCGATGTGGACACCCTTCTTTTCCGATTTTTTCGCGAACTTCTGCCATGTCGCTTGTTTCTGATTCTGTTCCTTCGCCTTCGCCGCCCGAACTTCCAATTTCTTCTCGTTCTTCTTCCGCCTCTTCTCGCGTTCCTGCTCTTCCACCAAGTCCGCTTTCCGCTTGTTCGATGACGGGGCCATACTGGTGTAGTTGGCCGGAAGGGCTTTCAGCATGTTTGCCTCGATAAGCTCCGTGTTATTGTATCCCTTGAATATGATGCTGTAGACCCGTTTCTCTGCAGAACCTCCGACGGAATTGATACGGGCAGGGTACCAACCGCCATCCCCAGAGTACTTTGCGAGACACTCGTCGCCCGCTGACCACTGTGTCGTGGGGACCGACGTCGTCGCCTTGCGCGACCCCTCCGCCTTTGATGATCCAGCGGCAGATTCGAGTTGTGCAATGGATGCTTGGGTGAGCTCGATAAGCTCCTTCAGCTCCGAGCTAAGAGACGCGAGTTCCGCGTTGTCGGGATCTAGAGAGAGAGCATTTTCAACCTGTGAAAGTTGCACTTGATAGGTCTCCAAATCTGCCTTATCCATGATGAAGAGTGCGACGAGGGGCGTGGGGTCAGAAGAGTCTGCTTTGAACGATGTTTGTGAGTATAGCAGTCGCGTTGCAAGCAGGCTGGCCGCATTCTGCCGCGATCCTTTCAAAGTCAGCTGCGGCCATCGTTGAAACACGGCAGAGGCTTTTATTAATACTCAACCATCTCTATGATACAATCGTACAACAGCCACGCAGTCATCGAAACATTCTAATACGAACGGCCAGAGTCATCGCTCGCCGCAGAAGAGGAATCCACGGAATCTCGGCGAAGCGGAGACACGGCACTAGGACAAGCCCTTTCAGAGCTGACCGAGTCTTCTCCCTTGAGCATGTTACGCAAGCTGAGATTCTGGTCGAGGAAAAAACGTCAGCGTCCCCGTTGCGAAGGATCTATGAGTGGCATCTTACGGCTCGTTCGAGCTCGAGGAGCTTGGTTCTGACGTGGGACGTATCATGCTGAAGTCCAGAAACCATGCTCTGGAGCGATACGGTGAGCGATGAGGATGAAATTCGAGAGTGGATCTCACCTTGGCTGTCTTGGAATTGAGACCCTTGTATGGCTCCAGTTTATCGAATGGGATAGGATAGAGGCCCATGGCCAGTAGTTGGCCGTGGAGCCGATCTACGTGCGCCTCGAGGCTGGCGATATATATAGTGCGACGGTGTGGGGCGCCCATCGTCGATCTGTTTCGAGAGGGTGCTAAATATACAGATTGAAAACAGGTACGCATGCACTGGACTCACATCTCCTGTGGGCTGAACACAGATTTTTCGAGAGCGTGGTTCCATATTTTTCGGCGCTTGGTGCCGTCTTTTTTTGCGGCGAAGAGTCTCGCGTACGGATGAGCGATGTCCACTTGAGCACGTCGCCCTGTGCAGTTACCATGTCTACGTGTGAGTGGCAGGCGGTAGTCGACCGGCGGCAGCAGGGACGGTGCCTGTAGGAAGCCAGGAGGGTTCGCGGACGATGAAAAGGCAGGGCTATCGGGGTCGCTGGATCCAGAGCGGGGGGTGGAGAGGATGTGAGGTGGGTCACTCTCCGGTGTGGATGACGAGGCGCCTGGAGAGTCGAGAGCAGGGAGCGGGCTGGATGCGGTGTCTATGTAGAGGGCGGGGCTTGGGGAGCACTGGGAGGCCATGGCTGACTCTGTGGGGGATGGAGCGGGGTGGGAACTGAGGTGATTAAGTATGTAAGAACGTTCAGAGAGAGGGAGAAGGCCGGGTCTGAAACACCCAAGAGTGTTTTATTCGTCACCGGTACGGACCCTCTTGTCCACGGTGTTCGATGGAATTGAAAATGTCTGATGGGCGACAGGATCCATGGTGGTGGTGCCATCCAACGCACGGGAGAGATCACCGTGCAGCGGAGTGGAGGATCATCGCTCGAAAGAGATCTGCATCCGTAAGTCCATCAGTGCGGACGGGCGATGGAGCTGGCTTTGAGCGGCTGCGTCGCGTTCGCACGCTTCAATCGGCCATGGAAAGTTCCCGCTGACTTATGCAGCCAGATTCTGTGTCGAGGACCGCCATATCCGTCCACAGATCCCAGATCTCTCAGATCTCACCCTCGATCCATCTCCTCACCGAGTCTTTGCCTCCAAAAGCGTGCATATTGGCTGCACTCTGCCCACCTCCCTCAAGTCGGGCGTTGCGCTCATTCATTGCAAGGCATGGTGCCCGGACGCTCTGTACCCCCAATCACAATCAGCGAATCCCCATGTGGGCCCTCTGACTCGCTTCGGGTCGACGTGTCGGGGCTGGCGCCGGTTCACATCAGGGGAGAGGGTGGCATAGGAGACGGAGGTATAATTATCTACAGGATAGAGGGAACGGATCTCGAGGCAGTCGCCCGAGATTTCCGAGCAGTGAATGGGGAGGGGGCGCGATCGGAATCAAATGAGATGGGCTATAAATCTCGGGGGCAACCCTAACGCCACATCCGGGACCTAAGCTCTGGCGTGCAGAGGATGGACGTCGCGGCCGGACGCAGAGGTGTTCGACCCCGCGTGCCTTTCACGGCCCCGGACGGCCTAGTTCGAGCCATGGAGGTGCTGATCGCAAAGAGGACTTCAATGCAAACCCTACTGCGGGCCAGGACCCGGGGCAGGCATATTTCCCAATTGGTCGCGGGAGTATAAACATATCCACTCTCGCTCTCGATCCTCCCCGTCCCCCGACGCTCGTCAGATCATGTTCGCCACAGACAGCTTTCTTTACATCCCGCCCGACTACTTCCCCTCCGTACGTCCCATCCCCCTCCTTTTCTCCTCTCGCTCACAACTCTCCCTTTCCAGATGGATTCCCTTCCCTCTCACCCCAGTGCTGCTGACTTCGCTCCCTTGCCCTGTCCCCCCCAGACCGGTGCCCACCCTGCAGAGCTACAGCAGCTCCCCATGGACTCCGTCTACGCCCAGCACAGCCCTGAAAACGACTCTGAAATTCCTATGGGACACGCCCTCTCCCGCCACTTGTGGCCCGCAGAACTGTCATATCCTCTCGAGCACCACGCCATGTCGACGGCCGATTTGGAGAGCCCGGACATCCCGATCCACTCTCCCGTTGCCCTCTTCGGCAGCTGGCCCGCGACCCTCGCCACATCCACCTCGCAGGACCCCTTCCTTCACGGCGAGGGGCCTATGCAACCGGAGTCCTTGGCAATGGGCCCGCCGGCTTATCCCCCTCCCTCGCAAGAGCACCTTCTAGCCTATGGCGACGCGCCTCGTACCACGTTTCCGACGCCCAGCGAGCTTCTCACAGAGCTCGCCTCCCACACCCCGACCGCCGTCGGCGCAGCGAAGCGCGAGTCGGACAGGAAAGTCGAGAGCCAGCGCAAAGCGCGACAGCGCACCGTCGCCGACAACGTTGGCTTTACGCCGACAGATCCGTAAGTTTGCATCCTCGCCTCTTATGCAAGCGCAGCTCACTCATGTTATTTCAGAGACACAATCTCGTCGCATGACAAAAAGCGGTTTTACCTCGAGTGCCTCGAGCAGTATATCATCTACTTGCACGATCAGCTGCGGCTCGTTGGCACAGATCCTGCCCCTCTTGAGCGCGTGTCGACCTACCGAGGCCTTTCGAGCCGCTCTATCAGGGTAGGCCCTTGTTGACATCGTTGCACTATGAACGCTCAACGGACTTGGGCGCAGACAATGTTGGTTCATATGCAGAGCACCCTAAAAAGTGCACAAGAGGAGACCTTGGAAGAAGAACAAAGGGTAGGCCCTGAATTTCGGCTGTAGACAATTCCGGGAGCTGACGTCTTTTCGCATTTACAAAAGTTCCTTGACCTGTCGGAGAAAGTCCACCAGATGCACCGCATACCGGACGCAGGGGACGAGCCGTCTCTCGCCTCTGCTCCTGTCCCTGCGGATTCCGTGTACACAAATCCCTTCTGATTCATCCTTGTTCTTCGGCTTTCGTTCTGTTTCTGGGACTCTGTATATAGTGTACGGCTGTGTCTTTAGCTATCCTCCTCTTGCGCGCTCGGCAGGTTGTAATTCCGGGTCTGTGTTGTTGCCTCGTGCTATAGTTGTAGATTATTGTGTTTCTTCAGCAGTAGGCCAGAGATATATTCCTTCATATATTGTATGTTCTATTCGTTCGATAATACACGCGTTGTTCGAATCGTATTGCTCGCTGAACTCACTAGATAACAGCCAGGACCGTGAAGGTGACAAGGTACACGCGCGGGGTCGAATAGCGGACGCACGCGGAGCTTCAAGAGGAACGATCTGCGCACCCCAAATCAGGAGGATGCGGTACGCGGTCACCGACCATGCGCAGCGCTGATTGTTTTTCTTTTCTTGGTAAATGAAGGGGATGCTAGGAAATGGGGCAAGGGGACGGTGCCGTGCACACTGTGATCACCAGGGCTGTCCCGTCGACACGGCGATAGGTTTTCGCCCAGTCGATCGTCGTTTCATCGTCGTCGCTGCGGCGCCCCTCCACCGTTCGCTCTTAGCGCCGTAGCCGCATGCCATTCGCGTCGCAGGTGGGTCGCTGTGACATCGCCGTCAGCTTCGTCGCCGTCGCCTTTGCTTGTCAGTCGCAAGTGTCCGCGGTCGCTTTTTGGCCGGGTTGTCAAAGGTGGGGCTCCTTGGTAAGTAGACAGAGGGTCATCGAAATGCTGAGCGTCATCGCCATCGGGTGTTAGCGAGTGATTGCAGAGAAGACAAGAGATTGTACCAGTTGGTCAGCAAGAAAACACGATCGGCATCATGCCATGATGCGCGATGATAAATAGCCCGATCGTCTATTGTGTCCACCTTTTCCTAACCAGCGCTCAGTGAGTGTGAGGCCGTTCGAAGACGATGCTGGCGAAGGGGAGCAGCGCGGCCATGGACGAACCCCGGGACCGGCCGGGGAAATTGATAATTCGAAAATGAGATCACGCGGTTCTCACGCCCGCGATCACAGTCACCACTTTCTCCTCGACACACGCAGCCTTCCACATTACACACTCAGCCTCTCATACCCACCCGCCCTAGCCTCTCGCTGTGAACCACCTGTACACTCTGCTCACCGAACTGTACCGTTCTATTGCACTACTACGAGCTCGACGTCCCCGATCCGGCACCTACCCGCCCCGCTCTAAAAGCCCGCTCCACCCACCCCCACTTCCTCCGACCCTTCTCTGTCCACACACCCTCCTCGAAACCGAGTGAATCTTTGCGCGTACAACAAAAAACATGACCACTGTCTCGTCTCTTCCTGGGCCAGCCCTCCAGGCCGCCCGATCTGCCGTCCAAGCTGCGCTGGCGGAGCATCCCGAGGCGAACGTCCCCGCAGGCCTCGCTACTTCGACGATAGTAGAGGAGAAGGGCACCGGCGATGCGCTGGAGCCTGGTGAGATCCAAGAAGTGAACATGGAGGCGCAGGCAGAGACGATCAGGACCGTCTTCAGCGACCCCAAAAATTTCAACGTCAAGGTTAGTCCGTCCGTCCTTCTTGCGGTCGCGCGCACGTTCCAGCCGCTGCTGCAGGACGCGGCGCCTCGTCTTCCCTCTTCTGTGTACATATGAGCTTTTCGCATACTGACCGGGTCCGAACGCCCCTCGACACCCGTTCTTTGCGCTTTCTGGATGATCTAGCACCCGCTGTACTCACCCTGGACGCTGTGGTTCGATTCGCCCGCGACGAAGGGCCGCAATCTCCCGCAGACGCCGTCGACCGCGTTCCCGCAGACTCCCCTTCCGCAGACGCCTGGCGCGGCTGCCGCGATGGGGTGGATGGAGGACATCAAGCGTGTGATCACTTTCGATAGCGTGGAGGAATTCTGGGGGTGCGTACATCCCTCTTACTTTGCCCTCCGGCTCGGAGGCACTGTGGGCTCACTGTCGATCGTATCGCAGTCTGAACAACAACATTGTCCCGCCTTCGCAACTGCCGCCAAAGGCGAATTACTATCTGTTTAAGGTTCGTCGCCCGAGCGACCTCGAGAGTTTATTGCGGTGTTTGAACTGGAATAAATCCGCAGGAAGGAATCATCCCCGCGTGGGAAGACGAGGCGAACAAAAATGGAGGGAAGTGGAGTATCCAGCTTCCCAAAGACAAGAACAGGAACCATGTCGATAAAATGTGGCTCTACACGGTGCGTCGACCGATTGTGCCTTTTTTTCAATTTCTATGGCAGGCGTGGCTGATGTGCTGCTTCTGTGACCGTGCTGCGCGCAGATGCTGGCTGCGATTGGAGAGACATTCGACCCATACTTGACGAACGCGGACACGCCGGCGGGGACGCCGTCGTTGGTGACGGGGGTGATCGTGTCGACGCGACCGCAATTCTACCGACTGTCGATCTGGACGCGGCTCGCGCCAGGGAACTCGGTTGGGGACGACGAGGCGCTGCGGGAGCGGATCGAGGCGGTGGGGAAGCACTTCAAGATCGGGGTGCTGGGGTACACGGAGGCGCAGAAGCTGGCGGGCCCGCTCGCGACGGAGGTGGAGTTCTTGTCGCATAAGGATTCGGAGAAGAAGGGGAAGACCGCGAAGAAGATGATTGTGTAGAGGGTGGATACTTATCGTGTATTATGGTGCGAGGTCGCGCTGTGCCTGCGGCAGCGACGGGCGAGCGATGACGTAGGAGTGTGACTGATTGTATGTGACCACGACCCAGGAGTAATGCGCAGCGTCTCTCGATCTGTCTCCTCGTACTTGCCAGTCCATCCTCCATCTTCTACATCACGATGCCCGTCCCAGGCTTCCTCTCCTCCTTCGCCGACAAGGCCCAGAGCGCCATCAACGCCTCTCCCCTCGCGGGCCACATCCCCGGCTCCACCCGCCCGACCAGCCCCCAGGCCGCCGCGTCGTCCGCCGCCGCCGACTCTGGCGCGACACAGACTCACAAGAGTCACACCTTGGAGCAGATCCAGCATCAGTTCAGGACATTCCAGCAGGCCTACTCGTGAGCGCCCCCGCCTTCCTCCTTCTTCTCCCGCTCAAAATCCCCCCAGCACCACCGGCCCCATCCAGAAGATCATCACCACAGAGAAGGGCATCGCCCTCGACTTTGACAGCGTGAACAGGAACGCACAGGCGCACAGCAAAGAGCTCTACACCTGGGGCCAGAACGAGGCCCCCGATGTCAAAGACAGTCAGTGCACACCTCGCTCGCCTCCCATCGATCTCCTCTCACCGCGCTTTCTGTCCCAATGCGTCTCCAGTATCCGATCGCTTGGCGTTCTTGAACTACGTCTCGGGCTCCTTGGCGAGCACCCTCGCCGTCAAGCTCAACGCCGCCCGCACCCCGCTCAAGTCCCTCCGCGACAACGAGACCGCCCTGACCGCCCGCCGCAACGCCCGCGCCGGGCTCCAGAACCAGATCGCCCGCCTCGAGCACGGCCAGGAGAAGGGCTATGAAAAGCGTGTCGCGGAACTCAAGGACCAGCTCGCCAAAGCGGAGCGCGATGACGAGCCGCTCGAGAAGGAGCACCAGATCCTCATCCGTAAGTCCCTCAAGGAAAGCGAACAGCTCAAGTGGGAGGCGCTGCGCGAGGTGGGCTGTCTCTTCGTCACACCTGTTCCTCTGTTCGCTCACCCCGCGATCGTCGGTTAGTATGGCGAGAAGTTGTCCCTTCTCGCTCAAGCCTCGGAGCCCGTCCTCTCCCACCTTCCACCAATCCCCCCTTCATCGGGCCAGCCCTACCAAAGCGCGGAGCAAACGGGCACGATACGCGCGAACCTCCAACATGCTCTCGATCACTGGAAGCCCGGCCAAACGACCTTTTCCCCCGCCGGCGCGAGTCTGGATCGCTCCGATACGCGCAGCTTCGGGGAGACGCACGCCAAAGAGCTCTCGCGCCTCAGCTCGCCCGAGCCCCGCTCCCAGTCGAACGTCCCTTTGACGCCTCCCGGCACGATCGCGCCGGCCTTTGTGCCAGACGTGTCGGGCAAGGCCCCGCCTCCGGTTCACCCCATCCACGCGCCTCCCCCGCGAATCAACCGAACCCCAAGCCCCGTCGCCTCACGCAAGCCAACCAGTCCCATGCCAGTCCCTGGTTCGGTCTCCGCCATCGACCCCACCGCCTTGAACAACGCGCCGGCGCCCATCCCAACGTCCGCCTCCCCGTCCGCCGCGTTCGTGTCTCCGGACGCTACTCAATCCGACGTAAAGGCGCCCTTGGACCTGCCCACTATCGCGGAGACGGGCGTCCCCGTGTCCGCTGGCGCCGACGGCCCCGGCCCCGCGAGTGGCTCGCTGCGTGATATCAAGGCCCCCCTGCCTTCGTCCGGGCGCAGCGGGAGCGTGTCCTCTTCCGTGCCCACCTCGTCGGCGCCGCCCCCCGCTACACATTTCGAGAGCGCGGAGGACGAGAAGAAGCGGCTCGAGCGCGAGGAGCGCGAGAAGGTGCTGCATGGCGAGGCGGCGGCGTCGACGTCTGCAGCGCCCACATATGAGAGCGCGGAGGAAGAGAAGAAGAGGCTGGAGAGGGAGGAGCGCGAGCGCCGGCTGCAGGGCGGTAGCGGTGCCCCTGAGGAAGACAAGAAGCCCGACGCCGAGGGCCCGCCGCCGTACCAGGATTTCTGATCCCGTCGAGAGGGCCCCCCGCTGAAGGACAAGGGTGGATGTGATTCGAAGTGTACTGTATGCAACTTGAAACGGATTTGGATTTTCTAGATTAAGCAGGACGGACTCGAGTGGCGTGTACGTGTTGTGATTGTTTCGGATATTGATTCTGCAGAAAGCAGGGAAGGCCACGATATTGTTTGTAGGATTGCTAGAACTACGGTTGAGAGAAAAATACAAGATCAAGATGAGGCTCTTTTCCCATCGTAACAGGTATACAGGTTTCAGCAGCACTCGACGCGATGTTTTCAGCTTGAGGGAGGGTATATGTACATGTCATGGCGGTAGCTCACACCTGGTGGAGCTCTCGCTCGATCTGCTCTTGAAACTGACGGCGTTTCTCTTCTTGTTGCTGATAGATCCGGATAGGTCGTGATCGAGCTTGACGAGGTTGCCAGAATGCCACTGCCCTGCAGCATAGTCTTGTCGATCAAAATTGCTCGGGTATGCCTGGTATACTCACAAAAGGCCTCTCAAGGGTGCGGAGGACGAGCATGGATTGGCGAAGCGTCTCGCGGACCGCCGTGCTCATGGACGGGCGGGTCTTCGTCAAGGGAAACGACGGGGCCAAGTCTGTATGCGCTATCTCGATCGATGGACACTGACCTGCGTTTCGCCCTTGAGGCACAGCAGGATTTGTTGAGGAAGGCACGCTCCACGTCGCTGCGCTGGCTTTAGGAAATCGGCGCTCCGCGTCTCATTCCCTGCAAGGGAGCTGGTACTGTGATCTAATGAGCCACTGCCAGGCCTCTCGCTGACGGCGAGAGATTCATGATCAGCATGTGACATATGAACGCACCATAGACCTCATTCGACGCGGCGATGATTTCCTTCAGCGCGCACTTGTAGGATTCCTGCGGCCTATCCACAGGGACCAGAATGCATCTATTCTGGTTTTCGTGTTCAGACTTCCCGCTGGGGAGTACTCCGGGAGAACGTGCAGGGTCGACCGGTTGGTGAGACAGACTCCACGCATCCTGGCGTGTATGCTCTTCGTGCCGAGAAGGAGGGCTTCACGCGCGCGGCAGCCCGAAGACGAGTGTCTAAACGGCGATCGCCATGCACCATGGTGACGCTCAACCTGAACGCGATGCTGGTTGTGTGAAGCTCCACATCGTGAGGACCCTGGAGCCATTTCAGAGGCTCAAGGGCACCGTGCGGATGTGTTCGCCTTCGGGACACACGGGCACCTCTGGGACTCCTCTGAGACGGAGGCCAGATCGGGCGAGGAGATCCACGTGCAGTGTGTATTCAGTGTCAGGAATTGGAGCTACGCAAAGGTGATAGGCAGCTGTTCCCTTCTCATACTACGGGACGCTGGGGGTGTATCCACGGCGCGCGTCAGAAAGCTCCTGAAGGGAATTGAGATGTTTCCATTTTGCATCGGCGAAAATATTACGGTTCCATCGATACCCGACCGTCAGGACATTGTCATCGCCGATCCAAAGTCCCGAATCCGAGCGGAAAACCTCACATGAAGGAACATCACGAGGATAAAAAATATTGCCAGTGTCGTTTCGACGGGTGAAGAACAAGATGTTTGTCCTGGCAGCCCTGGAAACCCAGCGAGTCAGTGTGGGGAACGCCACGTGCGGAGATCATTTGCTTATCAGATAAGGAGCGGCGATTTGTTTCGGCAGTGACGGCCGTCTCTTACTACTCTTCCGTGTTTTCCCAAAATCCAACGCCCCTCTCCTTTTCCCTCTCGCACGACACCCTCCGTCGGCTGCACCATGGACCCTTTGAACGCAAAGCTGGTCGCTGCGGCGACCGGCTCTACCATGACTGCGTTGACCAGTATGGCTTTTGTCGCATCTCGACGCTTTCTCATCCTGAAGGTGACTCCACAGTGACCCCCTTTGACGTCGTCAAAACACGCCTGCAGACGCAACCGCCGAGCACACCGGTTCCGTCTCCCTCCAGAGCCTCGCCAAATGTATGTTGTCAGCCGGCCAACGTGCCATGTGTCCGAGGTGTCAGCACGCGGAGCATGTCGTCGCTCGCCCGCTCGATACCGCAGGAAATCGTCTGCGTGTGGGACCACGGCGTCCTGCGCACGGAGAGGGTGAACGGGTTCTATGATGCCGTCCGGCATGTTTGGAGGGTGGAGGGTCTGAAGGGACTGTGGAAAGGAGCCGGGACGACGCTGTGAGTGGTTCCCGCGCACCTCGCCAGCTGCCAAAGGCTGACGCTCCCTTCTCGCCCAGCGTCATCGGCGTCCCGTCATCTACGTGTTATATGCTCACTTATGACTACCTCCTCCGCGAGGCACTCCCCCCGCTCTTCTCAAATCCCACCCTCGTCCCGCTCACAGCCGGCATCCTCTCGCGGACGATCATAACCTCCATCGCGTCCCCGCTAGAACTCATCCGGACAAACCTACAGTCGACGCCCCTCTCGTCCGACAACCCCCACACCCTCCGCTCCGTGCTGACCTCCGTGCGCGCGCTCGCGCGGCGCCACGGCATCCGGCATCTCTGGCGCGGGCTCGGACCGACCCTGTGGCGCGACGTGCCGTTCAGCGGGATGTACTGGGCGACGTACGAGGGCCTGAAGCGCAGGTTCGAGCGCAGCGGCCGCACGGGGGCGTCCGTCGCGTTCGTGTGCGGCGCGACGAGCGGGACGACGGCGGCGCTGCTCACGTCGCCGTTTGACGTGCTCAAGACGCGGCGGCAGGCGCTCGTCATGTCGGCCGCTGCGGGGGAGGCGACAGGGACGCTGCCGCTGCTGGCACAGATCCTGCGGACGGAGGGGATGTCTGCGTTGTTCGCTGGCATAGGCCCGCGCATGGCCAAAATTGCGCCTGCGTGTGGGATCATGATTTCATGTTTCGAGGTACGTGCCGTGGCCGGTGTTCGTTGCTCTTGTGCTGACTGCTCTATCTATCTACAGGGAGTTGGACGGGTTTTGGCGAAGCAGGATCCTCGCATAACATAGACACATAGTACACGCTCACGCGCATGGGACTATATAGTATTCACGCATTATAGTATAGACCATCACTGCTCCGCGCCGTGAACCAAAGTAAGAACGAAGATCACATAAAATACACATCACCAAGAAATCGTCACGTTCGTCTATATGCACCTGCACCAGCATACAGTCTACCCCAGCCGGTTCATCTGCCTCTTCGCCGACGCCAGCTTCCCGCCGACCCGATCGACGCCGACCGCCAAATCATCGAGCATCTCGTTCTGCTGCGCGATCTCGCTCCCGATCGCGATGCCCAGCTGCTTCTGGCGCTGGAGGATGGTCGCGAGCTGGGCGAGCTGCGTGTCCTGCTGGGTCATCTGCGTCTGCTGCAGCTGCAGCAGCCCGTGGTCGTCCAGCGGGCGCGTCTGCTGTGTCTCCTGAGGTTTCGCAGCGGCACCACCCCCGAACACGCGCGTGACGGGCTTGCCAAACGCGGAGGGCGCGCCCTCGAGCAAGGCCGCGCGGTCCGACGACGACGCGGGGTGGCGCTCCGCCGCCGCACCGAGCCCGCGCGCGGCGTGCCGCGAGACGGAGACCATCTTGCCGAGCTTCTCGCAGTCGTCCTGGAGGCGCGCGACCATGTCCGTGCGGCGCTGCAGCTCGCCCGCGCTCATCCCCGCGCGCGCGAGCGCGTCGAGACCCTGTGCGAGCGCGCCCGCGCGCGCGAGGACCGCGGCGAGCTTCTGCTTCGCGTGCACGTTCGCGGCGTGCGAGCCGCCGACGTCGCCGCGGTCGCCGAGCGCGTCGCGCCGGTTGATGTCCGCGCGGGCGTCGCGCACGCGCGCCTGCAGGTCGATGTGCTCGTCGAGCCACGAGGAGGACGTGAACTGCGACGTGTCGCCGCTGCCGCCGCCAATGCCACCACCACCACCACCACCACCACCACTGCTGCTGCTGCTGCTACCGCCCGCGACGGCCTGCTTCCCCACGGGCACGCCGAGAAAGTCGCGCAGGGCGAAGCTCTCGCGCCACCGGTCGTCTTTCGCGCTGACGATCGCACGCAGGTAGGCCTCGAGGCCGAGGCGGCGCTCCTCGAGGCGGGCCTCGTCGGTGCGCGAGCGGAGCATGGCGAGGGCGTGTTTGGGGGGGAGGGGCGCGGGCGGGGGTGCGCCGGTGCTCTTCGTGAGCTCTGTGTGGAGGTCGAGGAACTCGGAGTAGCGGCGCCACATGTTCCATGAGCGGACGTGGGCTTGGATCTCGATGCGGAAGACGACGTGGGGTTTGGGCTCGGGACGCTCTTCGTGCCCGCGCACGTACACCGCCTGGATCGCAGTCATCGCGGTAGTCCCCCGCTCCCTTGCCCAGCCACACACACTCTCCCCCGCTCACCCGGCCTCTCGCCGCCCGCCCGGCCGCTTCCGGCCGTCCCTCGCTCATCCAAAGTAATATATAGTGCAGACAGGTACAACTAAATTACACCTTCCGTTCTCCTCTAGTACTCAGCTCGACGCTTCAGGCGCAGACGGCGGTTCCGTTTCCGCTACCGCCGGTGGTGCCGGGGGCTCTTCTGCTGGTTCGGTCGACTCCTTGATCCCCACGTCGCCGATCACATATCGCAGGACGTCGGAGAGCGTGAGCACGCCCAGCAGCCGCCCCTTCTTCCCCCCTTTCCGCTCCTCCTCCTGCACAGCGCGGGTCAGCACGAAAGACGCGGAAAGTGAGAATCGACGCACATCGCCCTCGACAACGACAAGCCGGTGCACGCGCCGCTTCTTGATCAGCTGCAGCAGGGTGCCCAGCGAGTCGGCTCCCGTGCAGATCACGACGCCCGGAAAGTCTGGCGATCGCTGGTTCAGGGCCTCTGATATCGTCAGGTCGAGGGACTGATAAGCCCCCAGCTTCACGAGGGTCTATTTGAGATGTTCATCTGCAAGATCTCGCGAACGGTGAAAAGCAGAGAAGCACTGACGATGACGTCCACGGTCTCGTAGAGGTTGACGACGACGCCGTTCTCGTCGACGATGGGCACGGCCGAGATACCGCGCTCGGAGAACATGTGCACGACGTCGAAGACGGTGGTGGACAGGGTGGCGGTGGCGATGGGATGATATCGATTGTGGCCGGGGGGCATCTCGCCGTCGTCTGTGGAGAACAGCGGCTTTGAGATGTATGTGCCGATGCCGAGTTTACGGAGGGGCAGATGGAGGGATTGGATCTCCTTTGTGCACTTGTTGCTCTTGCGTGAGGACGGGGAGCGGTGGAGCGGGGCGGGGGAGGGCTTACATTGATGGAGATGAATTTGAGCAGGCGGTACTGGGTGAGGACGGAGACGATGACTTCGTGACCTGTTTCAGAGTCGTAGTCAAGCAGGGGGAGGCGGCGGGCATGGGAGTGTATAAGAACTCGGGCTGCGTCGTATAGGGAGCTGTTCGGGTGCTCGTACAGCAGAGGAGGGGTGGCGACGCCCAGTTCCTTTTCTATGTCTTTTACGGGAGATGAAGACGGGGGAGTGAGAGGGGGGAGAGGATGGTGAAGGCGCACCTCGGAGGGACTCGAGTCTGAAGGTTTCCACGTCTGCGGCGGCGTTGTCGTAGGAGGAGGTGTGGTAGTAATACTGGATGAGATGGATGATGTCGGATACTGTGAACATTCCGGCGAACTGAGATCTCTCGCTGTTCCATAGCGGAGCCGAGACGACGCCTGGGGAGAGAGCGTGTGAGGAGGCGAAGGATGTGGAGAGGGAGGAGGGGGCGCACCGTTTGTGAGCAGGCACTGAAGGGCCTTCTTTACCTCTAGTTCTGAATCGAGGACGATGAGCCTGAAGCTGACGGGGAATGCATCGTAGGAGGCGCGACCCTTGAGGAGGGCGCGGATGGACTGGAGGGCGAGGTCGTGAGTTTCCTGAGTCTGGACCGGGGGGAGATGAGAAGCTGCGCGGGGTCTGCGGACGGAGCCTTTGCGTTTTGGGCGCGGAGAGGCGGCGGCAGCGAGGGTGGCGTTCATGGGACTGAGTCGGGGGAGGGCGGCGAGGAGTGGGCGGGGTGCGGGGTAGGCGTGTTTGGCGGAGCTTGCCGGCCGAACGACGGAGGGCCGAACGGCGTCCGGCTTTGGCAGGCACACGACGACGGAGACGGCGGCGTGTTTGGCGGAGCTTGCCGGCCGATCGACGGAGGACCGAACGGCGTCCGGCTTTGGCAGGCACACGACGACGGAGACGGCGGCAGTGCCCGCCTGTGCCCGCCGCGTTGGAGACCTGTCCACTCCCTTCTCGTCGCCCTCCCGCCTTGCAAGCTCTCCCAAACACCCTCTCGGCGACGTCACCTCCTCCTCCTCCCCACCCCACTCACCCCACCTCCCCCCCGCTATGCCTGGGTCGGCCGCCCTCGTGGCCTCCGCCATCCCCTCCACGCCTCACGCCGCTCTCCGCGATGTCCTCGTTCGCACCGTCACATACCTCGACCCCGTCGTCGTAGACGACCCTCGCAGACGAGAGCCCTCAAACGATGCCCTCCTCGTCCTCCTCCCCCTCCTCATCGTCCTCTCCACCTTCCTCTTCCTCCTCCTCCTCTTCCTTCTGTGTGTCATCCTCCTTCGCAGACGACGCGGCATAGCCCTCCGTGATACAGATGGCCCCGTCGACATGAGCCGCGAGGACTTGATCGAGGGCGAGGGCGGCTTTGACGGCGTCGAGTCTCGCTGGCTCGAGAGCGTATCCGACGTCGTTCGACGATCTTATCTTCGCGCCAAGGGTACTTCCTCTCCCTCTCTCTCCCTTGGCTCGTTTCGCTCACCCCTCGCCCTCCCCAGAGTACCAGCTCCAATATCAGCCAAACTCCCTCCCCACAGACATCACCCTCTCTCAATTCCTCTCCATCCAGGAAAAGGGCGTCTCCGCCTGGTCCTTTGATCCCGACTACGAAATGATGGCCTCTTTGCTCGTCCACGCGCCGCACAGAGCTCACCTTCCTCCCCGACCCTTCCTCTGCTACTTCCGTCCAGTCAAATCTCCCCTTGCCCAAACTCAACGAGGTCTACTACTGGGAGGTCAAGATGTTTGATCTCCAGAGACCACCAACGTCGCAGTCGGCCTCGCAACAAGCCCTATCCTTCTTTCCGCCTCCCCGGCCACAACAGGCACTCCGTCGCCTATCACTCCAACGGCGACAGTCCCACAACTACCCTTTCACCGCCGCCACCTTCGGCCCCGCCCTCAAGGAAGGGGACGTCCTCGGGAGTCGGCTATCGCCCAGAAGCGGCAACCGTCTTCTACACCCGAATGGCCGCAAAATGGAGGACGCCTTTGTCGGTTTGAACAACTGGAACCTCTTCCCTACCATCGGCGCCGACGCCCTTGCAGCCTTCAACGTCAATCTCGGACAAGCTGGCTTTGTCTTCATCGAGGCCAACGTCAAGAATGGGGCTTGGCCCCCAGCGTAGGCCCCTCGCGCCTCCCCGGCGTACGGCAGCGAACGGGGAAGTATCCTGCTCGAGGCCGGCGGGCGGTGGCGCCGTCGTAGGCAGCATCGACTCCTCTCACGGCCCCAGCGCCAGGCGCCTCCACCGCAATCGACGTCCCCATACCTCTCCCCTCCGTCGAACGTTCCCGTCGCCTCGTCGCCTCTGCGAGGATGGCGCATGGCCTCGCCACCCCCACCACCTCACCCCTCCGCCTCCCATCACAACCTATCGACGAAGAACCCGAAGGCCGGCAGCGCGGGCCTCTTCTTCTTCACACGGCTACCTCTCCCACAGACGCTCCCTTCACGCGCCACCCAACATGCCACATCCCCGCCTCGCACCGCGCGCGAGGCGAGGGCGAGGCATCTGCCTTCCGCTTCCGCTCGCCCACGCGCTCGCTCTCCCCAGCCGACGCTCAGGTGCGAACCCGTTCATTCCCGCGCCCAGGCGTCAGAGCTCCTCTACTCACGATGGCCGGCCAGGTTCAGAATTGGGCCCGTGCAGGTGCGAGCACCTTCCTCTGCCTGACTCTCCAGCACGCCGGGGAACCCGCCGACGCCTATCTCCGCGATATTCATTTGGCAGTCGCTGCCCCCCTTTGCCTCCTCCTCCGGCTCCGCGTCCACCTCGGCCTCCGCGCGCGGGGGCGACGAGGGCGCGGAGCTGCTCGAGCACCATGAGGCGGCGGCGGGGCTGAGCAGGAGAGAGCCGCCCGCGTACTCCCCGCTCGACGCTACCCTACTCGGAAGGCGTGCACATCGACCTGCCCGCCGAGCTCATCTCCGCCGCGCTGGAGCGGGCACGATCCCGTCCGGCGCCCTGAACGCCTCGCACGGCCGCTCGCGCTCTGAGCGACGACGGAGTCGGCGACGCGGGAACCCGTCATCATGATGGACTCTGGGAGTTCCGGCGATTGTTTACAAGTTTATGTACGGTGCGATCCGTTGGGTCTGGTTCCCGCCCGCCGTGGCTGACGCGCCGTTGTTGTGGTTGTGGTTGTTGTAGTGTGTCCGAGCCGCTGCCTGCTCCTTGTAGTTTTTTTTTACATCCCTCGCTGTCTACAGTTCATTTATATTGTTTTTGGAAGCTACTCACTTGGCGTCTCGCATGATTTCGAGCGGCATCATGTATTAGGATCCCCAGTCAATCTAGTCTGTCACAACACCTCTCAGTATATATAGATCACGCTAGAGCAAACACTCGCCTATCTGGGAACGGCTGACCGCTTGAGGAGGTTGTCTATTAGACTTGTGGACAGTGGACTTGTAGACTAGACAGTAGACTTGTAGACCTTTACAATCATAGACTTTGGGACTTTGGAACAGGGGTAAGGCCGGGCTGGGTGGCTTCTCCGGAGAGCCAAATATGGATAAGCAAACATACATTGGACTTTATTAGAAAACAAGACACACCAGAGCTTCGCTTCGGCGTTCAGAATATCATCATAAAAAAAGAATGGAGAGGATCAATCAGTAGTGCGGAGGCCATCATTGTGGCAAGCTCTGGCAAGCTCCACTGATTTTTCGATGAATAATCCTTGGCAGACAATGAATACATGCAATATCAACCACCGCGTTACGGCGCACCCGTTCGTGAATGACAATGTATCCTTGTTTCTCTTTGACAGAGGTAGGGCCATTAGCTGGCATCAGATTTCTCGCTCGAGTGAAAAGTACGTCTGTCCAACCTGATTGAACAGCAGGGTGGTTCGACATCTATGATGGATTGACTATAGCCTGCAACAAATTAAAATACATATCTGAAGGGTGCTTTGAACCCACTCTCCTCCGACAGCCCTTCCTCCTCGATCTCTGCAGCATTTACGAAGTCTGGACAACTCCTCTCCATTCAAGCTTGTACCCTCACTGTCCAGGTGGCTTTCCGATTGCGAGTGCGCATCCGAAGAAGGTGAGTATTAGCTGTCATCAGATTTGTCACCGCTTTTGGCCTCAACAATGTTTGGTCAGGCCTCGAGCACGGCAGAGAGCAGCGTGCTAGGGTCAGATTACCGGAGATCGGGTCCGGGATCCCTGTGTACAATGACAGCCTGTAGAGCAGCCAGTCCTCCGCAAGCAGCTCGAGGGATAGCCCAAAGATCCCATCTTCCAAGTCATGCGTGTGCGGGGTGTCAGCCAACATGATAAAAACAGCGAGGAGCTATGAAACACTCACCTTGATGATGAACAAGGCTTGCCAGCCTGCACCGTGAATAGCGTACTTGAGCTCCTGGCTAAGGCACGCGATCCTGCATGCGTATGCACTTGGGTGGGGTATCACCCGAGCCGCGCGGTCGAGGCTGAGGCGCCGACCAGGGTGCAAAAGGCAGCGCATACACGCAGCAAGAGACTGCATGAACGGGAGGAGGGAAGCATCGAGGATGAGAAAGGAGGGGAGCAGGCGGAGACGGCGATGCAATCTGAAGCCAAGGTGGGAGGCATGATGGCTGGAGGCATGTTTGGCGCCGGAGCCGTTTGAGGAGAGAGAGGAGGAGTGCATCATCCTCGCTGAGTCCACCCTTGGTGGAGGGCGCTGAGGGCAGTAGTGTAACGAGGAGGCGGAAGATGCGAGCTCACCGGGGTACGACAGGGTGCGCTCCCCTCGTCGCCGTCGTGTTGCCATCAATGACTCCACATCCCACAGCCCATGTCCCATACTGCCCTCCCGTCTCCTCCTGCCACTCTGTACCGCAATCGCAGATATCAGCTCTGCGATGTTCTCGAAAATCCTGCGCATGACGTGCGTCGTGCAGCGTCATCGGTGCGGCGCCCGAGGCTGAGGATGGGGGCGGGATGGAGGAGACGGCGAGGACAATGAAATGGTGAATAAAGAGGCCACTTGTCGTCCTGCGAAGGTGTAGGCTGGAGCGGCAGGATGTGGAAGGGTTCTAGGTGTCGGCCAACACGGAGCAGTGCTGCCGGAGGAGCGGGACCTAGCGGGACGCAGAGGCTAAGATTGTATAAGATAAGCAACTGTCCAATTGTCTACAAGTACAAGGTCCACAAGTCTAGTAGACCTCCTCCTCGGCGGTCAGCCTTTCTGGCCTATCTGCAGCCTGGCCTTGGTCGTCAAGGCGAGTCTCGTACCAGATGACTTGGCTTTTGGAGACACCGTTGACGACCTATGTAGTAGGCGTTTGCGCAGTGTGCCTACATCCTAGTACATTTCAATCCACATCGGCAGTGTCCGAATTTTACACCCACTAATATATATATATATGAAACGCTGCTCGCGTCTATCTTTGAGATTGTCTCTCTTCTTCCGCCTAAACAAATCGTCAGTGCATGCAACATAAAGCATAGATCGCAGCACCACACGTCAAGCGCAGTATATCGTACAATACAGTAGATAAGCATCACACCCCCTCCATAAATAATATAAGCTCAAGGGTCGTCGACTCCATGTTACTGTCACGCCGGGTCCTGTGGGTCGACGCGATGAGCACGACGGTCGGGGCGATGATCCCAGCAGCTCTGCTCACCGTACACTCTTTCTCCTTGGACTTCCACCCGGGAGAGTCGTCGCACGCCGACGGGATCTCCCCGGACTTTTCTTCTTCTTCCAGAGGGCTCCTGGGGCGGGGGAAAGAGACCGCGACCTCCGTAGAAGCCGTCTGTGAAACGGCGGGGTGAGCCTCCCGCAGCGCGCGCGCGAGCGACGCGCAGGAACGAGAACGAGGCACGCGCACCTGGCGGACTTGGATCCCCTTGGTATCCGCGCGGCCCTCGCCTGGCGAAGCGGTCGCCACCAAGTCCGCGGTGCGCGAGCGCGACCTCCTGTGCGTGCGACCCGCGCGCGGTGCCTCCTCCGTCTGGGCCGTGCGCGCGCGCCGGCAGCCGCAGCACGCGGCGCGCGACCTGCGCACGAGGAGGACGAGGGCGACGGCGATGAGCACGAGGGCGAGGCCGGAGCCGATGACGACGAGGAGCGCGGGGCCCTGGGGCGCGAATTGGCGGCGGACGAGGGCCCGCGAGTATTCGAGGCCTCTGCGCGCCCAGCCGATCGTCGCGCTGCTGGGAGATGGAGAGGGAGACAGCTGCGCTGGGGCGCTGTCGCTTGAGCGGGTATTGTGGGTAATGTACATCGTGAACGATGGTGTGGAGGGGGGACAGCGAGGAATGGGCGGCGGGGCGGGGCTACTGGGTGAAGCGAGAGCCTATATAGATAGAGTAGCGGCGGAGAGGAAAGTGTATTGCATCCTTGGTTCGATAAGTAGCGTCTGCGAGATGGGTAACCTTATTTCCACTCGTTGAAGCGACGCCAGCCGCCAGAAGAGTCTTCCCCGCATCATTTGCACGATCACCGAGATGTGTCCAACTGTCTTCTGGCGCTTGGCCGAACCACTTCTGAGGCACCCTGGAATCGCTGCCCCCTGGAATCACGTACCGTTTCAGCACAGTGCCCGTATGGCGTTCTATCAGGCGATGGCCACCGTTCGCGAGCGAGCTATAAATATGGGCCCACTTGGACGAGGCACAGAGCGCGATACGTCCAGAATTCCCACGAGGTACGCGCAGCGGGACTCGATGCATTAGAAGGTAACGCCTCTTTGATGCAGAACGTCTATCGGTGGAGACAAGGAGGCTCGTATATACGGATCCGCACAGGGCGAAGAACGGTAAACTGTTCGTGGTAGCATCGTAGCAGCGTGCAAAGTGATGATGATGAAGGAAAGGCGAATTTGAAAATCGAACAACGTTACAATGCCAAAACAGGCGTTCGCGACCCGTTCTCTATAAGTACAGCACGTTGCACCGTTCGAGATCGACGAGGATGGCATTATCGTTTCATACACGTGGATTAATAGGTTCTCTAAGGTATCGCGAATGGGTGTGTCGTCGCTCGGCAATGCATCGCTGCGTCGGTCTCCCTGACTGCAGACAGGCAATCTAGCCTCAACCAACGTCAACAACTGAACTAGCTCAGACCAGCACTCACCGGTACATGAATCACACGTCGCCATGGGGTCACTGCCGGATCCGCTTGCTCTCCCACATCTTAGACTTGGTTTCGGAGCCGTCGCTGGCGTCCTGCAGACCAAGCTCAAGCGCATTGCCTCTCAAGCAAGAGTGAGGACGACGAACCTTTGGCGCCTTGGACTTCCTCTTATCGAAAGTGGACTTGGCAGCCTCCTTCGTCTCGGATAGCTGGTTGTCGCTCTCGACGCTCCGAACGACCTGGACGACCGTCCGGGCTGGCAGCGCGGACTCCTTCCTGCGGCAGAGCCTTCGAACCCGCTTCGCTGCCGCTCCTCTGCTAAACATGATCCAGAGGAGAATCCCGACGAAGACGATCACGGCGATGATGATCACGCCGGTGAAGTTCCGTTGGCCTATCTTCTGCTCGACGGGTATCGCTGAAGGCTCAGCTGCCGAGGTGGCCTCTGTGGCCGTAGCTGAGGTGGGAGTCGCGGTGCAGGACGCGTTCGTGGAAGAGCACATGTCATCCTCAGGGTATCGCGCGCGCAAAGGAACAAACATGGTCGGAATGAGTGTGAGAGTGAGGAGGGTAACACGGGCACAAGAATGAAAAGCGAACGTCAAGCGTTGGGTATCTGGGTCCAAGCAACAGCGATCATTTGTATTCGGCTCGTACGATGCTTTGGACACCTGGAAACGCCATAAATGGACGAAGGAAGTTCATCTACTCGGTCGATCGCGTTCATTTCCTAAACCATCATGCTCTCGTCCTATTATAAAGCGGCCTCAGCATCAGTTACAGTAGCCCATTTACAGCATGCATGGAGTGTACACAACGACAATTGATTCTTCTCTCGTTTCCATTCTCATCATTACAACTCTACGTCACGGCTCCAACCGCTTGGGATCCCTCGGGAATAGCGAGGCACGGCGGATGTTGTTCAACTTCAAGAACAACATCAGCACCCGCTCAAGACCGATGCCTCCTCCGCCATGTGGCGCGCAGCCCATCCTGAAGGCGTCGAGGTACCCCTTCATAGACTCGGGATCGACGCCCTTGCTTCGCATCTTCTCTGCAAGCAGGACGGGGTCGTGAATCCGCTGTGCTCCCGATAAAATTTCCTCACCGCGCATGAAGAAGTCGTAGGAGTTCGAAAGCGTCTGAGATCAAGAATCATGAGCCAGCCGTTATGAGGTAAAGTGATGAAAATCGTTGACGTACAGGATTTTCCGGGTCGGGCATCGTGTAGAATGGACGAAGTTCCATGGGGAATTTGTCGATGATGAAGTAGTCGGTATCGTATTTGGCCTTCACCAGCCTTCCCAACCTCTTTTCGTTTTCGGTGCTTGAGAGCGGGAGCCGTTAGAGGGACAACACAATAGATGCTGTCAAGAGACTCACTTGATATCGTCAAGAATAGCACGGTCGACTCCATCTTCGACCAACAAGTCGACCGCCTGTGCGAACGTGAGCTTCAACGTCTCCTCCTTCCACTTGAACTCTTCCGCAGGGAACTGCCTGCCAACCGCCTCGATCTCTTTCTTGTACTTTTCTGTCAAGCCCTTGAACATGGATTTGAACAAGCCATCGAGCAGCTCCATGACTTCGTGATAGTGCTCCTCGATGGTCATCTCGAGATCGAGTCCCATGAACTCAGTCAAGTGACGGTGAGTGTTGGAGTCTTCCGCGCGGAAGACGGGTCCGATCTCGTACACGCGCTCAAAGTCGGCGGCAATGGCCATCTGTTTCGCAAGCTGGGGAGACTGCGCCAGGAAGGCGCTCCCTGGAAGTGTCAAGGCTGGTGAGCGAAACAGAGGAAACTACAATGAGAGACGACATACCTTTGAAGTAGCTGACCTTGAAAACAGAGGCGCCTGATTCCGTCGCTGCGCCCTGCAGCTTGGGGCTATGGATCTCGGTGAACCCCCGCGTCCAGATACTCTCGGAACAGGCTGCCAATGGAAGACTGGAGTTTGAAGATGGCTTGATTGGTTTGTGTCTGTATGATGATATCGACGATGAGAAAATCAGTGAAATGTGAGATGCGTTAGGGTGACATCTTACTCGCAGGTCAACAACGCGGTTGTTGAGTCGAGTGTCGAGGAGCACACGGCTGAATTGCGCCTCTGCGTCATCGGTGTCCAGACGTGAGGCATCGTCAATGGAAAAGGGCAAGCGTCCCTCCACGCTGGCGATCAGATAGATCTGCGGTCAAGGAGATCAAAAAACGATCGAGCGTCGTTTCCTCAACGAAAGAACACGAGTGCGCTCACTTTGTTGATGTGGACTTCGATGTCCCCCACTGTCGCGCTCTTGATTTCTTCCGGGGCGGTTTTAACAACGCCTTCGACGAGCACGATGCTCTCGCTTCCAAGGCTGGCCACCCACTTGACCATTTGTTTAGATACCTTCTCCGGAGTGACGGTCACCAGAGCCTGTACGGAATCAATGCGCTGGCGCAAGTTCAAGAACACCATCTTATTTCCTTGAGCGCGAAGTGTGTGCACGCGGGCACGGATGAGGACGGATTGACCATCAAGCGCGGCGGAGAGAGAAGAGATCTGGGTGCGGGGAATCCGCGGACGTGATTGAGACTGATTGAGAGGCAATTTGCCATAGAGCTCGGATGCGAAATCCTGTCGGCGTACGCGATGAGAACCAGAGAGCGCAGTCTCTTCGCGAGGCGTACCTCGTCAGCTGCAGCCTTCTGTTGAGCGAGCTCCGCCTGGCGCGCTGCCTTCTCGGCGGCCTTTTTCTCTTTCTCAGCTTGCTTTGCTCGTTTCTTGAGCTCATTCTTGGATGGCTCCTTCGCCGCACCTTCCTCGGTCCTGATCGAGGGACGAGTAAGTTTGACGGCTGCTTCATGACGAAAGCGTGTACGTACGATGCAGAGGCCTCTTCAGCGGGGGGCTGTTTCGGGGATTCGGTATCAGCCATGGTTGTGAAGCTCAGAGCTGGTTTTTCTATGCAGGGTTATGACCTCGGGAAGTTAAAGGACAGTGATACACAACGAGTCAGCTTGAGATTGATCTTATCGACAAAACTTTCGGTGTGACTCCAGGATCTGGACTCTGACTAGATCGGGGAAGCACAATAATCTAATCGGATTGAAATCCCCTTCAACTCTTCACTGCAGCCCGCTAATATAGCGCCTTGCAGCGCATTACACGAGCTGCTACAAAAACTCTGAAGCAGTCAACGAAACGCTATGAAACGGCGTTAGAACGGGGAGCCTTGCAGACGGGCGCCCGGTCCGATTCGATTCCGTTACAACCCGAGTCACAGGTCGAGACTCGGGAGGCTGGGCACGCAACTTGTCTTTAAATTCGCCTGTAAAACACCATTCGGGGCCCCGCACCCACATTCTGTCCTTTTACCGCGCCCTCATACTCGAAAAATCATTGAGGATGCTGGCCATTGCTCGCTCTCAGGCTGCTCGCGGAAGCTTTGCCCTCCGTGCTGCTAGCGTGTCCACCTGGTCCCATGTACCCGCGGGTCCCCCCGATCCCATTCTCGGTGAGAATTTTCCCTCAGTCTCTATTTAATTCGCCGCGCCCATATATACGGACACGCTTGTCTGTCTTGTTTGATGCTTCTTCGCTCGCTTTCACCCGCCGGTGACGTATCATACTAAGAGGATACTGATGCAGAATTCCAGGTGTCTCTGAGGCATTCAAGGCCGACAAGGACGCTAGAAAAATCAACCTTGGCGTGGGCGCGTACAGGGATGGCAATGGCAAGCCCTATGTCCTCAGTGCCGTCAAGAAGGTACGCTTTTTATCCCGAGCGGCAAGCATTCATGTCTTGACTGATTTATGGTCACCATCCTATGTGCTGGCATCATTCACGCGTTAGGCCGAAGAGGCTCTTCGTGCAGCTAATCCTGACAAGGAGTACCTCCCCATCACTGGTCTTGCCGAGTTCACCAAGAATGCAGCCAAGCTGGCCTACGGCGATGACAGCGCTCCGCTGAAAGAGAACTCCGTACGTTCATACCAGTATGTCATCGAGCCTTCGCGAGCTCAAGGTTCTGTTTTTTCAGATTGCCGTCACTCAGTCCATCTCCGGTACCGGTGCTCTTCGCATCGGCGGTGCCTTCCTTGCGCGCTTCTACCCTCATTCTAAGATCATCTACCTCCCGTTCCTTCGTGGGGTAATCACACTCCCATCTTCCGTGACTCTGGGCTCGAAGTGCGCGGCTACAGGTACTTTGACAAGTCCACTGTTGGCTTGGACTTTGCAGGTTTAAAGGAGGATTTGAAGGTATACCGTTCATTCGATTCGGTCGGATCAATGCTAAGGAGATGTTGGATCAGAACGCTCCCGAAAAGTCCATTGTTCTCCTCCATGCTTGCGCGCACAACCCTACAGGCATAGACCCCACCGCCGAACAGTGGGCCGAGATTTCGGATATTGTCAAGGAGAAGCAACTTTTCCCCTTCTTCGACATGGCTTACCAAGGATTCGCGTCTGGCTCTACGACTCGTGATGCCTTTGCCGTGCGTCACTTTGTGTCACAGGGCCACCAGGTCGCGCTGTCGCAGTCGTTCGCGAAGAACATGGGACTCTACGGCGAGCGCGTCGGCGCGTTCTCTCTGACGACTGCCTCGCCTGAGGAGAAGGCACGCGTCGACAGCCAGCTGAAGATTGTCATCCGTCCCATGTACTCGAACCCCCCGCTTCACGGCGCGCGCATCGCCAACGCGATCCTGAGCAAGCCGGAGCTGTATACCGAGTGGGAGTCGGAGGTGAAGGGAATGGCCGACCGCATCATCAGCATGCGTGAGCGCCTGTACGACACGCTGACCCACACGCACAAGACACCGGGCGAGTGGGGCCACATCAAGTCGCAGATTGGCATGTTTAGGTGAGCGAGTCGTGCGGTGAGATGCGGTTGAATGGTGTCTGACGGGGGCGCTCGGAATCGAACAGCTTCACTGGACTGTCGCCTCCGCAGACAAAGGCATTGGCAGAGAAGGCGCACATCTACATGACCGCGGACGGGCGTATTTCGATGGCGGGACTGAACGCGAACAACATCGACTACTTTGCGGAGAGCGTCGACAAGGCCGTCAAGGGTACACTTTGAGGATGGCCGATTGTGGTAATAGCGTTGACTATTCGGGGCTGTCTGTAGACGACCATTTAATTCTATTTTGGACTTGTATGGCGGATCTCTGAATATAATCTTCGTGCATTCCTCTTCCGTTCTCGGCCATTAAAGCTGCCTTCAAACCTTCCTCG